>OY757905.1:93167799-93265299 GCA_963585895.1 Sepioteuthis lessoniana | reverse complement strand
TGACTTTATCACGTCATCACGATTTTCTATTGGTTGAATTATGAAAATTATATTCTTATTTTCATATTCGAATAAAATTATATGTTTAAAGTGATTATTAATTGATTATATTTATTATTTCTGCATAATGTGGCACCGAAATTATAAAATTGACAGGGTTAGTTATTACCACTATTTCACCAGATTTAAGCTGATTATCTTTAATAGCCAGTCAGACAATTTTTCTGCTCGTAATATATAATAACTAAAAGAACTTCAGACAAAACAACATTTTCTTCATTGACAAAATTTAACCAAATAAGAATGATTATAGTGAGGAAAACAGTTACAAATATTGATTTTATTATGATGGTATAACTTTAAAAAAATAATGACTGTACGTTTTATAAATTTGAACTCATACACACATTTGCTATAGTATTAACTGCTTCATTTCTGACTCTAAATTCAGACCAAAATTTGTTTCTGACATATTTTCTTCATGTTTTTAAGTGTATATATATATATATATATATATATATATATATATATATATATATATATATATTAAATTCATTCAATTTTCATTGTAGCTTCAATAGTGTAGCTTCAAAAGATAATTAAAACCAAGACGAAAAACAAAGACTTGTCTAAAAAGATAAATGTTGGATACATGCCTTTATCAAGGGCAATTGCACAAAGTGATGTGTGAGCAGTTACATCTAGGATTAGAAACTCAACTCACTGAGTCCATTTCTTTTGACGATAACCGTAACTCTTAGACATCTCGGTAATAATGTCTTACATTTACCAAAATGACAGAGATCCATTTGCACAGATTTTGACCGTTTTTAGAGGGACTGTTTAGATTTCTCTGCTCAAAAATAAGTGTTTCTTTTGTTTTTGTTTTTTGTTTTCGTTTTTTATTTTCAAATTCAACTCATATTACATATTAATCTTACAGGAATATGCTTTCTTTAAATCTATTTCCAATAGTTTTGCAGATTGTTTTGTCTTCTTTCAAAGCTACATCTGATGTAAATTTATGTTAGATGTATTTTTTTTTAGATCTGTTAAATTTTTTTAAATCTGTTAAATCTCATTAAACCCATGATAACGAACATTGAAAATACCCCATATGGAGAAAGAACGCAAAACCCAATCCTCAGAGAAATCATCATTAATCATCCATTTCAGGTCTTTAGAAAATCCCTTTCGCGGAAAAAAGTGAAATACATCTATGTAAAATGGCATTTATTTTTGAAAAATCTCCAGAAGATGGATTATGGTCTTGTGTTGGTGTCTGCTCTGTGTTGTTCGGGGTTGTGGTGTTTCTATTTTCAGAAATTGGCGATTCATTTTGGTTAAACTGTTCTTGTTTGTCAGTACATAATGTGTTTGATATTGTTTGACTGTCTTATTCATTATGTTTTCTGGTGTATGTCAAGTATTTCAAGGTTAGAAAACCAATCTTTCTTTATCATTGTCCTTATTTGGTCAGGAACCTTTGCCTTGTTGTCTGAAAGCTAGCGCATTCTTGCCAGATCTCTATCATTCTCTTTCTATATCTTCTTAGTGTAGGACTGTTTCTAAAATAGCAGTATAGTGCAAGTTGGTTGTCTTTCTTAGTCCACGTTTTGTGTTTGGGTCTCTAATTTGTGTGGTTTCTAAGATCGTCATTCGTTTACCTGAAAAAAGAACAGCCAACATTATCAGGATGACGGTCGTATCTCCCATGTTGACATAAGGAGAGCACCTGCCAATCATGACACCCAGACAACATTGAGTTATATTTTGGTTCGACATTTTTATCATGAGTGGTATATTGTGGCTATACTAGACCCAGAATTTGTTCAAAATCTGCGCACCTGACACACGCGTAACCTAGTTTTCTTGATTAAGAAAACTCTTGAGCGTGTCACACATAAAAAGCAAAAATAAAACAAAAACAAACACGATGCTTGGATTAACCTCTTCAATATTTGCCACACTTGTAGACGAGTAGCAATCGGAAAAAAGTGAAAGACATCCATGTATAATGGCATTTATATTTGAAAATATTCGCAGAAGGATCATCATGTGGCTTCCACTTGTTTAGGCAGATAAGAGGGATTAGATGTGAATATTGCTTTACATAAACGAAAACATAAAAAAACAGAACGATTAAGGAAATGGCTACGTTTTTTATTCGAATATGTGATAATGCTGACCTTTAGATTGTTGGAAAGGATTATTATAACTATTGGTCAATGGTGTTTTGCTTCTATTTTTTCTTTTTGTTTTATTGGGGTTTTTTCTAGTGGTATTTGGTGATTTGATAAATAATATATTTCCATGATAATATTGAAGATGACGTTATGTTCCGTTAATACAGAAATGTTAATGGAGACTATTACTTGGGAAATGATTATCACTGATATTTCGATATTTTTCATGAGGATGAGGAGAATAAGAATGATGATAATGAAGAGGAAAAAAGCTCTATTATGAAGACACTCTTCTCAAGATATAACAATAGAATGCGTCGAAGAGAATAAATAACGATGCAATGATGACGATTAAAATGCCGGATGATGATGATGATGATGGAAATCTTTATTGTTGCGGAGATGATAATGATTGTGTTAACTTTGCTTTTTATGATATGATGAACGTATACGTATTCGAACTTGTGTTTTTTACTACATTTACTATTTTCTCTTCCTCTAGATTTAATATTATTTCTGATGTCATTTTATTGCAATTAAACCTTGTTTTACGGCCGGCTTCGTTTCTTCTAGATATGGGTATTTATCATGCGTAAGTTACCGTCACAAATCAATTTTTTTCCGCTTTTCTCTCCCGGATCTAAGTGTGTGTGTGTGTGTGTGTGTGTGTGTGTGTGTGTGTGTGTGTGTGTGTGTGTGAAAACATGCAAATGGTTTTTCGTTGCATCTGGAGCAGATGGGGAAATCATTTCCTTTCTTTGTTGTAGTATTTGTGTTGATTGTCGCTGCTTATACGGTCCTTGGTTTAAAACAGAAACAGCTGCATTTCCTTCCATAACATTATTTTTTTTCCTTTCAGGTCATTTTCTCTCTTTCTTTCTTTTTTTCTTTCTTTCTTTCTCTTTAAATTTTCCGACTAATTTCAATTCACCATCCCCATATTTCCCGCTCTCATTCCTATTTTCTTCATTCTTTACTTTTTATGTAGTTTAGTTGAAATATTTTCTTCCACAATATTGCTTTTTTTCACCATGTTTCGACTGGTGACCGGAGAAAACTTTGTAAGAGAATGATCAACATTGATGAGAAAAATAGTCCAAGAATATCACATAAGATACACCTTACTAAATGAAATCCATAGTTCTTTTTTTTTTCTTCAGTGTTTCATTCTTTCTTTAGTCTTGCAAACTTTTCCTTATTTATGATTGTTCCTTCTACCATTTTCGTTATTTTTCAAACTTTTTAACTATTTTCTAATTTGCTTTTGTTTAATCCCTCCCTCCATTAGGTTTTCCATTTTCATCTCCGTTTTCCTGAACTGTTTGATTCAACTTCTTAACTAGGATATTTTCTTTTTGTTTAAATTATTCATTTTGTACTTCTAATTGTTTCATGCAATGAAGGTGTGCAGTCGTTATTTTCTCTACCAAACGCTTAATGGAGGTACGAGGGGCATATGATAAGTTTCCATACTTTTTTCGTATGGGCACTTTTATTGATAGTACACTCATGAAACTCCAGTCACCATCAAAGTAATCTCCTCCGGCTGCAATGCACTTGTTGTACCGTTACAACAACTTCTGGGAGGCCCCATGGAAGTCCTCTTGTGTGAGTGTGTCAATGACCTTCGTCACAGCCTCTTTCATCTCCTCAATTGTCTCAGAACGACAGCCTCTGAGCTTAGGGAATAAACAAAAGTCACAGGGAGCAAGTTCTGGAATATAGAGAGGGTAAGAAACTATCTTGATGCCCATCTTGGTCAAATAGTCTGTGGGAAGGATGGAGTTGTGGACTGGTGCATTGTCCTGGTGGAAATGGCACAGACTCGATTTGAAGAGTGCTGGCCTCTTCCGACGGAATCTCTTACTGAACTCCCTTAAAACCTCAATATTATAACCCTAACCCTAACCCTTTGGCTAATCAGCTCTGGTATATTGACTTCCTTACTCCCACACCTCTCATCAGCCCTCACAGACTCCCTGCCTTCCTTGAATCTCTTATGCCATTCTAAAACTGATGCCCGATTCATGTAAGATGGTCGAAAGGCAGTCTGCAGCATTCCATACGTTTCTGTGGCATTTTTTCTAGTTTAAAACATAATTTTATTGTATATCGTTCTTCAAAGTATCAGATTGCATTTTTGAAATTCACCCGCTGTGACAATCAGGCTTTAGTAGGGTGTATTCCAATTGCTGCTGTAGCTGTTCATTTGGTGCTGAAATCATAAAAATTTGTCAGTCATCTCATAAAATGTATAGCAATAACATACTGAATTTTAAAATGTCTACGCTAAGTTTCTGAAAATCTCATCATGTGAATATTTCTATGTATATCTCTAAGAATTATGTTTTAAAAGAGTATTTATCTTCAGATTTTATCATTAAGATGAATCTTCAGTTGAGGAAAGAAGAAGAATTCGCATGAAGCTAAATCAGGTGAGTATACAGTGAGCTATAAGTGTTTTTCGCTAAATATTGTTGATGAAAAAACATTGGTTATACCTCGTAGAGGCACCATTATTTCATGGTATAACTTCCGCCGCTGTGTTCATGTCTTCATTTCAATTTAAAGTTAATATTTACGTCTCGTTATTTGTTTACATGTTTCGTGTATATATGCATTATGTTTGATTGAGCTACTTTGACAGACACGATAATAAACTCACAATCTTAAGCACAATAATATAAAATTCAAAATGAAGTTTTTTAGATTGCACAATTAGGTGTAGCCGCCAATCACCGAGCTACAAGCCATAGATCAAAGTTGAGGTTTTAAACATTTATGAGTCAGATTTTTTAAATTTTTTAAACTTGCATTTTACGATTTCCTTACAAGAAATCTCATAACATACAGCAGAAATAACTGCTGTTTAGTCATATCTCCAAAAGAGTTGTTAAATTATACACATTAACTTTTCCCATTAGTTATAATCAACGGGCTTTGCTTGAGATTAATTAATAACAAGTCCTTTCTAAACGCCAAATTCCCCTTCAAAATTTTAGCTCGTTTTAACAATTCTTTAATCGCGATAGTTTCCCTTATTACTCAGCTTTCCTGAGCTTCAAGTCTTATAGCAGTTACACAGAAACAGTTACAAGGACGACAATAATGCTGAAAAATATTGATAATTTAATTTTCAATTTTATTTTCAATTTTTTATCTTTCTTCTATGGGTCTTCATAAAAAAAACAAACAAACCGAAAACGTATTCTATGTATTTATGTATTTGCTGCAACTTTTCTGTGAACTTTTTCAATCGTATTCATTGGAGATGAGCAGTTTTGCAAAGTGCCATTTTTTTGTATTTCCTACTGATTGATTGTCCCTGGTATCTTATTAAATGTGTTTATCTGCACCTTTCTGCACTTTTCTTAATCATACCCAGTTCTTCCACGATTATTGGCACTTTAGTAGTTTTAAGGTGCCACTGAGGTTCTTTCGCTGTATTTCCGAGGGATAGCAAGTTTTCTTTGGTCTTCAGAATTATTCTCAGTATTCTAGCCAATCTTAGTACTGTCGTAGTTTCGTCGGTCTCGATTCGTCCAATGATTTCCAACACTTCCAGTCCTCTTACTAATCATTCGGAGACCGTTCCAAGCGCAACAGTCATTCCAGGCATCACTGTCACTTTCATGTGCCATCTTTTCGACCTCTGGCAAAGTCTAAGTATTTGTGTATCATTATTCCTTGCGAGTTTTTCACAACAGCGTTAGTAGATGATCTTTCACAGGTCGCATCAGGTCTTCAAGTAGTTTGGTACCACTGATGGTTTTCTCCGAAAGACAGCAAGTTTTCTTTGGTCTTCTGAACACTTCTCAGTATTCTGGGCGAACTTAATAGTGCTGTAGTACAAATTGTCTCTGTTCGTTCTCCGATTTTCAACTCTTCCAGTTTTCTTTCCAAGCCTTCGAAGATCCTTCCAAGTGCACCAATTACAATTGGTAACACACTTATCTTTCTTTTCGTTTTCTTTGATTTTCACTCTATTGTCATCCAGGAGGGCAAAGTCCACTTGTCGGCAGGTTATCTTTTTTATGTGAATTATCAATAGGTCTAGTTTTCTGGCTAGGATTTGGTGATGAATTTTCATCGCAAAGTCCTAGAGAATTTTGTGCGTCTTATTCTCCAGGATAGATTCTAGTTTATGCATACACTATTTTGGAGGATGGTAAAATTTCAGTTTTTTTGTATAATTCCCAACGGATCATCATTTCCACCCACTTATATCTAGTCTTGTACCCATTTTGCGCCAGTCTGATGCATTTGCTTGTGTGGATTAATCTTTTCTTCTCCGTCACCAAATAGCCTACGCTTGCTATTCCGATTAGTTTTATCGAAATCGCTTTAACATAGTTGGTCCTAATGGCGTTGTTTTGTGCTGGTTTTAGAAGAGATTCAGATTCTCTCGTAAGGCTTTCCTTCCTTAGCCGTGTCTTGGTCTTCTTGCGTGAGATTTCATCATTTCGTCACTTAAAATACCCATACAGTTGTTTTCGTCCCATTTCTGTTTCCTAGTTATTGTCCTGTTGATCTTAATGTTGTCTGTGCTGTCTTTTGTGGCTGTAATCAGTCTTTCTTGGCACTTTTTTTTTGTAATCTTTGAGTCCTCGTATTAATGCGTGTACGCTATCTCCAATGCTGTTGAGTAATTTTCTCCTTTTTTTCTTGGCACATATAGCCGTCTGTCTATATCATCTCTTCGGTGTAAACCCTTAAGCATAGCTATTAGCTGTCTTGTCTTCTAGTCAATTTTTTGACTTTCTTTCTTTCGTTTTTATTTTTATTTTTTTCAAAATTGTACAAGAGGACTGAATTGATGTTTACTCCGCTGATAAAATTTCTGCTGCACAGCTTAGTTTTGAGAAGTTTCCTCGTTCGTTTACGATACACATTTAAATTTTTTTTTTTTTTTACTTTTATCTCAGCTTATTCGATAGTGTCTGCTTCTAATATTCCAAAGTAATTGTAAATTTCCATTTCTCCAAGTGTTCTGATACTTTCATAATTTGGTAGTCTCGCCCCTTCCATTATTTGTCATTTTCGATCTTTTCATTATATCATTTTTTATGCCAATTTGTATCCCTACTCTGTATTCTGATTTGTATTAGAATCTCAAATTCTTTTTTTTTTTTTTTTTGCAATAAATTTTAATGTTATCCATATACATCAGATGGTTAATGTTTTCTTGTGATTCAGTAATTCTCTAGCTCCCGGTGCAATTTCTAAGAATGTGATTGAGTGGCATCATCGTTATTTCAGATAGTAATGGTGAATGCGTGTCTCTCTGGATTTTGACCAAAGCAAAAGTTTTTCCTCTTGCGGTCAATTCCACTTTCCTGTTTCTCACGGCTTCCGTGATGAACACCACTGACTTTGTCGGATATCTAGTACATTCTCAGACTGTCTATTATCCAGGACTTCTCGACCATATTGAAGGCCTTTTTGCATTCAATCCATGCCATAGATACAATTTTCCGTTTCGCTTGGCTTTCTTGAGGATGTGTGGATCAATGTACGGTAAATCACCGGATGCACTTGATCGCTTGTGGAATCCTTTTTGTTCTTCGGTAAACAGATCGCGGCTTACTAGTGAATTATAAACCTCTGTAATTTGTGTTATTAAATTTTTTTTTTTATCCTTGAAATCATTTTTCTGTTATTTATCCATTCGACCGATTTGTTTATTCTTTCTGTTTTTATTCTTATCTCCTGAATAGTTTTTTTTCTTTGCATCCCATGTAAGTCCAAGTGCATTCTTCTCTTTGTCGTTGGTATAATTTTCTTCCGTTATTTTGAAAAGTTCTGTTATGAAAATATTGCTTGACACAACTTTATTACATTTTAAGTATTCCTTATTTCGCCTATATCTTCTTTATCTTTTCAAGTTGTATTGTCAGATTTGTCTGCTGTTTTATTTTGGTCTTTTCATCCCAACATATCACTGTGCTTTTTTCATCCTTATTATATTCACCTTTTAGCGGAATATTTTTTTATCAGTGCTTCGAGTATAATTTTCCATCCAGGTTTTAATTTCATGTTCATGTTCCTTAGAGCTCACCGATTTTATCACAGACTAATTTCTCTCCAGTATAAATATTGTGTATGTTGTCCGTTAAGAAATTTGATCTCAGATAATTGGAATTGTAGTCTTATTTTCAGTTATGATTTTCTTTATTAACACGACATTTACAACTATTGTTATTATAAATCCTTGAGAGTTTATCACATCAGCGTTCGCTGATGGTCATTCACTGGAGATTGAGTGACAAGTCAAGTCTCCAGGATTCTTCCCAGTATTCTATCCATTCTCAATAATGCTGTAGTTTAAACGTACTCCACTCGTCCTTTTATTTCCAAATCCTCCAGTCCCTTTATTAATCTTTCATTGACTGTACCAAGAGCACCAATACAATTGGTGTAAACATCACTTTCATGTTGCACAGTTTCCTCAATTCCCTCGCAAGTTCGTGGTATCAATCCTTCTTTTTACTTTCTTTTAGTTTTACTCCCAGGTCAGTCAGAACAGCAAAGTCCACTATTTGGCAAGTTATACGTTTTTGTTGATTATTATAAGTTCTGGTCGTCTGGCTGATATGAGGTTATCCGTTTGTATGTCAAAATCCAAGGGGAATTTGTGAGGCATTCATCAGGACATATGTTTGGTTGTGCATATACCATTTTTTCGCATGGCCAAATTTAAATTTCTGGCACAGTTCCCAGTGGCATCTAGTGTTATACTCCTTCGGTGTTAATTCGCTTAATATCACCACATAACCTATATTTGCAGTTTTGTTGCGTTTTATCTATTCTTGATTTGATATTATTGGTTCTTATAGCATCGATTGGTGCTGCTATCATGAGAGATTCAGTTTTTCTCTTAAGGTTTTCCTTTTCTTAGCCACGCCCAGGTTTTCTTACGTTAGTTGTCGCTTTCTTATCGCTTAAAACGTCCATAGAGTTGTTTTTCTTCCCTTTCAGGTGGCTGTAATCAGTCTTTCTTTGTGCTTTTTCATCTAGTCTTCAAGTCATTTTATTGATGCGTCAAAACTGACCTGAATACGGGCAAGTCCACTTTCTTCTTCTTTTCTTGACACATACAATATGTCAACGTCATCTTGGTGATGTATTCCCTTAGGCATGGCCCTTAGTTTTGGTGTTCTCTAGTTCATTCATGTTCTTCACCGGTTATTCAAAAATGGTACCGCATATCTTACGATGGCGGACAGCCCACGTACGTATTCCTTTGATAAAGTTTCTGCAATATAATTTTGTTTTGAGTAGCTTTCTGCTTCTCCTGAAATAATATTTCTTAATTTTTTCTTTCACTTCCTCTTGTTTGATGGAGTCAGCTTCCAATGTCCCCAAGTATTTGCAGTTTTCTTTTTCTCCGTGCGTTCTCATTTTATCCTGATTCACTCCGTAAGCTGTCCTTTGCTGCTTTCTATGACAAATTCTATTCCTATGTCCTAACTGTAAATTCTGATTGTGTGTATTAGAGTTTCCAATTTTTTTGCATTTTTGGTAAACTGTGTGATGTCGTCCATGTACATTAGGTGAATGATTTCTTCCTGCGATTTACTAAGTTTGTATCCGGCTGTGCATTTCCTAAGTATGTGGTTAAGTTGCCTCATCGTATTTATAAATATTAATGGTGATAGTGCATCTTGGAATATATGTCTTTGGATCTTTGCTTCAGCTGAGCTTTTTCCTCCTTTTGCCAATTCCACTCTCCAGGTTTTCATGGTTCTCTTGAAAAAGTTTATGACTTCATGTGATATTTTGTACATTTTCAGACAGTTTATTATCCAGCTTTGGGTGATCATATCGTAGGCCATTTTGTAGTTAATCCAGGCCATAGATAATTTTTTTCCGTCTCGTCTTGCTGTCGTTGAGGATGTGCTGATCATTGTAGAGTAGTTCTCCTGTCCCCTTGGATCTTTTGCGACATCCTTTCTGTTCCTGTGGCTTGTTAGCGAGAAATAAATCTCTTCCCTTAGTTGTGCTGTTAGTATTTTCCCCATCATAAGTAAGCACGTTATGGTTTGTAGTTGTTTTGGATGGTTCCTTTTCGGGAGTTTTTTTTTTTCAATGTAGTTCTTCGTTTGATTATCCATTTAGGCACATAGGTTTCTTGCAGACATCTGTTCATTTCGAGTGCTAGTCTCTTATAATGGTGGTGAATTTCTTGAACCAGAATCCACGTATTCCATCATGGCCTGACGTTTTCAATTGGATATTTTTTTCAAATATAATTCTCTGTAAACTTATGTGTATTTCCGCTTACGACCACTTCGAGTCCTTCTAACTTTTTCACGATGTTGCTTATCCATTCGGGCTTTTGATATATTTTCTTGGTTACTACATTCTACTCCAAAATTGTTCCGCTTCTCTTGCATCCTGTTGTTATGTTTTCTGGATATCTCCCCTAACTTGTTGGTAGATTTTTCTTTCGTTGTTTTGGAATGCTTTTTTTGTTTGTGTTGTTTTATCCTTTGTCTATATCTTTTAAATCTTCCTTCCTTCGCCAGTACTTACTGGTTGATTTCCTCAAGTTGAATTATTATTTTTCTTGCGTTGCTTTTTCCTTTTTGCCCCAGTTGAATTTCCTGATTGATTTTTTGTTCGTGCTCGTCAAAGGAACCCTGACTTTCTCACAAACTAATTTTGCTTCTGCATAGATAAGTTCATTTAATTCACTTATGTTTTTGTTGGTATATATGTTAGTACTTGATTTTTTTTCCGTTTCTGTTTTGATTCTTCTCCATTCTATGTTTCTTAGTGATGGCATGGTAGTCTTTGTTCATTCATAATTCTTGATTTTTTTTAAATCTATTTTTTGTTCTTGTGATGGTGTTGGCTCTATTTTGTTTGGGGTTGTGATCTTTCTAATTTCAGAAATTTCAGAAATATTCTGGTTTTTCAGTTCATTGTTTAAAATTTGCGCACCTGACAGACGTAACCGAGTTTTCTTGATTTAGAAAACTCTTGAGCGAGTCACACATAAAAAAGCAAAAACAAAACCAAAAAATCAAGATGGCTGGATTAATCTCATCAATAGTTGCCACACTTGTATATGTGTAGCAATACTTTCCTAACTGAACTCTTTGATCCTGGGTGTTAACCAGTGTGGTTCATTCACCCAGCATCTGGTGAAGTCCGCTGTTAGCCCAACCATGGGTTATCAACCATAGTTTACATCCACCATGCAGCTTCCCATGGCTTCTGAATAAATAAATAAAAAAACAACTATAATTTCTAAGTTTTAAATTGATAAAGATCAACTGTTTGATATTTCTTAGATCTACTCTTAATTCTTGCTACATTTCCCTCATAAAAGTTACATTGTTACGAGGTAAATTAAATAGGTTTCCATACATTTTTTCGTATGGGCACTTTTATTCATAGTACACACATGAAACTCTAGTCCCCTTCGAAGTAATCTCCTCCGGCTAAAATAGACTTGTTGTACCGTTACAACAACTTCTGGAAGGACCCATCGAAGTCTTCTTGTGTGAGCATGTCAATGACCTTCGTCACTGCCTCTTTCATCGCCTCGATTATCTCATAACGACAGCGTCTAAGCTTAGGGAATAACCAAAAGTCACAGGGAGCAAGGTCTGGAATTTAGAGAGGGTAAGAAACTATCTTGATGCCCATCTTGGTCAAATAGTCTGTGGGAAGGATGGAGTTGTGGACTGGTGCATTGTCCTGGTGGAAATTGCACTGACTCGTTTTGAAGAGTGCTGGCCTCTTCCGACGGAATCTCTAACTGAACTCCCTTAAAACCTCAATATAGTAACCCTAACCCTAACCCTTTGGCTAATCAGCTCTGGTATATTGACTTCCTTACTCCTCCTACACCTCTCATCTTCCCTCACAGACTCCCTACCTTCCATGAATCTCTTATGCCACTCAAAAACTGATGCTCGATTCATGAAAGATGGTCGAAAAATGGTCTGCAGCATTCCATACGTTTCTGTGGCATTTTTTCCAAGTTTAAAACAGAATTTTATTGCATATCGTTCTTCTTAAGTGTCAGATTGCATTTTTGAAATTCACCAGCTGTGACAATCAGGCTTTAGTCAGGTGTATTCCAATCGCTGCTGTAGCTGTTAATTTGCTTCTGAAACCATAAGAATTTGTCAGTCATCTCATAAGATGTATAGCAATAACAGACTAAATTTTCATGAGTCACGACAATTTTAATTGCCCATACGAAAAAAAAAGTCTGGAAACTTATCGTATGCCCCTCGTACAACCCACTCATGCCAAGTATTTAACTACTTCTGAGCTAATTTGCTGCATTCGCTAACAATGTGTTAAATGGATTCATCTTAGTCTCGAGATAACCTGCAGTTTCATTTTATTGCATATTATCAAGTTTAAGCTTTAATGTCATTGGTCCCTATGGTTTTGTTTTGTGCTGTTATTAAACGGATTCAGTTTCTTTTTTGAGACTTTCCTTTCATGTGTATATCCAGGTCTTCTCCCGTGCAATCACGTTAGTTTGTCTCTTGAAAAATCCATAAAGTTGTTTTTTCTCCTTCTTGCAGTTTCCAATTTTTTCTTGTTTTTCTATTTCTTCTAAACTTAAAAATGCTATTACTGGTTGCCGTAATCTATCTTTCTTTGCGTTTTTTTTTTCACGTAGTCCTTTAATTGATGCATCGGCAGAACCCTCAATGCTGGTGAGTCCTCTTTTTACTTGGTTACTTGATATCATAATTATTATTTTACTCTTTTGAGAATTATTCATACTAACTTTATCCAATGATTTTCCACTGGAGTTTGAGTGACAGCAAGTCTCCTCACGTGTCCAGGATTCGTCTTAGTTTCTGGCCGATCATAATGTTGTCGTTTGGATGATCTCCACTGGCTCTTATTTCCGAGTCCTCCAGTCGCTTTATGAATCCTTTTATGACTGTACCAAGCGCCTCAGTTTCCACTGGAATCACACTTACTCATTATTATTATTATTATTATTATTATTATTATTATTATTATTATTATTATTTCATCACTGTCCTCATTTACAAAACCTCGAACCCAAAGCTGAATATCGTGACGATGGTGCAAATAAAAGTAAACCAAACGACATCGCTAACATCACACTGCATCAAGCAGCACAAGTCTCAAATCATTCGCGCACATCAAATGGGCTTGATGTTTATAATTAACTAGGCATTCTTTATTCAAACATGTAATCGACGTAATCACCATTCATCGAAGTGCATGGAATATTACGGCGTTTTTAACAATGTTGTTTCCTTGTCACGTTTCAGTTTGTTTTTCTAGGTCTCACCATGCATGTAACTGATGATATGTACAAATTGATGCAGGAAAACAATTGAATATTTTTGGCAACGTCAAAGATTTTAGCGTTTTTCTTTTTAAATGAAACACAAACAGTTTTTCTTTCAATTTATTTACTTGCCATTTTATTCATGTGGATACTTACATATTAAAGGAAGAATACACAAACACACACGTGCGTGCTCCTCCACAGTCATAAACATTTGTGTACACATGTACATACATATGTTTATCATATCGTACGTCTCTCTCTCTCTCTCTCTCTATATATATATATATATATATATATATATATATGTTTACACCCATATATATGTGTGTGTTGTATGTGTGTGTTTAGTGTGTGTATTTCTGTATATTTTATTTTAATATTCGTGCATTCGCCCGTGCGCATTGTTAATGTATATTATAAAGAATAACGCTAAAAGAATATATGGATTACTAGCGTTTGTTTGTTTTTTTCCAGCTATTTATATATGCATTTATATTCATATTTTTAAGTGCTTATCCATATTTACTCAATAAAAATATTATTTCGCCAGCTTGCTATTTATTTGGAATATTTCATATATTCTTCTGTAAGTATTAGCTCTGAGAAATAGTTGGCGAAACACCATTCTGATTTTCTTTAATTTTTCTTTGCTGTCCAAGGATAATGATGCCGACTGAACAACGTAGACGCTGTGGCGAATTTTTGCATGATTTCTTGCCTCGTGTTTAGTGCGTTCCTTTTTAATAATTTCTAGTTGTTACGCGGTTGTTATGCAGTTAATGACGAATTTTGTGTTTTTCATGACAAGTATTTATTTGAACAATTTACAAAACTATTTCCCTTCGCTAATGCATCGGTAAATTTTCTGAACAAGAGAAAAAATGTAAAACTTTATTTTTCTTTATGACGAATAAAAATACCTTGACTCAATTTTGCCCATGATTGTTTGAAGTACGCACAAATATATCATTCATAATGAATTATAAAGTTAAAATATGCTAACATATTGGCAAAGTTTCATGGAGGTTCTCTCCACATTCAGATGCAACCGGGTATGCTCTTTTCCCCCCTACTCCTTTCTAAACCATTATATATATATATATATATATATATATATATATATATATATATATATATATATAGCAAAGTAGAGAAAGGGAACATCAAAATAGTGTACTCACTTCATAAGATAATTTTAGCATATAGTAATGGATTATTTCTATTTAAACTCCATGATGCGTTTACAGATACTTTTTTTTGTAATACATTAAAAAATTTGGAAAAGATTTATATATATTTTGAAGGAAATTTTACAGATATATTTGATTACATATACTTACATCTACAAATATAAGTATTTATGCATTCGGATTATTTTAATGTGAAGAAACATTATCACGCCAGTTGCCAAAATGCATGTTTTACATATTTCTTGAGATATAGATGGATACACAATTATGTATAAATATCAAGAATTGCAGAAATGAATATGTCTTCTGACAAATATATAAAAGGAATCAATGCAACATCTCACAAGCATAGCAACTTGTAAAGTTGATGCTCTAGCATTCAAACCATTCCTCAGTAACTACTACTTGTCTGTTTCTGTATTATTTTCCTTGAATACAAGATTACTTTAATAATGGTTAGTTGGTAAGAAGAGAAAATTATTTTCCAGAACACCTTCCAGACGCTGAGCATTTGTTTAGACTTCCACTTAAACCCGTTAAGTTTCAGGTTTGCCTAAAACGCTCCCCTTATCATGACAGATCCTTCGCTAAAGGCGGCTTGGGAAATGTTGCTGCTTCTTTTGAAGAGAATGCCAATAGCTTCGTATTGAATCGGCACCAAAAAGTAACACTTTACATTTTCCATCATTTAGGTCATTTTCCTAAGAACACTTGTGCTTTTGTGAGCAAAAGTAGATGTCTTCATGTAAACTCAAGATTGTCCTATCAACTAGAAATTACCTCCCACTTCTCGCAATATTTTTTAATTGTTCAATTCATAAAATTGATTTTTCTATTCATAAAATAGATAAAACCTATTTGCATCGTCTTTGGGGGGGTATTTCCTCTTGGCATCATTAGAAATACATGTAAAATGCATAATGTCTTGACCATATCGTGAAAATTTCCAGATTCACGCGTAATAAAGATACAATAAAGGGAATCTTAGAAATATTCTTTTCGGTGCAACATATCTACATGGCTTCTTAAAATTTTTAGCAGCTGCTATGGTTATATATGAAATTGTAAAAATAGGAGAAGAAAAAAACGCAAATTCTTCAGAGCATGAATTTATATATAGGCTTAATAATTTGCCAACGGTTAACGATTCGGTTTTACGAAACTTCATCAGTTTGTTTTTTATTCATAAGACATATTTACACTAACAAATTAATTCAGACACATTCACACTCATCAGAAATATATTCACGTTGATTGCGAAGAAAAAATGTGTATTTTGGTATACATTGAACATTAAAAATCGTGAACAAAATAGTGGATTGATATTTGACATGTAAATAAAAATACTTTCGTGTGACTTGCTACTTGTTTGAGTTCAAGGTGTATTTTTCGGATATTCGTATTTATTTTAAACTGTCTAGAGCATAAAAATAAATAATAAGTACCTTTTTTGTTATGTCATGTGCACAAATAAGCTTCCTGACAAAATCCTTATACGGTAAATAAAGCTTTCCTGTCCACTTTTCTTCTCTTTCTGTCTGATGATTGCGTGCTCTACATGAAACACTCATTTAAAGACTCAAAGGGGGCAGAATTTTGAAGTTTTAGGGTTTAGATAACTTTTTTCATCATAGAATTAATCACCTTTATGTAACATTCTTACTTGCATTTTATCTCCTTTGATTATCTATCTATCTATCTCACTGTTGCTCAGATAGATAGATAGATAGATAGATCATAACATATGCATTCAAAAACACAGATACACCCATAGCGGGGATATTAAATATCACGATACTGGAAATGGATGTACGCTACCCGCTGCATCTGCATGTAAAAAATCTGTCAATTCCACGATAGGAAGTGTAGGTGTACTTATTGGACAAGGAGCCCTAAAATCACTAAATAGCATAGAAAAAATACAACCTAGGATGATAGTAGTTACTTTTAATGGCAACCCAAGCGCAGCAATCATCTCCTGCTACTGCCCTACAAATGTTAGTGAAGAAACTGACCTCATCGCCTTTTATGATGAGCTATCCTCCCTTGTTCACAGAGTCTCGAAACACAACGTTCTCGTCATTGGTGTACACATGAATGCCCAAATTGCTAAAAACGTAAACCTCTAATTCATCCAACCCAACTCGTCAAACAGAAATGGGCAACATCTAACAGATTTCATGCTAAAAAATAGATTAACATGCCTCAATACAAACTTTCAGAAAAGGGAGGGAAAACTATGTACCTACACATACGCAAATAATACTAAAGCACAGATAGACTACGTCTTTATAAATGAGAAATGGAATAATAGTGCACATAGTTGCGAGGCATACTCCCCATTCGAGGGAGTGTCATCCGATCACCGAATTGTCACGGCAAAAATACGACTGAGCCAACGGAATAATATGACACGAACAACAACCACTGTACACTATGACTGCTCCCTGCTTAATAACAGGGATTTTAGATATAAATATGCCTTAACAATAAGAAACAAAATCGATTCACTACAGGAGAAGACAGAAACACATACTCCGAATGACGAATATGAGAATTTCGTCAATGCCCTCTTAGAAGCGGCTGCGGAATGCATACCAACTAACCAAAGAACAAAACCTAGAGTCCCATGGGAGAAACTAGCGGTTATGAAAAAGCGTTCAGACGTGAAAACTGCCTCCAAATGCGATAGGAAGAACCCAACGAATACACATGCCCTGAAACTTAAAAAGGCACAAAATGAATTATCTAACATTTACCTAAAAGAACAAACAGAATACATACAAAATCAGATCGATAAGATTAGAGACCCTGATGAGGATAGACAATCTAGGATAGCATGGCAAACGGTAAACGAAGTGAGCGGAAGGAAGAGCACTGCGAAAGCTAAACTGAAAGCTAACGGCAAACAAGAACGAATACAACTATAGAAACAACATTTCGGGTATTTACACGGAAACCCTCCGAAAGTTTCTCATGAACAATTCACGAGGATTATAAGTAAACAATTAGACATCAAACTCGGACCGTTTACGCAAGAAGAACTCGAATTGGTATTAGGAAAATTAAAAATCGAAAAGCAGAAGGGTTTGATGAAATACCCCCAGAAATATGTAAGACCAGGCAATTCGACGATATACAGTCCTGACACAGTAATGCCGTATATAATCAAAACCCAATAGACAGATGGACGGAGGGATGCATCCTCACCATCTCTAAAAAGAGCGACCTGGGATTAGCTAAGAACTACCGAGGTATAACCCTTAGATCCATAGCGGCCAATATATACAATGCTCTACAACGCAACCACATAGAACCCAAAATTAAGAATATCCTTAGGAAGAACCAAAAAGGCTTTCGAAGGAATTGATCCACGACGTCACAAATTTTGACTATCCGTCGAATTCTTGAAAGTGTACGTGCAAAAAAACTACAGGCAACTATATTCTTTGTCGACTTTGCCAAGGCCTTTTACTTCATACACAAAGGAAAGATGGAGCAAATTCTACTCGCCTACGGCCTACCCCAAAGCAATCGCAGCCATAATGATGTTAAATGGAAACACAAAAGTAAAAGTGCGTTCTCCGGCTGGAGACGCAGACTACTTCGACATTATAGCAGATGTACTGCAAGGAGACACATTAGGCCCATCCCTCTTTATCATGTCTAGACTACGTGATTAGAACATCTATTGATAAAATGAAAGAAAACGGTTTCCAGCAAACAAAGAAAAGAACCAGAAAATACCCCGCAAAAACAATTACCGACGCCGACTACGCCGATGGCATAGCGCTTCTGGCAAATGCACTGACCCAAACCGAAACCCTGCTACATAGTCTAAAAAGAGCAGCTTCAGGCATAGGCCGCCATATCAATGCACACAAGACGGAATATAAGTGTTTTAATCAAAGAGGTGACATCTCCACACTAAACGGTAGCTCTCTGAAACTAGTAGACAAGTTCACCTACCCAGGAAGGAGTGTCGCATCAACAGAGACAGACATCAACACGTGACCTACAAAGGCATTAACAGCTATCGATCGGCTATCGGTCAAATGGAAGTCAGACCAGAACGATAAATTGAAATGCAATTGCTTTCAATCAGCGGTCTTATCGATACTGCTGTATGGATGTACAATATGAACACTAACAAAACGTATGGAGAAAAAGCTTGATGGCAACTACACAAGAATGTTGCTAGCAATATTGAACACGTACTGGAAGCAGCACCCCAGAAAGCAGTAGTTGTACGGCCACCAACCAACCATCGCGAAAACTATCCAAATTAGACGAACCAGACATGCAGGACAACCCCAAGCGGTATGGGAGGACGCCACCCCTTTCTAAGGATTTGTCCAGTTCACTCTTGATCCCTACTTTAAAATGCTGAGTGTTAAGCAATATGGCATCAATTACCATTTTTTGAGTATTTAGTATGACTCGACCGAAGATTGAACCCTTGCCTTCCAGGCCAATATTGAACATTCTACCCACTTGGCCAATAATGAAGAAAAGCAATCAAATTAGCTAAGTTATCGACACCACACATATACACACGCGCAAAACACATGTTGATAAAATTAAAACGAATCTAAGTTTTTCTTTTCGTAAACTTGGTTGTTTACGACATAATGCATCTTGATAGACAGTGTATTTTGAGACTATCTACTTGAACATTTTTGTAATATTTAGCCTGAAAATTGTGTCATTTGAAGTATGTTTTTCTAACTTTGAGGACTTTCAGTGACCACTTCATATAGCGTGTCTATTACGTGAATAGCTGGCATATCTTCATGCAAAAAATTAGGCCAATAAACTCTCTTGTTTTAATATTTATCCCTAGCATACAAACAGAACTGCCATTTATGTAGATAGATAGATATGCGAAATTAAACGTTTTATTTGCAATGTGTACTTAGATATAAAATATATCACTGATAATATAGCAACGTTAGTGCAAATTTGATTAACATTTTTTAAAAGAAAGATATACTATATTATATAGGTTTTGAATGCCATTCTCTGCGGAAAAAAAACTGCGTAAAATTTAGCAGTTTCATACATTTATTTCAGCTTATTCAAACAACTGAATTGAAGCTTTTAAATTGACTTTGAATGTTAATCAATTGTCATCATCTTCGTCAATATTTGGAAATGTTAAAACGTACAATTGAAATTGAATGGAAATAAAAAAAATATTGCAATTTCAGTTTTATTTGCTTTCATTTTCAAACTAAAACATTCTTTGAAAAGTGAATCATTATAAAATGATATATGCGTAATATATGAAAATAATAGCGAACATTTTAAATGCTCAATTCTTACTTATACAGTCAATCCAACATATTTTCCTACACTCATATTTACGCGCGTAAACAACCGGATAGACATAGACAAGAAGACTGACAAACGTGGACACACACAGAAATACACACCCACACCCACACACACACACACAGACACACGCATATATATATATATATATATATATATATATATATATATATATATATATATATATAAAGATGATTGCTCAATCTTTACTGATGATTGCCGTTTCTTGATTCTCCGGAATCGACTGGATTGACGCTTTCTCTTCGACTGTGTCATCTCAAATGACTTTTCAGCCTAGCTGCCGCGGCTTTACTCACTTTAAAATGGAGATGACTAACAAACTGAATGATGACAGTAGATATTACTTGATGCGGTACTTGGAGAATGTTTTCGCATTCGGCCATGTGTTTTGATGCAAGAGGTGCCACCTCAACTCAGAGATTGTGTGTCCCGTTCACAACTCTCAAGGGACATCCAGTTTTGGAGGAAGAATACAATCATAAACATTGCATTTCGAATCAGGTTCATAAATCAATGAGTCTAACATTGTTCCCATTCTTAACTGTCACTTCAACCTTTCATTATTTTTAGGTCTCGGCTCAAGGCTCAAAGAACATAAATTTGGTTTAAAATGTATTTCTTTACTCAGATCTTCACAGTGATAACTTTTCCAATCCCAGAATGTAACCTTTAAGCGATTTAAGAATATTCTTTGAGATTTTCTAGCGTTTCCTAGGCTTGTGTTGAGGACGTTGGCCATGTCGTAGTTCGACTTAGTCGTTTGGGAAACGTTTGGTCTTCAATACGCATAATGTTTCCTCTCTGGTGCATTTGGTTTGCTATAACCAAAGATTCTATACTTGTGCATTTAGGTATTGTCAAAATTTCAGAGTCCGATGTTTATTTCGTCATTTCATAGAGAGCATTTGTTTCTGAAAGTTTTGATGAAAATGTTCAAAAATATTCTTGCGGTGAACTAATCGCGTTTCAGATGAATAAAAAAAAGGAGTCAATACACATACCCGACTGACAGAGACTTTCGTCTTTTTGTTGATGCCAGAGTCTGCCTATGTTCTCTTTGCAAACTTTTCCAAGGCATAAAACACTTTCTGGTTACTCAGGAGTATTTCAAAATCAAGAGAACCATATCGCGCCAGCGTACAAACAATATATCCGTAGGCATTGACTACTTTCAGACTTGCACCAGAATTCACCAGAATGGGTGGTTAATAATGAGCTTGCTCTGGAGCTGGAGTGAACACAACATAAGTCTTTGATATTGAGACCAAAATTTGAACAGGATTTTGAAAAATTCTCCAGGTAAAAGGTATCGGTTTCTGAGTTAATTACAAAATCAGCATTGTCAAAAAAAAAAAAGGATTTGAAATGCTGCAGATGTTGTCTGAATTCTTTTCTTGTTAAAAACTCAGCAAGAGTTTCATAACTGCAAAAGTATCAGCTGGAAGCTCGTCAGATAGTTGTCTATTAAATATAACACACGCCTTCTTATCTCAATTCAAACAAAAATTCTAAGGCAACTAGTTTTCCAAGAATTATCCTAAGTGCTTCACGATTGATTGTATCAAAAACGTTCGTTAGATCAATGAACACCTGATAAATAGGGAGCTACTGTTTAAGGTATTTTTCTTTAATTGGTCCAGCAGAAAAGGTCAATGCGATTGTGCCTCTACTAGACCTAAAGATATTCTGCACTTCAAGAATTGCAGTCTGAAATACGTCTTCCAACCACCTGTTCAAATGAAATCTGGCAAACATCTTTCCAATCACATCTAGTAAGGTGATACTGCGATAGTGGTTCCAGATGTTTTTTTTACCCTTTCGCATACATAACGACAATAAGATGCCAACATTATCTTAGGGTATAGATACTCCAGAATAACTCTCAGTGAAGATGTTATGTTTGGCCTTAAACGTGTTTTACGGCCAGTTTTTAATAGTTCGACTAGAATGCCATTCTGGCCAGGTGCTTTGCCGCTATTAACCAGTTTGATAGCCAGTTTAATTCCGTCTATACGCGGCAGTCAGTCCATCCTGATAATAATCTCACTCAGAGGAAGCCTTTGTATGGTTTCCGTATCAATTGGTAAATATATTTCGAAAGTCCTCATGCCATCTTTCCAAAATTTTAGCATGCTCCCTGACAAAAATGACATATTTTAAAACCTATAGAAAATCGGCATATATATGTGTCAAAGAGATTATCAGACAATTCGAAGTTTTTACGTCAGATGAGAAGTGTACCCACCACTTGTATTTTTTTTTTATCTTTTAAGCTCACGCTGCCTAGTTGTTTTATACGTTTTGTAAGTCTAACATTTGAAGTGTGATTTAAGGGATCCTTCTGATTAAGAGGTTTTGTGTGTAGCATTCACTTTTTTACCCTGACTTTTTCATCAAGTGTGTTCGTACAGTCAACTCTGTCAAACTCATATTTACGCACGCAAAAAACCGAACGGATATTGACAGTCAAAACAATAAGGTAGACTGACAGACCGGGAGAGAGAGAGAGAGAGAGAGAGAGAGAGAGAGAGAGAGAGAGAGAGAGAGACATAAATAGAGACCATCAAAAGGATTCTATTGTCACAATGATTTAGTTTCAAAAAAGGATTATCCATTGCAATAATGTTAATGGGATAATATCAGGGTAGAAACCTCTTTGTGCTGAAGAAATAAAAAATGTCTTAAATTTCCATCTTTAGTTTGTTCAACATAATTTTCCAGACACATTTTACATTTACTGTAACTTGTCGCTTCTTTGTCTTTGAAATACTATATAATGGCAGTTTAAGTATGAATAGAAATATCGATGAGACAATCATCTTTCTGATTATCATAGATTACTTGAAAGTCAAATTACTCAACCAAATTAAATTGACCTATTTTTCAACACAAATATCCTGACATGAGCAGACGTGCGCGCACACACACTCATACACACGCACATATGTACACACATATGTAGTGTATATAAGTACAACGGAAAATCTACTGGTTTTCAAGACAGTCTTTTAATAAACTTAGCTTAGTTTGGCATAGACCTAGAAGTATGAATCCCCCAGTAAGTATCAATATCTTGATCATTTAGCGTAGTGCCACACAATGTACCGATTTATATCTATTAGAGTTGTAACCTTGAGTTGTTACCATGCGTTGGGTAAATGTTTCTTTTGAATTGTTTAGTCTCATTTTTGTTGCAAAAGCCATTTCATTTGCTTAAAACTACTGAATAGTAACTAAGATATCCAGCATTGCTTGGCGAAATGTAGTCAAAACTTAAAGGCTATTAAGTAAAACATTACGTATATTAGAAAAAATTCCCATAGCGCTAATACCCTTACGAAAGGTACGCATTCAACTATTCTTCTTCTAGCTATGGGCAAATACTGGGGCTGACTGAGCTTTTTAAACTTGGTATGGCAACTGCTCAAGGAGAAGAAAAACTCTGAAGTAAAACCTGCAAAACTCCGCTTAAAAGAATTAACCTGGTGTCATATCCTGCTCGATCAGAGGTGTTGGTAAAAACATTTATTAAACTGCATTCGAACAAAACAAATTCTTTTAGTTGATAATGCTTCTAGATAAACAATGCCAGTAGTCCTTCCTTCGTAGACAAAAATGAACATAGATTTGCCAAACTCTTAAACAACCTATTTCTTGTAAAGTAATTATCTATTTCCATTTGACCGGAAATAGCAGTTTTAATCCAAAATTAACCTGTGGCGACTTCTAATGACCTCGGAGGTCAGTACCAGCTATCTAATGTTTGTCTTCTACTCAGCTCGAACTTATAGACTAATTTTGACCTTTTACTGTTCAAGTATTTGTCCTAAATTACACGGATACAACAAGCGACTGTTCACTTTATTGATATAGATTATATTACATTATTTTTTTTCATTTACGATGTGATAGAAAAATAACCATTGTTCTGCAAATAATATGGAAAATTCAAGCACTTTGTTGTCGTCCTAAAAATTTGGTTTGGTTTCTTTCTTTAATCAACCTTTATTTATATTCTTAAATCTTTTCATTTATTCGTAATTCCTATAAGAAACCTCGCTAGGAATTTAAAGAAATGCAATGAAATATCTAATATGAATGCGTCTGAAGTGAATGAAACATATTACTCTACTTTGATATTTTGATAGATTATCTTCAACCAAGAGGACTGGAATCATTGAATATTTGTCAGAAGACATTTGATTTAAAAATCATGCAGAAAATAAAAAAGACAATAAAGAAATGAACAAATTTTTTTAAAAAATGGGCAAAGAAAGGAAATAATAAAAACGACGGTGAAAAAGAAAAGATTAGTCGAGACAAATAAGCAAAATGCCACTGAGTCCTTTAATATAAATAAAGAAACTATCTTGAACTTAATCAGTTAAGAAGGATCAGTTAGCAGCCGGTCTTCTATCATTTTAAATTCTGTTACGATAAAAATATGTTTAGAAAAATGAAGAAACAGATTTGGAATATTTCAATTCGACGGAAACTGAAATAAAAGATAAAGGCGATTCTAGCGAAAAAGGTTATCGACTTACGAGAAGGAAAAAAAATAATTCAAACCGATTTTGTAAGTCAAATCAGTGTTCATGCCTTAGTAAAGATACCATGTAGCTAAGTATAATCTGTGACATATTACTTGGGTTGGAGGTACTTTTAGAGTTATGTTTTTCACCGTAGGAAATGGAATTGACCACAGTAATTCAAATCTTGTGCAAGGCTTTTTTGTGATTTGCTTCCTATTAATGCCCATGGAAAAATCATGAATACATCTGTTCTCTTCCAAGTAATAAATAAATTGTTGGACAGACTGAGTTATTTAGGGTTGGTAAAGCAACTGTTCTAGAAAGAATGATCTGTACTCCACTCACAAGTTGACTTTATATCGTATTCTGATTATGGAAAAGGGATTAGATAAATACGTATTTGAAGAGTAGACGAACATCGACTAGTAATCTATCCATTGCCCCGAGAATCACTGTAAATAGGTCCTATTCGTAATAGCTTATATATGTATAAGTTGGTATTGAAGAAAATAAATGAACCTACTGTAAGAAGAGAGAAAAGAAAAATTAACAAAACGTTCAATAAAGTTAAATTAACTCATACAAAATAAAATCCCTATATATATATATATATATATATATATATATAGTGTATCACAAAAGTGAGTACACCCCTCACATTTCTACAGATATTTAAGTATATCTCTTCATGAGACAACACTGACAAAATGACACTTTGACACAATGAAAAGTAGTCTTTGTGCAGCTTATATAACAGAGTTAATTTATTTTTCTCTTAAAATAACTCAAAATATCGTCATTAAAAGCTAAACCCCTGCCAACAAAAGTAAGTACACCCCTTAGGAAAAGTTGTCAATATTAACATACACCATGTCAACTATCAATATTTTGTGTGGCCATCATCATTATCCAGAACTGCCTTTACTCTTCTGAGGATTGAGTTTACCAGAGCTTCACAGGTAGCCACAGGGATGCTCTTTCACTCCTCCATGACGACATCGCAGAGTTGGCAGGTATTTGAGACTTTGCCCACCTCCGCCTTCCACTTAGGTATCCCCCAAAGATGTTCTATCGGGTTCAAGTCAGGAGACATACTTGGCCAGTCCATCACCTTACCCTTAGCCTCTTCAGTAAAGCAGAGGTCGTCTTGGAGGTGTGTTTGGGGTCATTGTCATGCTGAAACACGGCCCTGCGACCCAGTTTCTGGAGGGAGGGGATCATTCTCAGTATTTCACAGTATATTTTGGAGTTCATGTTTCCCGCTATGAAATGTAACTCTCCAACAATGCCGCCCAAGATCATGACATTCCCACCACCATGCTTGACTGTAGGCCTGACACATTTATCTTTGTACTCCTCACCTGGTCGCCGCCACACATGCTTGAAGCGATCGGAACCAAACAGATTAATCTTCATCTCATCAGACCATAGGACAGGATTCCAGTAATCCATGTGATTAGTTGATATGTCTTCAGCAAACTGTTTGCGGGCTTTCTTGAGTATCATCTTCAGAAGAGGCTTCCTACTGGGGTGACAGGACTCCTACGCCGATCTTTCAAAGAAAACATTTGGATGTGACGCTTAGCACGTGCGCTCTGCTTCTTTGGACAACATACCCGAAGTCTGTTCTGAGTGGACCCCGCTCTTTAAAAACGCTAGATGATCTTAATCACTGTGCTGCAGCTCGGTTTCAGGGTGTTGGCAATATTCTTGTAGCCTTGGCCATCATCATGTAGCGCAACGATATGTCCTTTAAGATCGTCAGAGAGTTCTTTGCCATGTGGTGCCATGTTGGAACTTTCAGTGACCCGTATGAGAGAGTGTGAGAGCTGCACTACAAATATGAACACATCTGCTCCCAATGCACTCATGGGCCTGTTAGGACTAATGAGTCACATGACATTTTGGAGGGAAAATGACAAGCAGTACTCAATTTGGACATTTCGGGGTGTGTTTTCATAATGGAAATGCAAACTTCCCTCTGGCACACTTTATCTGCACTTGGAACCTCTAAATGACTAGTGCAGCCTTGATAACATCGACAACCGCATGCCAATCAACGTCTACACGATTGCATTATAAAATGTAGCATATTTTTTGCATAATCAGCCCACCAGTCAGACTTTTAGCCTCGTTAAACCGTCTATCTTCCAACTTTTGGACTCTTTTCCATTATTTATGCAATTACACCTTGCGAACACTTCTTTTTAGCACACTTGTATATATATATGTATATATACATACATATATATATACATATATATATATATATATATATTGCATTGGTTCCCCGTTGGTCGAATAATTGAGTGAGTAGGATGTGGGTTAGAACTGGAAATATACATGAGCGTATTTTATGACTAACGTGTCATGCATTCTTTTCCAACACTGAAGTCAAATATGAAAAGCCCTATTATAAAACATCGACACAATTAACCACATTGACAGATTTAATCATAAAATTTCATATTCAGTTTCCTCTGAGTAAATGTCCGTCTTAATTATCCAAAACTGAAAATAACACTGACTGCTCATTTTATTTGATAATTTTACCAAAATTCTATGAAAATATATGAAAATACTATAGAGTTAGTAAATGAAGTAAGATAAAGGAAAAAAATCTTGAGATAAAAAACTAAAAGTTGTCAACCAATAAGAAATCCTTCAGAAATTGAAAGACCAATTATCACGTATCTGCTCAGAAAACCCCCTAAAATCGCTAATAAACATACTGAAAATATATCAATATTAGGCATAAAAAATGGTAAGTTTATGGTGGAGGAAATTGATACAAGACTTGAGAAAATGAATAAACAAAATCAGAAAAGCTACAGAACTTGACGAAACATCCCTTGAAGTTGGGTAGACAAATTACTTCTTCGATTATGCAACGCTGCGTATACATAAAATACAACAGAGGAATGCATGGAAGACTGCATCTTCCGCTTCCTTATCGGAGTTGATCATGGAATTATTGAGAATTACAGAAGCAATAATAATTACTATACCTACTAAAGTTTATAATGATTTACTTCTCAATCATACCCAACCTGAAGTCGAGAAAAATCTTAAGAAAAACTGACAGCTTTCGAAGAAATCAATCCCCAACATCACAGTTTCTCACTATCCGTCATATCATCGATGGAGTGCGAGTAAAAAATGTCGTGGCAACCCTATTGTTCGTAGATTTCTCCAAGACATTCGATTCCATAAATAAGAAAATGGAGCAAATACATCGGGTATATTGTCTCCCACAGAAACTACAATGTTGCTTTATAAAAGCACAAAAATATTTCGCACACCCATGTTAACGCCAACTTTACTGACATTATTGCTGGGGTCTTGAAAGTGAAAACATATGCGTGACATATGTTTATAATCTGCCTAGATTACATTCAACGAGCATCATTAGATCTAATGAAAGAAAATAGTTTCAAATTATAAAGAGATAATAAGCAAACAATATTCCCCAGAAACTATGACAGACGCTGACAGCGCAAATGATCTTGTGCTTCTTGCAAATACACCTGTCTAAGAAGATTTCTGATTGCTTAGCTGGGAGCAATCAAAAAGATCTATTGGGCTCAAAATGAACAGACATGAGACGGAGTCGCAAGAGACTATTTCCAATTTTAGGTCAATTTTCTAAGCAGAGTTTAACTTATTTGAATTCTGATATTTCCTTCTTCTTGACCGTTTGTCATACCAAGGTTAAAGATCCTAGTTCTCCGTACTATTTACTAACAGATGAAGGAAGAATAGTTGGATGCATGACTTTTGAAAGGGTATGCTCGGGTAAGTGAAACGCACCCAACCTAGTGCAGGAAGAGAAGTCGATTCACTGTGTTCATTTCTTACGATGATAATCACTATAATAAGTGTACCTCTCTCTCTCTTTCTTTCTTTCTCTCTCTCTCTCTCTCTCTCTCTCTATATATATATATATATATATATATATATATATATCGGGAACAGTCTGGTATAACGGGAAAGTAATGAAAAATTGAATTATATTCAAGTAACCTGAATGAAATGATGAAGAAACAGGAAATCTACGTAGATTATACAATCTAATTCGACTCTCTCTCTCTCTCTCTTAGTCACTCTCTCTCTCTCACTCTCTCTCTCTCTCTCTCTCTCTCAGTCATCCTCTCTCTCTCTCTCACTCTCACACACACACACACACACACACACACACACACACACACACACACACACCTTTTCTTTTTTCTCCAACATCATAAGTTTTTGTTCTCCAGTTTTCATCTTTCCCTGTGTCAATTTATTTTTACTTTTTACTAATTTTCTATTTACTCTCTGCGATCGCTCCTTTTCTTTCTTTCTTACTTTCTTTTAATATAGTGATATGAAAGGATATGCTGTTCTACGTTGCTGCTGTGTTTTCAACTCTTCAATTGAACTGATGCCACCATCTCGAACCCATCGATAGGCAGAAGTGCATATCCATCCGTAAATAATCTCGTCATTCAAATGGAACAAAGCTACTTATAAAAAAGTCAATATAGAAAAATAAATGAAGCAAGAAAAAACTGCAAAGAAAAATTAGGAAAAATTTAAAATATTCAAATGCAAAAACGAAGAAAAAGGATTTTTTAAATCGTAGTTTTTCTTTAAGGAAGGAAAATAATAAAAGAAAAAAAGATTAACAGATAGATATAACAGGAAGGGGGAATATCAGGGTAAATAAAAAGTAGCTAAAATACAAAATGCATTTTTAAGGGGAATTTCTTTTTTAATGTTGTCAACGTATTTACGAAAAAAAAAGATTAACGGAAAAAAAAGAATCTCGAATTTAAACAAAAAATAATTTCAATTTGATCAGTGCTCTTAAGTGCCGCAAGTACCAGATGTAAATATTTGCACAAACAAAACAAATATTTTGAAATAATGAATGCCATTAGTCGAGGTTTTATAGAGTGGACATCTTGAAGACTTGAGAATTCGCCAGTTTCTGTTTTTGTCATTGCTGTCACCACAATTAATCCTTATGCCACAGTACTAGAAAACATTCTCACTCACTTGACAAAAAAGCAAATAACATGAATAGAAAAATAAATACTCTGTTAAAAATTTAAACTTGAAAAACTGAGTGTCACTGTAAAAGGGAATTTGCATACAAAATATTCTACCGTGACAATAGATAGTTACACCTATTCACACTTTCAGAATTGTACATAGAATTCAGGATAGCTCGAGTGATACGATAACTAATAATCGGGTCTATCGGATCACTTGTTTTGAATTTGATTCTCACAAGGTGATTTATACGTTTTACGTTATAGCTAAGTTTTTTTTATAAATAAATCTGCAAGTAATAGAATAAAAATTATTATGCTGATCTAGACACTGAGTGTTATTTTTTAAGAAATTAAGCTAAACCAATTAAATATTTATTCGGATATTTATCTTCTTTTAGTTAAGAAGAAAATAACTTATCAGCTTTTGAACTCCCCTGTTCCAGTATATTAGTGGGTGAAATTAAAGGGAACCGAAAAATCAAATATATACCTTGACCTTACAAGAAAATGAAAAAAGTGAAACTGTGAAGAGTGATACCAATCAATCGCTCCTGTTGGGACAATTCTAAAGAACTGAGAAAAGAAACGAGGGAAACAGAAGACTTAGGCAAAGGTTGAGATCGACTAGACTAGAAATTGGTCAGAATATTGAGAAGGGTTAACGAGAACTGAGGATACTTGTAACCCAGTTTAAGAAAAGGCCATTAGTTTCTACGTGTGTCAAAATATCAAATAATAATAAAAATTGTAATAATAATAATTGGCTGTGCCCCTCGTTAGATATTCGGGACACTTTCTCAAGTGAACTTGAGATGAACTTAAACAAATGGATCAAAGAACAAGAAAACTAATGACTATGCATAAGGTATTACATCCCAGAGACGATGTTGACAGACTATATGTATCTAGAAAAGAGGAAGGAAGAGGACTTACCAGCATCGAAGACAGCGTTGACGCATCCATACAAAAGCTCGAAGACAACATTGAAAAACACGAAGGAGGACTGTGTACAACCATCCGAAACGATACTGACATGATAGACGATAGAATGACAATAACTAGGAAACAAAAATGGGAAAAAAACTCTATGGCCGCTTTAAACGAGTAATAAATACCATCTCACATGAAAAAACATGAACCTAACTAAGAAAAGGAAACCTTAAGAGAGAAATGAAATCTCTCCGAACAGCTGCACAGGAAAACGTCATAAGAACCAATCGTATCAAAGCGAGAATAGATAAGACTCAACAAAATAGCAAATGTAGGCTATGCGGTGGCAGAGACGAAACCATCAATCACATAATAAGCGAATGCAGCAAATTAGCACAGAAGGTGTATATATAACACGAAACACGACTCGGTCGACAAGGGAAATGTGCAAGAAATTTAAATTTGACCACACCAACAAATAGTTTATGCATAACCCAGCAGCTGTCCCAGAAAATTCCCCACATAAACTCCTATGGGACTTTGACAAACACACGGATCACATAATATCGGCCAGAAGACCAGACCTTATAATAATCAAAAAAAAAAAAAAAAGGAGAATATGCAAAATTGTCGACTTTGTGGTCCCAGCTGACCACAAGATAAAACTGAAAGAATGTGAAAAGAAGTATAAGTACCTCGACCTTGTTAGAGAATTGAAAAAACTATGGAATATGCGGGTGACGATTGAACCAATTGTGATTGTTTTTTGTTTTTTTTTTTTTTTGGCGTAGTAAGTAAGGAATTATTAAAGAGCCTGGAGGACTTGGTGGTTGAGTGATGAATGGACACCATCCAAACTACAGCATTATTGAAAACGGCCAGAATCCTGAGACGAGTCCTGGAGACTTCAGAAGACTTGCTGTCACTCAAAATCCAGCGAACGCTGATGCAAAAAAACTGTAAAGGAGTAAATAATAATAATAATAATAATAATAATAATAATAATAATAATAATAATAATAATAATATGTTCCAGTTGCGAATAATGACGATTAAATTTGTGTATATTACTAAATTTAATATAACGTGAAATTAATGATAAGTAGGATTTATGTTCTTACATTTACACATTTCATTTATTTTTCAATTTTACATTTCACCATACTAATGAAAAATCATTTAAAAATGAATATGAAAAACATTTGTTAAATATTCAGTTTTGATCCAAATACTCATATTAAACATTCACATTAGTTCAGAAACACTATAACCATTTACAATTGACAAAATTTACCTACGATGACAGGAGTGAGAAATTCCATCTATATATTATTGCCACTGCGATTGCAGTCACCATTTCAATTTTCAGCATCTTGTGGTTTCTGGAGTATCGCTCCGGCGAATTCTGCATTTTGTAAACAATCGGGAATCTTCCTTTCAGCAGCAATTTGGGTCTACAAAAAAAAAGCAGAATTCTAAGAAAGTTAAATCTGTATTTTAAGGAAACTGATTGAATCTAAAAAACTTCAGTTGACATGAAGGATAAACTGTCAATGTATTCAAAATAACTGAATATATCCCGTCAGTCCTTGGAATACCCAAAAATTCTAATTACGTTTTTATTGCAATGAGCATATTTTGAACATTTCAGTATATTCTACTTGTTGAAGCATTCCAGAATCTAGATGCTTTTCAATAGAATTCCGGATTATTTTGAAAGATCAATAACCAAAAGTTTCGCCTTTTAATCATTTGATCACCTTACATGCTAGACTTTTAAATTTGAAGAAAAACTTTATGACTTTTTGATTTGACCGCAGTGCTGATACAGAACGTGTTCAGTGCTATCTATGAATACCCACGGGAAAATGTTTACACAAGCATCTAAAAATCTTCTAAGATTGGGGGCAAGATTGTATAAGGTGGCGCAACCAGTTTTCGAGATATTCATATCGCTTTTCGCAGAGACCTCTTATATCCCTATAAAAACAGAACTAAATAAAAAGAAAGACATAAAAGGTTTATATGAATACATGGACCACCTACTTCGGAATACAAAATCCATGAGCAAAAGAACAAACCTTGCGCCACATATCATCTTGAATTAAAGTTTCAAATATAAAGAAAATATTACGTGAGTTGAACTTTGATTTTTTTAATCGAGAAATGGTGTGCTTATTCATTTGCCATTATTTTCAAAAGTAACATCGGAGTGCTGGTAAGACATACACAGTGGCATTTCCAACGGTAATGAACTTATTCGGTTAATAAATTTTTGCACTAAACTTTTCAGACATCCCTCATATTTTAAACATATATAGATGCACGCATCGATATATAATGAATAGATATTGCACACCCACACCTATACACACACACACACACACACACACAAATGTGCACGCACACACACACACACACACACACACACACACACACACACACACACACGCATATATATATATATATATATATATGTATTGGTAAAATACATAAATATGTTCATATTCTTCATAATTATATGAACATATGGATACAAATGCGTGCATAAGAACATATAGCTCACTACATATATGAAAATATGAAAATATATACTCATGTTCTGATTAAATATATATATATATATATATATATATATATATATATATATATATATATATATTGCGTTGTCTGGAGGCGATGAGTGTAGTACTGGCAATTTGTTTGCACTAAACTTATTAGGGCAGCCATGTTAATTACCAGAATAATTAGGCAACTTGTTCGACCAAAACAAACACGACCAACTCGGATCAATTGATATTGACAGTTTCTAGCTCCAACGGCTAATTTCTTTCACCTGCCAAGTCTTGGGCAGAATAAATAAAATATGAATTCCTTAATATTTATTCACTTAAACTTTCTATATTCTCCTGGTGCAATTATTCCATGAGACGTTTTGACCCTTTTTAGTACTTTGCCAAAAAACAATAAGAACAGGAAAACATAAAAAATAAACATTGCACTTTTGCATATAAGGGACCTTAGATGAATATCTTTCTTTTTATTTTTTTATTTTTTTTTATTTTCTTATTTCATTTATTTATATTTTCTGGAATTCTTTGCTTTCATATACTGTTCAATATTTCCAAATATAAGATGTTATAACATGTCTAACACTGTTTTTTTTTTTTGTTATGTTTTAATCTATCTTTACTGCATACTTCGTTATTGTTTCTTTTTCTTTCGATGATATATTCATTTACTCCCTCTTCTGTTGCTTATTCAGTATTAGTTATTTTCGTTATGCAAAAATGCTTGGTATTTTACCATGTAGTCCAAGTCGTAGACAAGTTTTACTCGTTGGAATTTCCCCATAATTTCTGTATTTCGAATTCCAGCAGACATTTGCATTATTGGTTCTCTAGTCTTTCATGTATCACCGAATATCTTGAACGAAAATATAATGATTCCATTTCAGGTTCTTAACTCGCCAGTATGATTCTACCATTTTGAAATAAAAGAGGTGTAGTTACATATGTAAATAATCTCTTCCTTTATGACGGAAAAATAATGGAGTGTAGCTAAATTATCCTGAAGAAGTACAAAACAGGGATAACAAGTTGCGTAGGATATTTAATGGGAATTATGTAAACGACTAAATTTTGACCGATTGGTATATACAAAGTGCAAAGTCGCTTCTGGAAAATGAAAGATACTCAAAAACGTTCAGAGTTTGTATAGTTAACAAGAAGAAATGGAATGCCATCTATTGGAAAAAAGTGTTTTGTATCGATCTCAAAGAAACCAAAGAATTGAGTGAGAGCTGGAGATCAGAAAAAAAAAAGAACTGAGACCACTCATGTGATGATAATGATAATAACAAGGGTAATACACTTTGTGTAAATTCTTAAAACTAATTAGAATAACATTAATGTCACTATATAATCAAAGAACTTAAATCTATAGATTTAATTGATTTTTCTTTTCTAATTTTGACTGTGTAAATGATATGTTATTTAAAATCGTCTTTAGAAATGATATTAAAACGTTAAATAAGTAATGAATACTGATCCATACGTTCTATGTTTGGCATAATATAAATCCTACTGAATCAATTTTATTTACAGAAAATTTAAAGTAAACCACTTTGATATTAGGGCTCGTCTTATTTATGATTTGATTTAACCGGCTCGTTCGCTTTCTAATGAACTAGATATTTATTTAAAACTAAAAGTTCCCTCCTCTCTCTTATTTCTCAACCATCTCTCTCTCCCCCGCTCTTTCTATTTCTATCTCACTCTCTTCGCATGTAGGGTGATATGTGCCTGCTCGTGTACGTCAGTGTTGTATATTACGAGTGTATATATATGGCTCTAACACTACACGCACATGAGCACGCTGTGCTTTTGAATCACTACAGTTGTCAAGTCAAAGGTTGTCTTCTGATTCCAAAGGGAAGTGACACAGCCAACACCTGCCAGAGAGACTCAAAGACTTATCCATCTGGCAATGTGATATGATAGCCATTTGTCCTTAGATCGACTCGCGTTCCCTTCTCCTATTTCGAGTCTTTACCCTTTAGAATTATATGTCAGCGGATAGTATTCTAAAGGCTCTTTTGGATAAAGATCAAAATTCATATTTAATCCTTTCTACTAACCTTGGATTGGAAATAATATATTTCTTTTCGCTGGGCAGCTAACAATTTCCACACACATATGCAAGCGCATGAACACATATCACACACAGATGCACAAAGTCAAAAATATATACATGTATTCATATTAAATTTTTATAAGTACATGTTTGTGTACGTTATCTACGTAGGGAATTCAATAAGTTTCCAGACTTTTTGTACAGGCATTTAGAATTGTCGTAGACTCTTGAACATTCAGTATGTTATTGCGATATATCTGATGAGGTGACTGGCCAATTTTTATGAATTAAGGTTCAAATGAACAGCTACAGCAGTAATTGGAATACAAACTAATAAAGCCTCATTGTAACAGCTGGTGAATTTCAAAAATGCAAACTGGACGTAAGGACACTTTAGAAGAATGATATGCAATAAAATTCTGTTTTAAACTTGGAAAAAATGCCACGAAACGTATGGAATTCTTCAGACTGATTTTGGACCATCTTGCAACAATCAAGCATCAGTTTTTGAGTGGTATAAGAGATTCGAGGAGGGCACGGAGTCTGTGAGGGATGATAAGAAGTGTGGGAGGAGTAAGGAAGTCAATACATCAGAGTTGAAGGGCCAACAGTTTAGGGTTAAGGTTACTATGCAGAGGTTTTAAGGGAGTTCAGGAAGAGATTCCGTCGGAAGAGGCCAGCAGTCTTGAAATCGGGTCAGTGCCATTTCCACCAAGACAATACATCAGACTACAACTCCATCCTTGTCACAGACTATTTGACCAAGATGGGCACCCTGACAATCCCTCAGCCTCCCTACAGTCCAGACCTTGCTCCCTGTGACTTTTGCTAATTCCCTAAGCTCAGAGGCCGTCGTTATGAGACAATAGAGGAGATGAAAGAGGCTGTGACGAAGGTCATTGACATGCTCACACAAGAGGACTTCTATGGGGCCGTCCAGAATTGCAGCTGGAGGAGATTACTTCGAACGGGACTAGAGTTTCATGTGAGTTCTATCAATAAAAGTGCCAAACGAAAAAAGTCTGGAAACTTATTTAATGATCCTCGTACCTATGTCCTCTTGGTTCGTTCTTTGTATCGAATTTAGTTAATTTGTTTTTGTCAATCTAAGTGTATATATATATATATATAGAGAGAGAGATAGAGAGATAGATAGATAGATAGATAGATAGCTATAACGAAATGTAAACTATGAAACTCTTGTCTACGCAGTGCAAAATAGGTTTATTTGCGTTGCATACTCCAAAATTTATAGTTTATCATCTAATTTCGATCAGTTTCAGCAAATTAGGAACTCTCTGCTTCCCTGTTGTACTCCAAAATCCTCGCGATGCAAATACTCAGAACTCTGATAAAGTATACGAATTACTCTGCATTAAAAATCCTATTATACGTAGACGAAAATCTCAGATCACAACAATAGCGCAGATGAAATGAAAATCGGGTAACCTTAAAATCTTTTGCGCACAGTCTAAGAAGATTTAGATTAATGTACGTGCGTCATCGGATGTATTTGATAAGGGAAATGAGCATCATAAATATATATATATATATATATATATATAAGGCACAGAAAAATTAGTGCGATAGGAACGTGAATGCTCTTTAGTTGGCGTCAGCTTTGTATATAACTGATTCAATATCAGTACTGAGTGCTTTGAGTTATGGATGAATTTTAGATTTGAAATAGAATGGGTATTTTCAAAATATTTCATTTGTATCCTAATATCGTAGCTACAAGAGGTGTAAAGGCAATACCGTCTATTTCTAGAAGATAAAGGTAGAGGGTTATGAGAAAGCCGTAATTTGAAAAAAGACAATGAAATAAAGAATTGTTGAACATGTGTGAAGCGTATGGGAAGGCATGAACCCATATCGTATGATGTTAGAATAACAGAATGAGGACATTATAGGATAATACGACAATTGAATGAATCAGTTCAGTCTCCAATATCCTGCATAGCAGACCTCGCAAAGAAATGAACGTAATATAGGAGCAGCTGATTAAAAAAGAAATTACATTAAATTTAAAACTCAGAATTCATATCATCTAATTACGTATACTTTTGTTCAAACAAAATAACATGATGTTTAACCGCATAGATTAACCAGCACCAGATTATCATAGTTTCAAAACTTTGGGTTCAGTCTTTAGTTACCTAGTAATCGTGAGTTCAGTCTTTTCGTTGGTTATTAAATAAACGATCATATATTCTCGTTCAAAAGAAGAATAGCAGTATTTCCAGGACTAATTTACTCAGTACAAAATTAACAATCAAGATTAAAATATTTGGGGTGCCTTTAGTTAGATCCACTAGGGATTACAATATGACATGTCCTAGTGAATCAAATCGATACCGAAAGAATTTCTTATGTTTATGCAAGCGCATAAAAAGGCCATATACACTGGTCCTGTGAAAGAGATCGACAAGCGATATCTCAAGTGTACATTAACTCAGAAGAATTGACTAACATGATATATCCTCTTATCGTGTACAGCGTAATGAGAAAAATAAATTCGAAATCTCCAGAATGTCACCAGTAACAAGTATTTGAGAAAGGAGGGATCGTGTAACAGCCAAAATGTTAATGAAGACCTTAGTCCAAGTACATTAGTGTTTAATAATAACTGCTCTAAGAATTTCTGTCAAGAATTATCAATATTTAATATAATATCCTGCAGCGTCACAAGTATGAAAAAAATAGCAATATCTACTTCTATATTTAAAGAAGTAATATCAAATTTTCAATCTCTTAAAAAGTATCTGATGGTTATTAATAACAGAAAAAACCCACATGCTATGTAAGTTAGAAAAATCTCTTTTACAAATCTATTAACTTGGACAAAAATATTTCACTTCAAAAATTTCAGAAAGGTGACCATGATTTTGTGCTAATTCCATGTTCATGGAAGTAAGTACTGAAGGTTATTACAAATTCTTTCTGGCTATTGGCGCAAAGAGTAGAATGTTCGCCAATCCCAGGTCGAGTCATACAGAATACTTAAAAATGGTACTTGATGCCATCTTGCTTAACACTCAGCATTTTAAGGTACGAATCAAGGATAAAGTGGAACAATCAAGGGAATGGAATTGTGCCCTACCCTACACCTTGATGTCTTATCCATTGAAAAGGGAGGTTTCGGATTACCCTCGACTGCAGTCGCCAAATTTACTTACATATATCTATTGGTATATTAATCTCTATGTGCATATGCGAGAGAGAGAGAGAGAGAGAGAGAGAGAGAGAGAGAGAGAGAGAGAGACTGAGACATACAGAGATTGAGTATTTCTATCTTGTTCTGTCTCATCAGCTAATTATAAAGCGCCCTTGATAAAAGTGCACAATCTCTAGGTTGCTACCAGAGATGGGTGAGGCCAAGTTAAATCGTTTTAAATCCTTTGCCCTTCTCTTGCACTGTTGTCAAAGAAGGTTACTATATACCACCAACCTCCGATGGTTGATTGGATAAAAAATCGTGATAACGAACGCTCAGATTACTTACACCACTATTATTCTTATCATTAGCTGCCTTCTCCTCTCATGTGACATCATACAAATCTAGAGTCCCGTTTGAACTTGCGTACACAATTGCACATGTATATGAGTGTGTCTTCCTAAGTGAGACTCTATGTGTCTAACTTCGCAATTACATATTCAATAGGCGGCACAATTTAAATTCCTAATGATTCTAATTGAAAGAGATGGGTTCATCCGAGGGGTTAATACTCTATCAATATGCCTGGGACTCCTATCTGATTATCTGTCTGTTCCGAGCGAGCAGAATTTAACAATATCATTACGTGCAGCCACTGTCTGGGTATCTAGATGCACAATCAACACACGACAAAAGCGCTTTCTCTAATTTACTACAGGGCAGTGCTCAGCAGAACAAGGCCAGATGAAAGTGTTGCTTGGTGTAACTGGACGAGAAAGGAAAAAAGCACGCACGCACAGTAGTGGTGGTGATGAGAGAAGATAGTGAAGAGACAAAGGGTTACTAGGGTGAGAACATTCAATGGTATACGGGCATTGATAGAGGGTGTCTAGTAACAAAGCCCAAATGGTGGTGTTATTGATGAGGGAGTTAGAGTGAGTGTATGATGTTCAGCATTATTTCTGAGAGTGACGCTGAAGTTGCAAAATTAGACAAAGGCAAAACGATATTGAAGAGAACTGTGATTTGAATAAATTTATGTACTTTGATTGGTTTCCTCATTTTAAAATATCGGAGAATTATAAAATTCAAGATTATACATATTAGATGAAAACTCGTCTGTAGAGCGGGAATCTAAAGTAGTTTTTGGTTAAGTCCTTTAATAAAATTTTATCCTAATTAGAGATCGTGGATATAAACGGAATAAAACTTATCTGAAAATGTCGTCACGATTATTTCTTGGATTAAATTTTAATATATCATATGGGGTTTTGAAAAGCTTTCAATCGTCCATATTTACATTAAAATCCTGACTTTTGCAGAAACTTTCTTTCGAAATATTGTAAACTTAGAATTCCAGGGAATTCAATTTTTTTACGAAGTCAGCCTCTAAGATCATCATCAAATATTCAAGAGCTGCAATAAACACAAGTATAATACAGAACAGAGGATTTTTAATAAAAAAATTTATTTTTAATGTTCGTATCTGAATAGGAATATTCATCAAGATATTTTTCTGTCTCGGTCTCTCTTTCTCTATCTGTCTCTCTCTCTCTATCGTTCTGAGTATATATATATATATATTGAGACAGAACCATTTAAAATCAAATATGTGCATTTTTTAAATGAACAGTTTAGTAGAATAAATTTACCGACCTCTTTAAAACACTTCTGGAAACGGATGACTTCCAATTTCGCCTACTATTTTAACAAATGCTCGTTTGAATTATTACTAATTCTACTAGCACGTAAACTAATATTCCAACTCCTTTATCATGGTCATTGGAGGGGGGAAGAGAGGAAGAGAAGGAAGGAATCTACTATCTTTCTTTTAGGGGTTAATCTTAGCACGTGTTAAGCTACATTTGAGGTGTTTTGGTTTTTTTGGGGGGGTATTCTTTGCAAATTTAGAATTTCGTCTTCCAACAGTAAAGCTTTTTTCCTGAAATTTAGTCATTTCTGCGACTAAATTTCAGGAAAAAAGCTTTATTGTTGGAAGACGAGGAGCTATCCTCCCCAGTGCGTAGCATTCCAAAACATAACCTACTAGTCATTGGCGGAGATATGAATCCACAAATCGGGAAAAACAGGAACAACAAATACAGCCTACACAACACGTCAAATAGGAATGGACAACATCTAACTGATTTCATGATAGAAAATAGATTAACACGCCTCAATACAAACTATCAAAAAAGGGAGGGAAAATTATGGACCTACACATACGCGAACAATAATAAAGCACAGATAGACTACGTTTTTATAAACTGGAAATGGAAAAATAGTGCGATGAATTGCGAGGCATACTCCTCTTTTGAGGGTGTGTCCTCCGATCATCGAATAGTCACGGCCAAATTACGACTAAGCCTACGAAAAAACGCCACACGAACAGCGACAACTAAGCACTATGACTGGGCCCTACATAACAACAGAGAAATTAGAGACAAATATACATTAGAATTAAGAAACAGATCCGAAACACTACAAGAGAAGACAGAAAAAGGTACCCCAAATGACGAATATGAGAATTTTGTTGAAGCACACCTTGAGGCGGCATCAAAGTGTATTCTAACAAAACCTAGAACTAAATATAGAGTCCCTTGGTAAACGTTAGCGGTTTGAGAAAAACATGCACTCGTGAAAACTGCCTCCAAAAGCTATCGGAATAACCCAACAAATACAAATGCCCGAAAACTAGAAAAGGCACAATATCAATTAACAGGAATATATCTAAAAGAACAGACAGAATACATAAAAAATCAGATAGATAAGATTAGAGAGTCGATGGAAGATAGGCAATCTAGGATAGCCTGGCAAACAATAAACGAAGTGAGTAGAAGGAAGAGCACAGCCAAAGCAAAATTGAAAGCTGCAAGCCTACAAGAAAAAGTAAAACTGTGGAAACAGCATTTCGAAAATCTACTCGGAAACCCACTGAAAGTAACGAATGAACCGATCTCCAGAATTATGAGTAAGCAATTAGACATTAAACTAGGTCCTTTTACCAAAGAAGAACTCGACTCAGTTCTTAGAAAAATTAAAAATAGGAAAGCTGCAGGGCTAGACAAGATCCCCCCAGAAGTATGGAAGACCAGACAATTCGACGACATACTGCTCCGACAATGCAACGCCGTCTATAATCAAAATAGGATAGAAAGATGGATGAAGGGATGCATCTTCCCCTTCCCTAAAAAGGGTGACCTCAAATTAGCCAAGAACTACCGAGGAATAACTCTTACATCCATAGCAGCCAAAATTTACAATGCCCTACTAAGAAATCACATAGAACCCAAAATCGACAACATCCTTAGAAAAAACCAAAATGGCTTCCGAAGAAATAAATCAACGACCTCACAAATATTGACCATCCGTAGAATCCTTGAAGGCGTACGGGCAAAAAACCTACAGGCGACATTACTATTTGTCGACTTTAGCAAAGCCTTCGATTCCATTCACAGTGGAAAGATGGAACAAATCCTACAAGCATACGGTCTACCTAAAGAAAACGTAGCAGTAATAACAATTCCCTATAGAAACACCAAAGTGAAAGTACATTCACCATGTGGAGACACAGAATACTTCGACATTGTTGCAGGAGTACTACAAGCAGACACGCTAGCCCCATACCTCTTTATCATCTGTCTAGACTACGTGCTTAGAACTTCGATCGACAAAATCAGAGAAAATGGCTTAAAGCTGACGAAGAAAAGAAGCAGAATGTACCCTGCAAAAACAATAACAGACGCCGACGACGCCGATGATATAGCGTTACTGGCGAATACGCCTAACCAAGCCGAGACACTACTGCATAGTTTGGAACGAAACGCCGCAGGCATTGGCCTCCATGTCAATGCACACAAAACTGAATATATGTGTTACAACCAAACATGCAACATTACCACACTAGACGGAGCCTCTCTAAAACTAGTAGAAAAATTCACCTACCTAGGAAGTAGCGTCTCATCAACCGAAAAAGACATCGCCACACGACTAACGAAAGTATGGAAACTATAGGCTCTCGATCATATGGAAATCAGACCTGACTGATAAAATGAAACGCAATTTCTTCTATGGACACCCGCATATGGCCAAGCAAAAGCCGGACGACCAGCTTGAACATACATACAGCAGCAATGTGAGGATACGGGATGTAACCCTGGAGACCTGCCAAAGGCGATGAATGATAGGGAGAAGTGGCGATAGAGGGTCAGGGATATCCGTGCTGGCGGCACGACATGATGATGATGATGATGATATATATATATATATATATACTTATATATATATACAAGAGGTTTATATATATATATATATATATTTATACATATATATATAAGAGGTTTATGGTTTTAGGAGATCACTTGGAGGACCAAATATTCCATTTTTGTAGAATATAGCTCAATATCAAAGATAGATTATTTACGCACACACACACGCGCGCGCGCACACACACACACACATTTATATATGTATATATATACAAGGATCATTAAATAAGTTTCCAAACTTTTTACGGATGGGCACTTTTATTGATAGTACAAACATGAAACTCTCGTCACCTTCGAGCATATCTCCCCCGGCTGCAATGCACTTGTACCGTTACAACAACTTCTGGAAGGCCCCATGGAAGCCCTCTTGTGTGAGCGTGTCAATGACCTTCGTCACAGCCTCTGAACTTAGGGAATAAGTAAAAGTCATAAGAGGAAGGTCTGAACTATTGGGAGGATTAGGAACTGTCTTGATGCCCATCCTGATCAAATAGTCGCTGGCACAGATGGAGTTGTGGACTAGTGTATTGTCCTGGTGGAAATGCCATTGAGCCGATTTCAAGAGTGCTGGCCTCTTCCGACGGATTCTCTTCCTGAACTCCCTTAAAACCTCAACATAGTAACCCTAACCCTAACCCTAAGTCTTTGGCCAATCAACTCTGGTGTATTGACTTTCTTACTCCTCCCACACCTCTCATCATCCCTCACGGTCTCCCTGCCCTCCTTGCATCTCTTATGACATTTTTATGCTCGATTCATGCAAGATGGTCGAAAAGTAGTCTGAAGCATTCCTTACGTTTCTATGGCATTTTCCAAGTTTATAACAGAATTTTATTGCATATCGTACTTCAAAAATGTTCTCACGTTAGGATTGAAATTTTTGAAATTGACCAACAGTGACAATCAGGTTTTAGTAGTGTGTATTCCAATTCCTGCTGCAGCTGTCCATTTGAACCTGAAATCACAAAAATTAGTCAGTCATCTCATAAGATGTATAGCAATAACATACCGTATTTTCAAAAGAGAACGGAAATTTTAAATGGCTGCACAAAAAAATCTGGAAACTTATTGAATGCGCCACGTATATATATATATATATATATATATATATATATATGTACGATGGTAGTATCCTTGACCCTGTATTTTATGCATTTTGCAATCATCGGATGAGTGAAGATAAAAAAACGAGTAACAGAGGGTTTTTTTTCGAAAAGAGGGGTTCTTTGTGTGTATTTGTGCCTCAGTTTGTGTGTTATTGAATGTTGGTATGTTTGTGCATGTACTGTTGCTCGGGCGTACATGTATACGTATGTTTTCATATGTAATGGCATGCATCTTTACATATTTACACATATTTCTGCTGTCTGTTGATTGGAAGGGGTGAGATGAAGGAGGGGAGTGTGAAAAGGGTGAGAGAAAGAGGTAAATAGGTTGTTGCAATCAGAATTTATTCTTCATTCTAACTTTGTGGTAGCTAAATGTTTATTCTTATTTGAATATGAAATAACTGTTTTGTGGCGAATTTTGTTGAGTGATCATGATAATTAAACTCATTATCTCGTTAATTTTTGTTTATTTATTTTTTATTCATATTATCTTATTCAGTTTTTTTTTTAATGTGGTATAGTATTTTACGAGTTGGTAATGAAAATAAAAGGTTTTTGGTTCCTTATACAATAATTATAATAATGAAATAATAAAAATAGCAGTCAATGGTCATAATGTTCTTTCACAGTACTTATGGGTGCTTATAATGCAATAATGTGAAAAATAGTTCTTATAATTACTGACAATACTAAAATATTACTTACATTTACTGGCGATACTTGTGGGGGTTCATAATGTGATAATATAAGGAAAATGGTACTTACGGACAGTGGTTCTGCTGAATAATTAGTATGGTATCGGTAATGATTGATGGATGGTGTAGCAATTAAAAAGATTTTGGAGAAACAGGTAGGATACGGTGAAATGTCAAGGAGTGAGCTTTAGTAAATGATATTTAGATAGATTGCAGAAATATATGTAAATAAGAATATAATAGTGGGGCGTAAAAATGAAAAGAGAGATGGAATTTAGTTTATACTTTGGTTAAGTTTTTGGGTCATATTTGAATAGGAGATATTTGTTTTCGGGTCGGCTTTTTGAGATTTTCTCGTATTTGCTGTTTAAGAGTGTATATTGTGAGGAATGGGTGATTCTTGTCCTTCAGTTTCCAAATATTTGGTGATCCAGTTGTATTGTTTGAGTAATTTTTATTGGAGAACAAGAGTTTGTGGGTATATATTCTTTGTTTGAAAGATTCCTCCGTTGCACCTATGTTGTATTTTATTGAATTGTTCGCTTGAAAGGCGAGAACATAACACCAAGCATATCTTGGGAACTTCCTGCCTTCAACAAAATCTCAAGAAAATGCTTACTTTGCTTCCTTGAAAAAGTTACGATAATCACTCACTCTATAGTTGTTCGGGACAGTTCCTTTACTTGGGTCCTTTTGGTCTTTCCTTTGGTCATCCGTTCGGGTACGTGTGTTCTTTGTATGCAGCTCTTTATTTCTACTGTTAGTCTGTCGTGAATGTTGGTGAATTTCTCGAACCAGAAACCATGTATTCCATCATGGTCTGGCGTTTTCCACTTTCATATTTTTAGTGTCGTTTTGAGTAAATCGATTTGTATTTCTGTTTTCGGGACTTCTTCGAGCCCTTCTAATTTTCTTATCATATTGTTTATCCATTCAGCCTTTACGTGTTGTTCTTTTTATCGCCATATTTTAGTTCAAAATCGTTCGGTTTCCTTTGTATTCGGTTGTTGGTGTGTTTTAGTGTCATCACCTCCCGGTTGTTAACAGAATTTTCTTTCGTTCATTTGGAATGTTCTGTTTTGTCTGTATTGTTTTATCCTTTGGTGATATCCCTTTCATCTTCATTGTTTCGCCAGTACTTTCTGGTCTATATCCTCAATTTGCATTGTTATCTTTTCTTGTGTTGCTTTTTCTTTTTTGTACCTACATATTCCAGCGACTTTCCTTTTTTTCATCATGTTGGTCCGTTTTCTTAGATTTTTTAAAAATTTATATATATGCGTTTCCAATCGAATTTCCCATCCTGATTTTGATTTTTTCTTCGTGCTTTTTGAGGGGAACCAAATTTTCTCACAAAATAATTTCTCTCCTGCATAGATTAGTTCATTTAATTTCAGTTTTTTCCCTTTTCTATGTCACTTTTTATTCTTATATACTTGGTCAATTTATGTCTCTTACAAACCTTTTTCCTCTTCTATTTTTTCTTCTCAAGTATTCTCTTTTTTTCATTTTTCTTTCCTTAAGTGAATCATTCCTTCATTTCACGATTTTCTTTCTGTAACATATTGACCTTCGACCCAGCCGTCAATCAAGGAACAGGTGCATCCGGTTGAAGATATCAGGGTATAACCTTAAGTGTGGACGGGTTGAATTGGGTGCAGATGCGACGCTCACAGGAAGCGGGTGGACGACAAACAATGATATAACCCGGTGCGACAGGAAGTTCAGTCAGTTGGAGTCAGTTAGTTGGAGATAAGATGCTGTAGACAGAACCAGCACCCAGCAGAGGGCTATGGGCCCTTAGGACCCCCGATTGAGCAGCCCAGCAGAACGAGAAAGAAGTGCTGCTAGAGACAAAAGAACTGGGGGTTCTGTTGCAGTTTGTTCAGTCTCCAACTCACCTCTCACACATAACCCTTTCGCAACCATTTCGAATAAAGTGTGAGAGGTATATTTTTTCTAAAGAAGTATGTTCATTCGTCATTATTGTGTTGACTATGTTTACGCTTGCATATGTATCATGGTTGTGACTATGTGACATTTCGTTCATCTGCCTTATTAAATGACGTGAATGGATTTTTGACTCAATTGTTCTCAATTTGCCATTACAACTGATGCCACCATCTCAAACACCTCAAAATCAGAAGTGCTGGTCCATATCAGAACAGTCTCATCATGTATGACAGATACTATGATAAAAAGAGCATCTACAACATCAATAAATGATTAAGCATACATAAAATATTATGAGCTTGAAGATTTTAAAATTATACTTACCATTGATTTTAGAATTTCATTTTGACCGCAGTAATGACATATCGTTTAATTATGGTTGACATACCGTTTTAGAATTAGAATTGCTTTTCATTTCTTCTATCAAAGATCAAAAGAAATTAGTTTGACGAAAGAAAATGAAAAGGAAATAAGTGTCTTCTTCAGTAAAAGTCAATATATTTTCTTTTGCACATCTTCCCTAGTGTTTCGCTTTCACTTGCAATGAAACGTGTAAAACAAAATTATTTAACATAGAATTACTAATTTATATAACTATCTGGTTGCATATAGACATGTGATTAAAAAATTTCAAAGCTTCTGATATATTATTATTAGTTACTCTTTTAGAGTTTTTCACATCAGTACTAGCAGATGGTTTTTCTCTGGAGTTTGAGTGACAGGAACTCTCCTCAAGTCTCCAGGACTCTTCTCAGTACTGGCCGTTCTCAGTAATGCTGTTATTTGGATAGTCTCTGCCCATCTGCCAAATTCCATGTACTCCAGACCTTTTAATAATCCTTAAGTTATTTTGCCAAAAGCACCAATCAAAATTGGTACAATCGTCAGTTACATGTTCCACAGCAAATCTCTAGCAGGGTCGAGGTATTTATCCTTCTTTTCGCATTCTTTTTTTAGTTTAATTATGTTGTCAGCCGGGACAGCAAAGTCGACAATTTTGCAAATTCTTTTTTTTTTTGTTAATTGTTATAAGGTCTGGTCTTCTGGCCGAGATTAGGTAATCCGTGTGTATGTCAAAGTCTCCTTTGAGTTTTGTGTGTCATTTTCTAGGACAGGTGCTGGGTTCTACATATACCATTTATTAGTGTGGTCAAATTTAAATTTCTTGCACATTTCCAAGTGGATCACCTTGTCGACCCAGCCATGTCTCGCCTTATACTCCCTCTGTGCTAATTTGCTGCATTCGCTTATTATGTGATTGATCGTTTTGTCTCTGTCACCGCATAGCCTACATATGTTATTTTGTTGAGCCTGTCTCTTCTCGCTTTAATATGATTGGTTCTTATGGCGTTTTCCTGTGCAGCTACTAGGAGAGATTCCATTTCTCTTTTAAGGTTACCTTTTCTCAGCCAGATATCGGTTTTCTCGCGTGAGATGGTGTTCATTAGTCGTTTAAAGCGGCCATTGAGTCGTATTATTATTATTATTATTATTATTATTATTATTATTATTATTATTATTATTATTTACCCATTGGGACTTTTCACATCAGTTTTAGCCGATGATTTTTCACTGGAGTTTGAGTAACAGCAAGTCTCCTCAAGTCTTCAAGATTCTTCTCAGTATTCTGGCCGTTCTCAATGGCTCTGTAGTCTGGATGGTCTCCACTCGTCCTCCACCTTCCAAGTCCTCCAGTCCCTTTGATAATCCTTTAGTTATTGTACAAAAAAATAACAATCACACTTGGTACAATCGTCACCCGCATGTTCCATAGTTTTCTTCAATTCCCTAGCAAGGTCGAGGTACTTACTCTTCTTTTCACATTCTTTCAGTTTTATTATGTTGTCAGCTAGGACAGCAAAGTCAAAAATTTTGCAATTTCTCTTTTTTTTTTTTTTTTTGTTGATTATTATTAGGTCTGGTCTTCTGGTCGAGATTACGTGATCCGTTTCTATATCAACGTCCCAAAGAAGTTTATGTGTGTCATTTTCTTTTCTTGATACATATAGTCTGTCAACGTCGTCTCTGGGATGTCTTATACATGGTTATTAGTTTTCTTGTTCTTTGGTCCATTTCTTTAAGTTCATCTCTGGTCCACTTCAGAAAGGGCCCGGAATATCAAAAGAAGGGTATAGCCCAGGTATTTATTCATTTGATAAATTTTCTGCAGGACAGTTATGTCTCGAGTAATTATTATTATTGTACTCCTTGAAAGTTTTCCACATCAGCATTAGCTGATGGTTTTCTACTGCAGTTTGAGTGACAGAAGGTGTCTTCCAGTTTCCAGTACTCTTCTCAGTATTCTATAACATCTCAACTGTACTGTAGTTTGGACAGTCTCTACCAGTTCCGTTATTTCCAACTCCTCCAGTCCTTATACCAATCCTTTGGTGATTGTATCAAGAGCACCAATTACAATTGGTATAATAGTCATTTTCATGTTCCATAGTTTTTTAATTCCCTTGCTAGATCGAGGTATTTATCCCTCTTTTCGCATTCTTTCAATTTTACTCTGTGGTCCGCCGGTACAGCTAAGTTCGCAATCTTGTAATTTCACTCTTTTTTGTTGTTTATTATAAGGTCTGGTCGTGTGGCAAAGATTAGGTTATCCGTTTGTGTGTAAAAATCCCAGAGGAGTTAGTATGCCTTATTCTCCTGGACAGATTCTGGGTTGTGCATATACTGGGTTGTTCATCTGGTCAAATTTCAGTTTCTTGCACAACTCTCAGTGGAACAACTTGCCCACCCGGTCGTGCCTGGTCTCATACTCTTTCTGTGCTAATTTGCTGCATTTGCTTATTATGTGATTGATCGTTTCGTCTCCATAACCACATTATTATTATTATTATTATTATTATTATTATTATTATTATTATTATTATTATTATTATTATTATTACTACTACCAATAATCATGTCATTTATGTCGGAAATTATGCTAAATATTCAATAAATAGAAAAACATGTGTCCACGCAATGTTGAAATTAACCTATGCAAAATGATGAAAAATATCTTCCAAATTTTCTAGCTTTATTTATTCCATATCCTTGCATTCATTCATCCAGTTAATCGTTAATTTGTTTATTTTTCCTTTAATAATGTATTAATTTTCTTAACTAATCTTTTAATATTTTTTCCATTAAGCATTTCTCTCTTCCCATCCTGCTTTCCTCCCATATTTCCTTCGTTATTCAACCAAGAAAAAATCCATGTGATTACATCAATGAGTCACCTAATAAATGTTCATGCAAATGTTTTGACTTTTTAATATTCCATATCAAGAGGAAAAATTGCTAAAACAATTTAAAATGCGTCGATAGACATTCCAGAAACAACATTTATTCATTTTAGATGAAACTTTTCAAACATTTTCTTCTTCTTCTTCTTCTTCTTCTTCTTCTTCTTCTTCTTCTTATTATTATTATTATTATTATTATTATTATTATTATTATTCGAGTGAGTTTTTCAAACCTATGTTAGGTTTCACAGGAGTCTGAGTGACAGCAAGTCTCTTCAGGTCTCCAGAACCCTTTGGGTTATTCTAGTCGATATCACCATAATATAGTTTCCATAGTCTCGATTCTTTCGCTGATTTTCTATGATTCCAGGTATTGGGAGGCCATTCCAAGCGCACCGCCTACAATTGGAATTACTCTCTTGTTCCACAGCTGTTTAAGTTCTCTGGCAAGGTTAAAGTATTTGTCGACTTTTTTGGCTTTCTTTTATTTTCTCTGTGGCCCTCTGGCCCGACAAAATTCACTAGATGACAAATACTTTTTTGTTAACTAGACTGGTCTTCTGTCCGTTATTTGGTGACTCGTTTTTATCACACAATTCAATAGAACTTCATGTATCTTATTTTTGAGGGAAGATTCTCGTTTGTACATATATGGTTAGGTAAGATAGCAAAATACAGTTGCTTTCTTTAATCCGAGTAGACCATATTTCCCACCAAGTCATGTTATAATTATATTACTCCTTACGAGTTATCTGCACCAGAGTTAGCTGTGAGGTTTTACTGGAGTTTGAGTGACAGTAAGTCTTCTCAGGTCTCCAGGACTCTGCTGAGTATTTTAGCCGATGTTAACAATGCCATCATCTTGATGGTCTTGATTCTTTGTCAGATTTTCATTTCCTCATACCTTTCTTGTCAGCCTTTTGTGAACGTTCATATCGCAACGATTACAATTTCTGTTAAAGTCACCCTCACATCCCTCAGCTTTTTAGGTCTCAGGAAATGTCTATGTATTTATTGATCACTTCGCTTTCTTTTACTTATATTCTGTAGTCGGCTGGAACGGCAAAATTCTCTAGACTGCAAGTTCTCTGTATTCATTCATTTTTTACTCATCTATTTACTTGTTGTTTATAATACAAGGTATTTTTGTTAATAATACTAGATCTGTGTGAATCGCAAAATCCCTGAGAATTTTATGCGTTTCATTCTATTGAACGGCCACTGATTTATGCATGTACGATTTTGGCGGTATATTCAAATTTTGATTTCTTGCACAATTCTCAGTAGATCACCTTCTCCATCTAGTCGTGCATAGTTTTGTAATAACTTCGTACACGTTTTCTGTGTTAGCTTATTATTGGATTAAACGTATAATCTCTTTCTCCACATAACCTACACTTGATATTCCGTTGCATATTATCGATATTCGTTTTAATATAATTAATTCTTATGGTGTTGTTTCGTGATTAGGTTTCTCTCTTAACGTTTCTCTTTTCGTAGCCATCTCCATCTCCATCGTGTGCTATCTCGCCAGTTTGAAGCTTGAAATATTCATGAAATTGTTTTTCTGCCTACTTTTGTTTCCTCATTATTGCTGTTTTTCTATCTGTGCTTCTGTTGCTGATGCTGTTGAATGCTGCTGTAATTAGGCTTTCTTGGCTCTTTTTAATGTTATTCTCGAATCATTGTATTGATGCGTCACATTATCTTCAGTGAGTCTTCTTTCTCTTTCTTTACTTGACACATACAGTCTGTCTATGTAATCTCTTGGATAAAAGACCTGGTGCATTGTCATCAGATTTCTTGTCCTTTAGTCCATTTGTCTGAGTTCCTCTCTTGTCTATTTTAACAATAGTCTTGGTTATTTAGAAGGGGTACAACTCTGGTGTTTATCCCTTTACTGGAATTTCTGGTACAGAACTTGGTTTTGAGAAGCTGCCTTGTTTTCCTCAGTTAGACTTTCCTTATTTTTTCTTTAATTTCCGCTTGTTCGATAGTGCCCGTTTCCAGTACTTGTAATTTTCCTTCTCCCAAGAGTTAAGATAGTAGTTCTATTCCTTCCTACGTTTCTTTTTTTTTTTTTTTTTTTCTTTTTCATAATCAGCTCTGCACATATTTCTATGTAGAATTTCGTAAATTTATAGCCCCCGTCCATTTCCTAAGCACGTATTTCAGTGTCATAATTGCTATAACGAATAATAGTGGGGAGGGTGAGTCTCCTTAGGGGATGCCTCTTTAGATTTTCACCTCAGCTAGGTTTTGTTTCCACCCATCTACTAAAGCTTTCATGATGAAGTTTAAGATTTTTTGGATATCTTTTACATTTTCAGACACTAAATTATCCAAAGGGATTCAATTTGGATGCTATTAGAACCCACAAGAGCAAACAAGAAAAAAGTGGACATAATTTTCTCTCAAAATAAAGTGCTACTATCTATCTATCTATCTATCACCTTAATTAAATCTATCTAAATACTATATTACATTACACGGCTGCTGGTTAGTTCAGTAAATAAGAAAATACCGACGAGAGGCAAGAATACCCGTCTGGAGAACAAAAGGAAAAACTACCCTACTCAAGAAAGATCTAAAAAATTCAACCTCCCTAATATTCCAACCGCACAAATATAAGAAATCTGCTAATCACTTAAAAGCCATGGAATATTTCCAGAAAAGGAAGAATGTCGGTATAAACTCGAAAAAAATATACCTATTATATAAAGACCATCAAGGGTTAAAAATATTGCCGTGGCATACATGTAATACGAAAAGCGATATAATCCAGCTAACCAGAGTAATTGTATACGTGAAAAGAGTTAAAATATCAGAGCAAGTCACAGACTTCATCAAAAGAACCATGGAAAATTGGAGAGGGGACATAACAACAGGGGAAAAACCTGGCATCTCATACGTAAATACATAAATTTGCAACAATAAATTGTAGTGGTGATGATGAGTCTATGTATGAGATGCCTCTTTGAGTTTTTACCATTGCTAAGGTTTTTCCCCTGTTGTTATGTCCCCTCTCCAATTTTCCATGGTTCTTTAGATGAAGTTTGTGACTTGCTCTGATATTTTAACTCTTTTCATGTATACAATTACTCTGGTTAGCTGGATTATATCGCTTTTCGTATTACATGTATTTCCAAGAAAAATCCAAATGAAGCAACCCATTTACAGAGACGGACTAAAAGAAAAACATTGTAGTTACATGGTTTGTATTAAGAGATTTGCCAATAATGGTAAAGACCTAGAAAACCTTATATGAACTATTAAATTCTACAGCCGTGATATTGGGATGAAATTTAGAACTGAAAGATATGCCATGCTTATTATAATAAAAATGGTTAAAGGAAAACAATGGAAGCCAGAAAACTTGTTATTTTTTCGTTCCAGCGGACCATTGACTGAGAATAAAGTAGAAAACTGACAGGAATCTAAACCATAGCGAAGAATTGAAAAAGTTGTGTTACATTAAAGTTACGATGATAGCAATTTTAGTTGGAGTTCTTTGGACGGCTCCCCTTTTACCTTGGTGAACTGGAAATCAAAAGAAGCTTTCAGACACCACAGTAAATCTAGGCTACGTAGAAGAGTCCTGGAAATCTGAGGAGACTTTTTGCCATGCCGACTTAAACAAAAAGCCACCAGTAAGAAATGGAGTAAAATAACAGCAAGGAATAACAACAACAACAACAACAGCAATAATAATAATAATAATAATAATAATAATAATAATAATAATAATAATAATTCCGCCATACAAACAAGTAGTATATGCCCAACCCAGAATACGTTAGAGAGAATGGGGCGCACAAAGTTTTCTGGGATTTTGAGATACAAACAAATCACCTAATCTCTGCCAGATGACCAGAGCGAGTGATAATCAACAAAAAAGAGAAAATGTTGAATAGTGGACACCATTTTTTAAAAAAAGTGTTGAATAGTGGACACCATTTTTTTTTTAAAGTGAGAAAAGAGATAAGGATATAGAACTTGCTGGAGAACTAAAAAGAATTACGGAACATGAAGGTGACGGTGATACCAGATGTGGTTGTTACACTTGGAACAATCCCCAGGTAAAGGGTCTGGAAGACTTGGAAATAGGAGTAAAAGTAGAGACCATCCAGACTACATCATTATTATGATTGACCAGAATCCTGAGAAGCGTTCTGGATACTTGAGGATACTTGCTGTCACTCAGACTCCACTGAAAGACCATTCACTAAGGCTGGTGTGAAAAACACTCAGAGGGCTAATAATAATAATAATAATAATAATAATAATAATAATGTGTTTGTACCCAGCACAAATTTTTCGAAGACATAAGTATGGAATTTGTCATTGAAAGATGCGTATTGATTACAGTGAATAAATGAAAAACATAAACTACAGACCTAGTAGAACTAATCATTTAGGAAAGCAAGAAAACGAGTGAAGAAAAATAAAGAAATGAATATCTGTGAATATTAGGAAAACATAGTATAGAGTAAATAAAAATGAAGGAAAAGTCAGAAAGAAGTACAAAGCAAAGACAAGGAAACAACTGGAAGCCAAAATCTACAGTAAGAATTTATTCAAAGAATTAATATGTGGTCAGTTTCACAGGAAAGACACCCAGGCCCTTATTAAACTGGACGAGAGTGGATCTCAGAAATATAGAAAAGAAATTAGGACATTAATGATGATAACCAAATCCTTACACTCGAGACATTACGTAGACAGAGTATATATTATAAGACTGGACAGGTGAAGAGGACCTGCAATCATTGAGTACTGTGTTAATCCAGCAATTCAGGGACTCGAAGAATAAGCAAAAGAAAAAAAAGCATGGAGAGCAAAATTAAAGTAGCCAATAATAAAAATAGCGAACATAACAGAAGAAGAATTGGGAATTATCACATCGAAAAAAATGCAGACATACGAAATTTTGTACGAAATGCCTGAACATCTCTACACCGAGAAATACTAATGTGAGAAATTGAATCGCAATAATGGAAGCACAAGAACTAAAGATGTAAAAACTAGTAAACCAATAGAGAATGGTAGATAGAGAAGGAGATAAAGCGGTAAACTATTACAGTATTACTGAATTATACTGTGAACTGTCTCCCGAACAACAGAAGGAAGCAACATGGATCAAGAGGAACCGGTATTTTATTATACATTGATCAAGTTATCCTCAAGGAAAGCACTGCGAGGCAAAAATGGTTTCACAAATCTGGATCGTAGATTTTCTGAAAATATACAAAATATGTGACAAAGGCTTTAAATTCATCGGGAAATAATGAAAAACTGTTGAGTGGGATTAGTATCGGAAGGAAACACTTTTTCAAAGGTCAACAACCTGAGAGGCATCTCTCATGGAAATGCACTTTCGCCATAAATATCTATAATAATTACATACTTAGGGGGTGCTCTTGGTTTAAAATGTACCAATGCTCATGAACGATACCAAGCTAATAGCAAAAACTGAAAAAGAACTGGAGACTTTCATACTGACCATTAGAATATACAGTCAGGATATATGAATAGAATGCTGCATAGAAAAATGTCATTCTAACAATGAAAAATGGTAATAGATTAAAAAAAAAACAGAAGGAAAAAACTGCCAAATTGGCTGATAAAAAATCCTGATGAGAAAACAGTTTTACCAGTTCACTTACCAGTCAAGATTAGAATCACCGCTGGTTATTTTAAAAACTTCATTGTGAAGTGAAATATTAACCGATGGTTACAAACGGTAATTGCTGCTATAAAAGATGTATCCATATAACAGAAAAAAGATTGACAATTTACATTTTGCAGTCTTATGAAGTCTGAAACGTTTTGAGTGAAGAATTCGGAAATATACAATATTTCTATGTAATTTTTTAAAATTTCTAGCTTTAAAAAGAACCTGTAAGTCTTATATTGGATCTTCGATTAGATATGAATAATTATTTTGAAGAGTGAATGTTTTCTTTTGATGATTAGAGACTTAAATTGTGTACTATTATTAGTCTTGCAACAGTATCAGTTTACAATGTTTATTGCTAAACAACATTGACGAGAAAAGTCCTTTTTTCCCAATAGGAACAAAGCTGTTTTAGGATAAATGTTTTTTTTCCATTTCCTAATTTAGTAGATCAGCATAGTCGTCAAAGGACAGAAAAACTCCTAACAATTGTTAATGTTAATAGTTTATCGCTATAAAACAAAGAATATAAGTAGATGAAACGTTTTAAAAGTATAGGAAATGAAAGTATTATTTCAAGTAAAGCAAATATGAAATGAAAAATAGAAAATAAGCATAGATAAACATTAAAACAAAAACATTAATGCCCTTTGAGTACTAAACAGGAACAAATTATAGGGCTTCATCGACTTAGAAATTGGTATGTGGAATGAATAAATACAATTAACTGATACACTGAAGAAAGAAATTTATAGAAAACCTAAATAAGTTTCTACATACATATGTGTATCATCTTACAAAGGTATATATATATATATCAACACATATACACACATACACATATGTACATATATATGTGTGTGTGTGTGTGTGTGCGTGTGTGTGTGTGTGTGTGAGAGTAAAGATGCATGTGTGGGTATGGGTGCGTGGGTGCGGTTGAAAAATTTTATATATATATATTTATATATATATATAATGATTATGCGGATGTGTACCTCAAACTTGGGAAAACGTAGCCAAGAAAGTGGTAATTTTCTAAGCATTTTTGCTTAGATGCAGCACAAGACCAAATGAATGGAGCGTTTTACGAGACATAGCCCAAGAAGTGACTGTGTCGTCTGTAAGAGTACGAGTGTAACTACCAAATACATCAGGTGAAGTGGTCTTGCATTTACCTTGACTAGCTAAAATGACATTGGTTGTGTGGCAATGCGGAAAAATGGATCGGAGGTTGTGTTTCAGATCTACATTTTGTGGTCGCTGGTTAAATCTCCACTGGGGGACATCACAATATACACTGCTAATGAGACATAATAGGCTCAAAATAGCAGTCCAGTGATTCTGCATGTCGCTCGTAGTGTTTGCCAAATTTTGTAGTTAGGGTAATTCAATTGATCATATATAATTCCTCTTTTTTTTTTTTAAAAGTGTGTGTGTGTGTGTGTGAGAGAGACGATAGAGAGTTTGCTAAAATCAGTTATAAACGATAAAATCCGCTTGTAAAATCTTCTTGTTGAATCGCCAACATCTTTGTATCTTTGGTAGAAAAGAAAATTAAATGTCTCTGAATATTTCTGGTTTGGTTGTTTAATGGTATATCAACTCTTTGTAGGTAATTTAATGCCAAAGAGATTCTCCTAGAAGAACAGTTGTGGTACTATTCAACCCATAGCTGGGAGGATAAGAGGGTTCATACCTTTCCCAAGGGTATTTGCCCTAAAATGAACGTAATAGCGCGACTGGAGTACGAAATCGCTGACTACGATTCTGCAGTCCACTGCATTAACTATTACACTACAAAGACACCCCAAGAATATTTTGTTGGGGAGGGTATTTAATTATAATGCTATAAACATAAAATGCATTTATAAGTTTTATGTATTATTTCCGTCTTCTGATTCTACTAAAGTTTATCCTGAGTGCTTTCATCCACTATCTGTAATTTTCAAATAGTAAAATAAGATATCATTACATCTGTATTCAGAGATACATTCCTTTTAAATTCTTCAATATATCTATAGTTTTTTTTAGTTAATGTAAGTGTTATGTTTATGATAATATGGCTTCAAATATTTTTACCTTTTCGGTGGTGATATTATATACATTTTTTATACAAAATTAAGAAATATATATATATATATATATATATATATATATATATATATATATATATATATATATATATATATAGTGAGAAGGTGGATTTGAGTTGACGATCAGGAATTGTAGTTGTGTTCTCATAAATCTACATCTTAGAGTACACTTTGGTCATATACCTCTATTTTCGCCTTTTCCACGGTTGGCGTTCGTGTTGTTTCATCTCAAATATTTGAAATAAAATAGCTTTTGCCATTATGTTAATTTTTCGTGACTTGAGTCTTCGAATCATGTATGGTGGTAGGTAATTTGATTCCGACAACATTTTTATTCGATTTCTTAATGTAACTAATAAACACCTGAAGCTGTTCACTTGGCCATAATTTGATATACTGCTAGTGTGTTTGCGTGTTACCTTTTAAATCAATTTCTGTTATATCAACATGTGTTCAAGCAAGCGTTGTGTGTTTTATGCTTGCTGTCCTCGTTCTTATCAGTGAATGCGTACACCTACTTCTCCAAGTCATCATATATCGTAGAAATGTCTGGTAGTTACTTGTGGGAATTCAATTTTCGAATTGCTTTTTTTAGCTTATGTATACGGACTCATACCAGACAAACATTGAAGGGCATACATTGTGTGTGCATGTATCCATGAGCCGATGTCCATGTGCATGTGTGTATATGTCTTTTTGTGTGTATGCATGTATGTGGCATAGGATGTGAAATATGGTTTGGTTTCCTTGTTTTTATGACATATCAATCTTTGTGGGTTATTGAATGCCAAAGTCATCCTTGTAGAACAATAGTGATATTATTTAACTCATCGTTGCGGGTATACATTTACCAAAAGTATTAGTCCAAAAGTCACCTCGAACTCATTTACTGCGATGTCACAGTCCAGCACGTTAGCCACTCCTCCCACCAATATGATATATAGTATATCTCCCATCAAATGTAAAGTATACATTATGAGTGCTTCATTTGAATAAATATTTATCTCAAATTATTCCATTTTTCAGCCTTCTATATTCAGGGCGTTCACCTTTATGCCAGCACACTGAGTTTTGCGTAATACATTTTATGTAGGACGAGTAATGAACAAGTATTAAGACTATTTTTTTTAACTTGACAATCTTAATGAATATGTGGGCAGAACTGAGCAAATTATGTTAAAGTAATTATTGCTCGATGTATAGATTGCCTCCAAATCATCGTGCTTTTAAAAAGTATAGGATCGTGCAAGTTCCTTACACACAATGAAACTGTCAAATCGTTCTTAAACTGAAAATTCATTTTAACAGTTAGGACACCATCAGCCAATATAGAAATAGAAGTTTGTGCTTTGATGAATTAAAAACTAGTTGGGGACGATACTGACACTTTTAAACTCATTTAGTATACCATTGGCATATATATATATATATATATATATATATATATACATATATACTTTCTTTAAAGAAAAAAACAAAGACCGGTTATTTTAGGATTATAAATTTATTTCCATCCTGTTTTGCGTTTCTGATGTTAACCAAAAACACGAAGAAAAATATTACAGGACTTCTTCAGATCTTATGGATACCTTTATATATATATATCATCATCATCATCATATCGCGCTGGTAGCACGGATATCCCTGACCCTCTCTCGCCACTCCTCCCTATCGTTCATCGCCCTAGGTAGGTCTTCAGGACAACAGCCTGTATCCTCACATAGCTGCTGAATGTACGTTCGAGCTGGTCGTCCTGCTTTTGCGCGGCCATGTGTGGGGATCCATAAGAGTACATCTCTTATGAGTTCATCTCTGCTTCTCCAGCAGTGTCCTGCATGTCTGGTTCGTCTAACTTGAATAGTTTTCGTGATAGGGGGCAGGTGGCCGTACAGTTGGTGTCTTGTGGGGTGCTGCTGCCAGGACTTGTTCAGGATTGCACGCAGCATTCTTGTGTAATTGCCATCCAGTTTCTTCTCCAGCCGTTTTGTTAGCGTCCATGTAGTGCATCCATATAGCAGTATCGATGTGACCGCTGCCTGGAAGAAGGTGTGTGTGTGTGTGTGTGTGTGTGTGTGTGTGTGTGATAGATAGATTGATAGAGAGAGAGGGGGCGTGCACGTATATGCCTTTTTGCGAGTGTGCATATAGGCATTTAACCAATCCTTCTGCGGCAGTCAGGATGTGTTATCAGGTAATTATTTAAACGGATTAGGCCGGTTTGAATTCAGTTTCCTTTTCCTTTACTGGGTACCTAACCAAGACTAAAGAAACCAGTCTTCCACACTGATATATATATATATATATATATATATATATATATATATATATACAAGGTTATTAGCGTAAAGTAAGATACAAGGAGCCTCGTTCAGAATTTGATTGAAATAGGATCACCGATTTCATTCCCTACGACGATAACCATTTCGCTAAGTGTGGCTTCATTTAGTGCCAGGGTGTACTTATGCGTGTGCGTGAGCATGAATGATAGATTTCAGAAAAGAAAAGTTTGTAATGTTGCCTACTGCATGTTAATATCATTTCATACTAATGCCTATGGAATCAGAGGAGTCAAGTTGAAGAGTTACAAATTCTAAAGTATTGAGATCCTTCTAAATAGAAACTTTCATGTAAATACTTGTTTTAATCATACCATTTTGAAATTATCTCAAAGAATTGGGAAACTTGAACGCATAAGATTGTTCCTCCCTCAGCGTTTGAGATAGATACATAGATACATAGAGATAGAGAGAGAGAGAGAGAGAGAGAGAGAGAGAGAGAGAGAGAGAGAGAGAGAGAGAGATGATTTTATGTACTGCAATTTTTGGAAAATATCAAAAATGAAATTAAAAGTATTAAATACGATGTATATATATACATATATATATATATATATATATATATATTAGATTTTATATATATATATATATATATATATATATATATATATTAGATTTATATCTTTTATGCCATGTAAGTTTGTCAGCGACCTTAGGTTTTATAAAGCTTTACAAACAACAATCATTAGGCAGATTACGTTATTATTATTATTATTATTATTATTATTATTATTATTATTATTATTATTTTGTAATACCTCTATCACAGATATTGAGCACTCTCAAATTAAATCGCACTTGGTTCGCCTCAATCTCACATAGTGAATTAGTGACAATATATATATATATATATATATATATATATAGTGACAGTATATATATATATATATATATATATATATATATATATATATATATATATATATATATATATTCTGTAAAGTAATCATTCGTTAATTCAATGTATGGAAGCTTTCATCTGTATATATATATATATATATATATATATATATATATATATATATATATCAGCACGCTACCTATGATGAGATATTTCAAGTATAGAATAATACTTTCCCTTGTTCGCAGTTACATCAGTTGCGTTGGTGACCGAATGAAATCCTTTAGTATTACTTAAACAAATTGAAAGGAAGAAAAAAATTCTCGTGAAAAAGATTTGGGGAGGAGAAATGGGATAGAGGACACATAAGAAGGAATGGGTGAAAACGAGTGATAGAACACTAAGTGTCGTTGAGTCTCTGTATGTATCTCTCCAATATTTTCATGTGGTGAAAAAACAAACCTTAAAAAGTTATTATAACGCGCGAAAGGTCATTGATCAGGCACCGACAATTCAACACGGAGCTGAACTCCAGAGCCAACTATAAATAGCTGTTATGTATGGAGTTCACGTGTTTTTAATTTCGTCATGGCCCCTCTTGTCCATATAAACATGGTTATTGTCAGTGTGGCCGAGGCATTTGAAGAAAAAACGTATGCAAGTCTATTCGTGCAAACTCAAGTAACCAATACATTTTGATACGACCACACTTAATAAGGTTTAATTAAGCGCAGCGGAAAACGTGTTTAGGATATTAGTGAAGCCAGTCGAGTGGAAGGTACATTTGGTTCAATGTTTTCCTTAGGTTCACTCTTTGTGTATGCGTTTAGAATAGATTTTACTTCCTTTCCTCACCCTATTTTTTTACGATATAGGTTCATAAGCCCTCTTGTCCATTTCCATACATAACATTGCAATCAATATTAAATATATGGATATTTGTAAGTTCATATATATATATATATATATATATATATGTGTGTGTGTGTGTGTGTGTGTGGGATAAATATTTTAAAATCATTTACTATCAATAGGAACGTGTGCAAAAAAGCTCTTTACACCCACATAGAAAAAATAAACATGAATGTACGATGAGCGCGATTCACCTACCCGTCAAATAAAAATAGCCTAAGATGGGCTTACAACCATTTAAAATCAATTATTAAATCAAGAAAAAAGTTTGTATACAGATACCTTTCGAATGTAGTATTGTGCATAGGTTTTTACATATTTTTAGAAATTTACATAGTCACATTTTCGTTTCTAGAATTCCAACCCAGTAGTTAATAGAGCTTTGGATAAAGCAATTTCTTCCTTTGTTGCGACCGGATGTGAGGCTCCACTTTTGGAGCACTAAGGAGTTTGAAGTATTCCTTTATGAACAAAAGTCCCTGTTATCTCTGACCCAAAGTGGTTGTAGGTGTTAGTTTACCAGCTAAAGATCAAATATATGTTTTAAAACTATTTGTATTGGACATAAATTTTAAAAGCACATAACTGTGAGTACATTATTTGTATGATTGGAGATGGCGAAAGAGGGTCAGGGAAATCCGTGCTAGCGGCACGTCATGAAGTTGATGATAATATTATATGAATATTTGAAAAGAAATAAATATCATTGTTAAATGGGAATAGGTACTTGAAAATGTAAAAGAGTGTAAAAATTAATATTAGATAGCAATAAAACGTCAACGTGGAAAAAAAACATTGTTATAATCATCTAATAAAAGCAGTTCCTCGAAACCAGATAATTACTATAAATTATTATTATTCAATAAGCGCAATTGAAAACCTATAACCGTGAGCAAAGGTATAATAATAATAATAATAATAATAATAATAATAATAATAATAATAATATTAAAAGAATTACAAAAGGGACTGGAGGACTTGGAATTTGACGGACGAGTGGAGACCATTAAAACTGCAGCAGTTTTGAGAACGGCCAGAATACTGAGGAGAGTCCCGGAGACTTGAGGAGACTTGCTCTCATTCAAATTCCAGTAAAAAACCATTAGCGTTAGCTGATTTAAAAATCTATAATAATAATAATAATGATAAAGTCCTTACATCTCTGATATGACCTTATATGTCCAGGAGGAGAAGGACTTGACAGCATTCAAGAATGTTTCGATGCATCGATACAACGACAAGAAAACTATATAAAAAGCTCGGAGAAAGACTGGTTGCTGCTACTGAAAGCAATATAGACAACACAAGCATCAACAGAATAAAATGACAAAAAAAAAATTGTGTTAAAAAAAACAACTTTTGTAATGACATTTCGAGCAACAAAAAAGCGAAATATCATCCGAGAAAATTTAGAAAAGGAAACTTAAGACAGAAACTTATTATTTTCTGATAGCAGGACAAAACAATGCCATAAGGACTAACTATGTCAAAATAAGAATATACAAAATGCACCGAAATAGCTGAGGTAGACGATGTGGCGACAGAGACTAAAGAATCAATCCCATATTAAGTGATTGAAGCAAATTAGTACAAGTTTCATCACTATCACCACATATCATACATAGTTAATCTTTATGACGTTGTTTTGTGCTACAATACCGGGAGATTCAGTTTCTTTCTTTAGGCTTCCTTTCTTATCCATGTCCAAGTTTTCTCGTGTGAGATTTCGCTCGATTGTCGATTGAAATGTCCAAACAATTGTTTTTCTTCCCATGAAGAGAAACTTTTGAATAGTTGACTTTGCTATTCTTGCTGAACATAGGGTAAAACTGAAAGAAACTGTGAAAAGAGATAAGTTCCAAAACCTTGCTAGAGAACTGAATAACCTATGGAACACGCGAATGAAGGCGATACCAATTGTTATTAGAACAATGACTGGAGGACTTGGAAATAAGAGGACAAGTGAAGCCTCTCAAAACTACAGCATTTTTAAGATCTGCCAGATTACTGAGAAGAGTGCGGGAGACTTGACGAGACTTGCTATTACTCAAACTCCAACAAGAAACCATCACCTAATGTTGGAGTGACAAACTAAAATAATAATAAATGAATAAGTAATGTCTTCCCAAAAGTTAACTATCATCAACCTTGCATGCATGGGAAAGCCAATACCTTAGACTTTCCAAAAATATAAAATGAATTACTGTACAAAAAGATTAGGAGACTTACAGAAGACGCAAAAACTGAGAGTCGTTCGATTTTAGTCTCACAATCACCGATTTTTTTCTTTTTGTATCTGTACCTATCAATAAATGAATAAGGATAAAGTTAGAATGTTGTAATCTTTATAAGTATTTAGAATCCCACGGTCAAAAATTGAAGAGAGATGGGGAGGGAAAGAAAAACACAATCCCTTTTAGCTGTATGGTCAATGATTACATGTCTGTATTTATTATCAAATGAGTACCTTCAAAGTTTGAATGCCATAATCTTAATTTGAATTTAGAATTCCTTGACAAAAACTGAAAAAAAGTCGGGGGAGAGAAAGAACAAATACAATCGAAGGTTTTATCGGTAGAATGCATCGAATACGAAATTCCAGCACGATCGACTTATATAACGTCAAAAATTTTTAGAAGAAAGGACTGAAGACTTGAAATCATTCAAAATTTATCCATTTTAAAGATATAAGTATACATTTTTGTGGTCCACAGAAGTATGTTCTTCCTTGAAAGACACCAAGCCTTATTAGTGAAAGGTACACAGTTAATAATCAATCCTTGGGTCTGGTATAGCCACCTTATACTACTCATGAGAAAGGACAAATCTAAATCCAAATCAATGTTACACTCAATTAACTCATTTTTGTGTTTTAATCATCAGGGTTTCCTTTCAAGGCCAACATGGGGGTTCCGCACGGCATCCTGAGAATATTAGATGTTCTTATATCAAGTACTCAAACAATGCCAAAAACAACAAATTAACGGAGAGACACCGACAGGGACAAGAAAAGATAGCAAAAATATACTTCACTGTTATATTTTAAGAGCAATCCTACACGAAGATGGTATAGAAAAAGAATTTTAGACATTTTGGGAAATACAACAAACAAAATGTTTTCTGACAAAACTAGGATGTTATAAAATAAAGGTTCGTTTGTTGACCTTGCGGTATTAAAAGTGTGTTTGTCTTGGTTTGGCTTTATGGCATATCAACAATTTTTGGTTACTCAATGTGAAATCCGCTTTTTATAAATATTATATTAAATAAGTTTTCTAAACATATTTTGTAGCTGGACCCAGTTAAATGATCTATATATTCTATTTCAAACAATTTAATTTAGCGTAAGTCAAATTTAAATGGCTCCAAGTATTGTTCTGTATAATCAACAATTCAATTAAATATCAGTCATTTGTTTAGACACAGTTACATGATCAAATAATTGAATTTATCAAATGTCATTTGTTTTCAAAGGTTAAATGTCAAACACTTCAATTTCAACAATAAATAGAACCCTATCGAGTGCTGAAACTCCGGGCCAGAGTGGAATTGGGAGGGGTACTCCTCATTCTGCAAACCTCCTGCATTACTGGAGCCTCAACGTCAGATTGTTTGGCGTCAAATTCAAGACACTCGTTAGGGGTGCCTTAGCCCTCTGCAGAGACGCACTCGGTGTATTCTACAGCGCCGGCTTGCTGGGATGTTGTGACATGTTAAAAAATAGTGAAAAAATGAACAGGATCTTCCTACCCGAATGGAAACACTGAATAATGAAAATCCAGAGTCCCTTAATCGATTTAAAACACAAGATACTGATAACACTAAACAAATTCTAAGCAAGAAGATAAAATAGATGTAGAGGTTATTAATAAAATCGTGAATGAAAAGAAGACTACATTACCATTCCAACGTCAGTGAACTACTCCAGTAAATTCGTGCAGTAGTGAATCTAGTGTGTAAAAAAATCGGTGTTTTAAAGAACACGAAGAAAAATACAAAATCTGGATAGCAAAGTAGACTAGAAAAAGAGGTAAAGAAATGGCGACACCAATGAAAATACTAAGGAATGAAGAACACACCAAAAGCCGGATGAAAAGGAAGTAAAACAATTTTGGAGTAAAATATGGTAACAGAAAAAATAACAGAAAGGCCGGATAAATAATAAGAAAAAAGAAGTACATGGACTCGAAGATGAACTCAAGGTTGTCATACAACTGGAATCACTCAGAGAAACTCTCAAAGATGTAGTGAATGCAGCAAACTTAATCTAAGGGATACAAAAGTAGGCACGGGAAAGATAATTATCTGGGAATGATGAAGCAGACTATACTTTGTACATGCTGACAAATTGCATATACACAGAATTGAAAATGGGACCCAGAAAATTCTCAAACTTTTAGGTACAAATGGATCATCCAATCCCGACCAGAAAGCCAAACCTGATGTTAATTAATAAGAAGATCGACAATTACCAGGATCTTTTTAGAGAACAAAAATTGAGAAAAATGATCATAACAGTGATAAAAATTGTAGTTGGTACTCCTGTAACATGACCCTCAAGGAACTGAAAAAAGATACAGGAAGAACAGGAGTAAGAATTAAGCCTACGGCAGCGTTAAAATCAATTAATATATTTAGAAAAATCCTAAAAGTTTAAAGATCTATTCTATCTTACGGATATCAGTGGAAACCGCCAATTAAAATTGGTGAGGAAAACTCGTCTAGGGTCATAATATTAGTATTTGGAAATGAGGGTAACAGCGATACTACATCTTGTCAGTGCACAAGGAACAATATCCAATGGCTTGGAAGAAAGACTGAAGAAATTGGAAATAAGTAGAATCGAGACCATTCCCATTTTAAGATCTGCCAGAATACTGCGAAGAATCTAGAAGACATGAGGATACTTGCTGTCACGCAGACTTCAGTTGTTCTAGACCTTTTATTAAGCCTTTGGGGGCCATTCTGAACGCACCAATTACGATTGATATCACCGTCAGTCTCATGTTCCAGAAAGTTAATTTTTCTTATTCTTTCACGTAGATTCATTTTGAAATAGTTATAGATCAAGTGAAATTTCGTCTTTTTTGTGGCTGATTATCGCTTTACAACATTTTCCTTATAATAGAGCATCGAATGAAAATATATTTTTATAAAACACCTTCTAAGCAGTCGGGTCTTTCATTCTTGTTGTTGAGAAAATATTTGCCGATTGTAATGCTCAAATTTGTTGACTCTTACTTCCATATGATACAATATGATTTATTATCATCTTGAAGGGTGTAAATAAGTAATACAGGGCTCTTAATCATATCTGTTGTCATAGTAAACCAAGTGATTCTCTCTTGGATTTGAGATAACATGCGGAATATTATTAGATCTGAGTACTCACTAAATTCTCATAAAAGTCAGGTGTATGCAGAAAAATCTTGACATTTAAATCTTAAATCAAACACAACTAAATGAAAAGGCATTTATTTGCAATTCTCAGTAATTAAACTCCTAATGTGTTTTAAATATTAGTTGGTCAAACTATTTGAAAAAAGAGCCTCTCTATCAGAAGACAAGTCATGGAGCTTAACTTCTGTTTGATGTTTCTTCGAAAATTTACACTTGGGTTTTTTCTTTAATTTCTTTGATCGTTCCACGTATGGGATAAAAAAGTGTTAAGACTGTGTCTTTAAGATTTTTAAGATGTTAAACTTAAAATGTCTGCTGAACTAAGCAATTTATAGATATTGAAGCTACCTAAACATCTAGACTTCTTTCTAGAGGTGTACCACTTTTCGAGAAAATTTGATCAGTACTTTTTGTAAAACACAGGATTTTACAATTGCAGTACCATCTATATTATCAATGATTTCCTCTTGTTTCCTAAATCGACAATTGATCTCAAAGGTGAGTTTTGAGGACGTAGCAAATAGCGCATTAAATTCAATAGTATGCCTGCCGAGAAAAAGTTTCAAGTTTGCATCGACTAATGGAAAACTCACAGAATAAGTCTATTAAATATCAAGTCAATAATTTTAAAGAAAATTGCTGTTTTATTCGTATTGATTATAAGTTTAAAGAAAGATCATAAGTCTTTATTAATTACTGGGAAGTAATATGTTTGATGCAGAACTACCGATTTATTTATCATTATTGTAATTAAATGAAGGTTTTAATCTTATGGAGAATAAAGAAACTTTCTTTGATAGTAAATCTCTAATAACAAAAATTAATTACTGCTAAACGGTGTTCCTGGAAGATGTAAAGTAACCATAAAAATTTTGAATTTCTAAACTTCAAAAGAAAAAATTCTTATAAGAGTGTTTCTCTAAATTTTATACATCAAGCTTGATACTTTTTTTTATAATTTAGAGTATTCGGAGTATATTCTTCATTTTTTTATATATTCACAACGTTGATGCGTGCTTCGAACTTCTTCAGCTGTTTCTTGTCGAACTCGAGAGCCTACATGGAACTTTGAATAGAATCCCTTATGAAATCCACGGCGGTAGAGTGTTCTAAATCGGTAAACATGGTACAAGTGTTAAGGTAATGTAGGCATTCCTTAATATTTCTGCCTGTTGTCAGGTTTGAACTTGTAACCCCTTGGAGATTTCATTAAAAAGTTCATTAACCATACACCTATATCCGTTAGCATAACAATGGACCCATCGGTGAAAAAATTGTGAATATAACGATAAAAATGAAGGCAATATTCCGAACACATTAATTGACAAAAATGCAAATATTTTTTCACTAAAATGACCGCATTGAACTTATAACTACTGTTTACGTTTATTGATTGCACTTTAAATCGGAAGAGTAAATAGCAGTATTATTTTTAGGGCATATTTCGGACAAAAAGCAAAAATGTTCGAGTGGGTAAATCTTTGACGTTTTACTGTTATATAAAAATCATTTTTTGCAAATCTTTGAAAAATTGAAAATATAAAAAATATAATTGGTAAGTATGTTTTCTGATAATAAGAATATATCTATAACAATAATTACCATTAATAATAAGCTGTTATATATTTCTAAAATGAAAAAAAAATCATCGAAAAATAGATACTTTAGATTGATGAAACAAGCTGATGTGATATTTTTTTATTTGTTTGATAGTTTCCACCTAAATTAAATCTAAGTCTCCATCCCTTACCCAAAGTAGACTGATACTTCAGGTTGTTTCTAAAAATATTTCAATACTTTTAATTTACACCTGTATTTTTTCTTTTTGTTTTGTGTGTTCACGTTAGTATACTGGCAGCCAAGTCAGCTGGGCTGTAAAATAAAGAGACTGCATATCTACCGAGAGGTTAGAAACCCCAACATGTGTCCTGGATATGACATTAAAGCATTGAATAGCGAGGCTCCTGGCTTGGAGATTTGGGGAAACGGAGTACCCCTTCATAGGTTCACTCTGACCAGGATTGGTAGCACCTGATAGGGTCCTATCGATGGGTCAAATAGAACAAATTGAGTGCAAACAAATGACCAACATTAGATTGTAACTGTTAGATAGCAATACTTGAAACCATTTAACTGTGTGCAACAAAGAGCTCTGACTCATTTAAGAATGTTATCAACAAAACATTTTTAAAAATCAGATACATTTATTTAATGTATTTGTATGAAGAAGATTTGGCATAAAATAACGTACAATGGTAGATATACCATAAAACCAAACCAAAAAAGTTTGTATGTTGATGAGCTCAACATATAGCTTTTTTATCAGCTTACACATTGTTTTGGTTTATTTCGTGAGTATTGTTTCTTTCATGTAAAAGCTATTGAGGGTATTTCCCTGGCTAAAACACATAAATACTATAATTCAGTAAGCGTTTCGAACTCTAATCGTTCCGTCATGTTCTCTTTACTTAGTGTAGATCGTTTTTTGATACAAACCAATCAGTTGGAGAGCCTTTTCTTCAAACAGAAAATTAAAACTTGAAGTCTATCTTATTCTGACCATTTTAATTAACGACAAGGATGTTTGATTTCATCATACTTTTGAATAACGTAGCGGCTCATAATATTCCTGGGATCCATCAGTCCCGTGTGACAATGGATCTGTGGCTAGATCTCAGCAGAGGCCTGGGTGAAATATTATGGAACATTGAACTTTCCCGTGCTGCAAGAGTTACCTATTTTACCACATCAATATTGTTTTAGGGAAAGGATAGGTAATATACAACTCAGCTTAATTGCCGGAATTCCCAGCTACACAGCCGTGCTCATAAAGTTTGAAAAAATAATTTCTCTTTTCCTAGGTTTTTACTTACAAGGTTAGCCCAAGCTACCCATCTATTTATCTCTATTTATGGGTAGAAATGACAGAATCAGTGACTTCCTAAGGGCATTAGCGTGTAGTCAAGTTCAAACTTTCTTGCCCAGAATTTGAACTTGGCTTGTTGAATCCATTTTATACGATAATAATCATTACGTCAGTAACGCCTACTTTACATTATTTTAGGTCTGAAATTTACAGCATTTCATTTATTTTCTTTTATTAATTCTATTTTCCTTCTTTTACTTCTTTCAAATATATCATGTTTCTTTCTTTTTTATGATGTCAAAACAATGATTACATATTGTATTTTCGTTTGAATTCCTGTTTCTAGCGATAGAACATAGCTTTCGGCCTGACCTAAGTGTACTCAAGTATAAAGAAACTTGATTCAGTAAAGGCTCGAAACGCTAGCTCGCTTAACGTGTTCTTCGTTCTTTCCTTACTTTTTAGGTTTTTCCATTCATCCGTAAATGTTGATTTAATCCGAGCAAGTGTGTTGCAAATTAAGTCCAGCTGCTTTCGTTCCTGCGCCCATCTTCTGACTCAACTCAATCGCAAACATAAACTTGTATAGTCAAAAACAAACGTAAAAAGCCGCCATTCTTCCACACGTCAGTTTTGCTAAATTGAAGCTCTAACATAGATCTCTTGAAAAGAGCCCTTACTGTGGAAAAAGGAAGAGTGATAAGTCTATCAGAATAGTTCTCTTGAGACACATTTTTATCTCTCTTAATAAAAACGATGTCCTTGTGTATATATGTGTGCCTGGGTATGTGGGTAATGTATACTTGTATACACATGCAGTTACATATCATGTTTTTTTCTGATTGTGTATGGGGTTTTCAAAAGATTCGAAGGTGAAAATAACAGAATTTGTCAAGCGAGTACGAATTCCGAATGAAGGTGATTACTTCTACTTTACACTAATGCTCTTCGAAAAGGATTGAATCGTTTTCTTTGTGTGTTTTGTTTCATCCAATTTAATCTTGGCAACAGTGTTGATACTGATACGTCACAATTATAAACAGATATCTTTGTCAGGCCACTGATTTTACTAAGAGTTGACAAATTCATTGGCAACTGAAAGTACCAGATTTCTTGGATGTTGTGAGAAGAGATGAAACTCAAAGTGGCACAAAAACGACACCTGGTTAATATATATATATATATATATAAAGCTAAAAAACAAATTATTCTCTCCTTAACAATGGGTAAATAGAACGGAAACCCATGGGAGAGAAAAAAAGTGTGAATTCTAACACGTAAAACGCAGTTTCTGTCTTGTGATGCATTCCGTACATCATGATATTTTCTGAATAAACTTGAACTCAGTATATATATATATATATATATATATATATATATATATATATATATATATATATATATATATACGTGGTGAATTCTACAAGTTTTTTTGTACAGGCATTTAAATTTGTCAGAGACTCAAGAATTTTCAGTATGTTATTGCTATACATCTTATGAGATGACTGGCCAATATTTATGATTTCACGTTCAAATGAACAGCTACTGCAGCAACTGGAAGACACCCTACTAAAGCCTGATTCTCACAACTAATGAATTTCAAAAATGCGATCTGGACGTGATGACACTTTAGAAAAACGATATGCAATAAAATTGTGTTTTAAACTTGGAAAAATGCCAGAGAAAAGTATGGAATGCTTCAGACTGTTTTTCGACCATCTTGCATGAATCGAGCATCAGTTTTTGAGAGGCATAAGACATTCAAGGAAGGCAGCGAGTCTGTGAGGGACGATGAGAGGTGTGGGAGGAGTGAGGAAGTCAATACACCAGAGTTGATTAACCAAAGGGCTAGGCTTAGGGTTACTATATTGATCTTTAAAGGGAGTTCAGGAAGAGATTCCATCGAAAGAGGCCAGCACTCTTCAAATCGGCTCAGTGGCATTTCCAGCAGGACAATGCACCAGTCCACAACTCCATCCTTGTCACAGACTATTTGACCAAGATGGGCATCAACACAGTTCCTCACCGTCCCTATAATCCAGACCTTGCTCCATGTGACTTTTGGTTATTCCCTAAGCTCAGAGGCTGTCGTTATGAGACAATTGAGGAGAAGAAAGAGGCTGTGACGAAGGTCATTGACTCGCCCACTAAAGAGGACTTCGATGGGGCCTTCCAGAAGTTGAAAATCCAAAAATACAGTTCAAAAATATTTACTTTGAGATTGTGTATAAACTTTTAAGTGTGTGTGTGTGTGTGTGTGTGTGTGTGTGTGTGTGTGTGTGTGTGTGTGCGTTTGTGTTGATTATATTTGTGTATTATTGTATGTAGTCGGTACATGTGATCGTTAGTATATGTGTATCTGTATAATGATACATGCGTCTCGTGACAGATTTGAGGTTGTCACCTAAACAAGGAATACACATCCTCAAACCTGTCTTCGCCAATTTATTCAACTAACATTTCTTTATCCACACACATATGGCACCTAAAAGACATGAACATTTCTCCTAGTATTACCAGGAAAATATTAACACAAGCCCCCAATTATAGCAAGTCATCAGTAATGCCTTCTTTCCTCCATGAGAAACTCGAAATTATCACTCACTCATCACAAAACACCGCGCTAAACAAAAAATCAGAAATACTATCAAACTGCTGTCACGAGAACAAATATCTACTCTCACATAACATATCTCCATCCCCAGAATCCATCATATCAATAACACCTCCATCTCTAAAATCCCCACACATCTCCACGAATGACCCTACAACACACCTGATGCACCCTAAGTACCATTCTACATTGGATCTTTATATCCATCTCCTACCATCCTCACCACCTGTGTATATAGTGTTTCATAATTATTAGAAATAGACCTTAATACAGTTTATTTTACCATCAAAGATTATAACAACGTATACGTAATATAATATAAACACAACATAGCTTATACAAATTATTATTGCAACGCTTTAATTGAGTACATTTACCATATTCCTTAAGTACATACCATGATAGACTATAATAGCCGAATAAAATTGACAAGCTATCAAAGCAACGAAAAATCACCGATTGTGACCATCTTACTCTCAAACCATAAGACGTAGGTGATCACAACCGCGTTCGGTGCTCAGATGTTGACATAAGCAAAACACTCATTCATTTTACATATATTCATTTGTTTAAGTCAGAAAGTGACAGACGTCGGTAGAATTTTTATTCATATCTACATTTACTGATTTCTAATTTCATGTTTAGAAGACGTTCATAGCAATGAGAAGTAACAATAGTGTACCATGTTGACATTGCAGTTGTAACTTTTGTGAATAGTTTCTATTAAATATTATTTCTTTATATCGCTGATGACCGAAAAATATTTTTTCTTTCTTTTATGTGTATATGTGTGTGTGTGTGTGTGTGTGTGTGTGTGTGTACACATGTACACACATACACAAAATCACTGCTTTCGTTCACCCATCGAAAGTATATATAGTTATTTTCAAACTTACTTCATTTGCGTGGCATCTAGTTGAAATTGAAGAAATGGTCATACTCTCTCTCTCTCTCTCTCTCTCTCTCTCTCTCTCTCTCTCTCTTCTCTTCGTCTTTATATATATATATATATATATAGTTTTTATAACTATTTCACTCCTTCATTTGAGTTTGAATGACAATAATCTCCTCAGGTCTCCAGGACTCCTCTACGTATTCTCGCCAATCTTACAAAGCTGTGGTCTAGATGGTTTCGATTCTTTCGCTGCTTTTCCGATTCCTTCAATATTTTTCCATACCTTTAGGAATTGTTTCAAACGGACTATGAATAGTTTTACCGTCTACATTATTTTTCACGGTTTTCTAGCAAAGGCTAAGTATAAGTTTATCTTTCGCTTTCATTATTTTCACATTAACCCGACCGGAATGGCAAAATTCACAAGATTAATAATAATAATAATAATGATAATAATAATAATAATAATAACTAATGACCGTACAAAAGGCATTACATCTCAGAGACGAAATAGACAGACAATATATATATAGAAAAGTGGGTGGAAGAGGACTTGCCAACATCGAAGACAGCGTTGACGCACCAATACAACGACTCGAAGACTACTTAGAAAAGCACGAGCGAGGACTGATTACAGCCATCAGAAGTGATACTGACAACACGATAGATGACAGAATGACAATAACTAGGAAACAAAAATGGGAAGAAAAACAAATCTACGGTCGCTTTAAACGAGTAATAAACACCATCTCACACGAGAAAACCTGGACCTGGCTAAGAAAAGGAAACTTTAAGAGAGAAACAGAATATCTGCTAAGAGCAGCACAAAAGAACGCCATACGAACCAATTATACCAAAGCGAGAATAGATAATACTCAACAAAATAGCAAATGAAGGCTATGGGGTGACAGAGACGAAACCATCATTCACATAATAAGCGAATGCTACAAATTAGCACAAAAGGAATATAAGACTAGAGATGACTGGGTCGGTAAGGTGATCCAGTAGGAGATGTGCAAGAAATTTTAATTTGACCTCAGCAACAAATAGTATATGCACAACCCAGCAGCTTTCCTAGAAAATGATACACATAAACTCCTATGGGACTTTGACATATACACAGATCACCTAATTTCAGCTAGAAGACCAGACCTAATAATAATCAACAAAAAAAAAAAAAAAAAGAAAAGAGAATATGCAAAATTGTCGACTTTGCTGTCCCGGCTGACCAACGAATATAACTGAAAGAATGTGAAAAGAAAGATAAGTACCTCGACCTTGCCAGTGAATTGAGTAAATCAAGGAACATGAAAGTGACAATTATACCAATTGTAATTGCGTTTGGAACAGTAACTAAAGGATTACTAAAGGGACTGGGGGACTTGGAGGTGGGGGGACAGGTGGAAAACATTGAAACTACTACATTATTAAGAACGGCTAGAATACTGAGAAGAGTCCTGGAGACTTGCAGAGACTTGCTATCACTCAAACTCCAGTGAAAGACCATCAGGGTTAGCTGATGATAAAAACTCTAATGAGTAAATAATAATAATAATAATAATAATAATAATAATAATAATAATAATAATAATAATAATAACAACAATATATTAATGCATTTACTATTATATTGAGAGCAATAGGATTTGGTAGGAACTATGATATCCACATTAATTTTCAAGCTGAAATTTACTTCTGTAGAATATAAAGCAGATGAAGATTATTTTTGCAAGTAAGTTTCTTGTTTTGTCTCCCAAAGGTGTTCTATTACTTATGTATGCATTCATACGTACATATAAATATGCGTAAATACATGCATTTACGCCTACATCCACATATGCATACACATATTCACACACATGAACACACATATAGATAATGTAAAATTATTTTCTTATTGTACAGGATTTCACACATATATACTCACTTATTACACAGTGTACACATGCAAGTTTGGTAATGTGTGTATTAATGTAATAATTAATGAAGACATGTTCAAGGAAGGAACAGGCTATGAAATGTTCAGTGAATTGAAGATATTCTGACATATGCCGAGGATGTCCTCAAGGGAAAGTTTTCACAAGCATTTTTGTCATAAACCCACTATTGCAATTTGTTCCTTCTGCTCTCAACATATACTGACAGAAGGCGTTACTAATGTTGGCGCATATACTCACAAATATTTATTATTCGACGTATATGTGTAAGATGTGTTCGTATGCACACATATAAACATATTCTTAATTCTATGTTCACGTGTGGGTGCAAATTTTTCTTCGACGTGTAAACCTATAAAGTTATTTCTTGGACATTGAACAGAATACTACCTTCGAGCATATAATATCGTAGGACACGTGAACGAATTTTGTGTGCGGCTACTTTGCGTCATCGTAAAATATTTGTCACAGAAAAAAATATTTGTCACAAGAAAAAAGGATGCTAAAGAAAAAAATAGGCACTTATTTATTAAATCCAGGATATTTTACTGATACTATAATGTAATTATTAGAAAATTATGAACATTGGTCGAAAAAAAACTGAGAAGAATCAATATACACGAAGATAATGAACGCTTGAAAAGTTGTTTCTCTGTGTCTAAAATCCCTCAAATTTGCCTAATCATAGAGAAAAATTACTCATTGTATTTTGCATCTAAGTAATTGAATAAGAAACGCTCAATAGAAAAATCTGCTCATTTGGTTTGAACTGCAGAACCTATCTAATACAGATTACATTTTGATATCAGAAACTTTGTCTGATGACGGAAGAAAGATTCTCCAGAATTCGGTAGTCGCTTATAGTTGAAGCGAAAAATAAGATCTTTCAAAAGCCTTCATGTTTCATCTTTATCAAACACGGTAGAAATCATTACTTAAATAAAGTTTTAGTAACGAGCTACATATTTGGACCCTTCATTTAGAACGATAACAATAAGACATTCAGCGCCAAGTCACACTGAAAGTAACCCTTCAAAGATAAACAACTGTGAGCTTGTACATTACACTGATGAGTCATCATGTAAAAACAACAGGTAGTTAGAGCTAGACAAAGAAAGCTTGATGAATAACTGTTAAACATAACATTGTCTTAAACTAACGTGTAAGTTACAGTCTTCATCTGTAAATTATGCCTCATTTATTATTAAAGATGAAAACTTAATCAAATTAGATAACACTTAAAGCTTCATTGGTACCAGAATGGTGAATTTGCGCAAAGTCCGAAATATTAAATTGATTGAGGAAAATTTTCTTTTTGTGGATTGTATTATGAAAATAAAAGACAGAAGGAAAAATGAGCGAAGGAAAAATAATTAAAACTGCACGCATATTTTTTCTATGATGCTATACATTTTACAAAACTAGTTTAACTAATCCAAGGAAGACTGAATGCAGAACAGAGACTATATCTTTAACCGTACATTTGATTTACAGGTAAAGATCTAACTGGACGGCTGAAGATTCTGAGTGCTGAATACATTAACAACAGATTTAATTATGAGCGTCTTATTAAGACAAATAATAATAATGATAATGATAACAATAATTATCAATAAAGATTATAACCCCCGTTGTGCTATTATTCCTTAAATCTACTTCTAATTGTCTTTCATTCTATAACTTAAAAGAGCTCGATCTTTGACTACCAAATTTTTCGTAGTCACAAATGAAACCTCAAACCAAATTAGTTTTTGTAGAAAATTCTAAAACTTTTTAATGTTTTTATCAAGCGTTATGATTTACAGTGTAGGAATAATTCTAAACTCAACCCTTTGGCTTATATATACGGTAGACACAATTGTCACCAGATGGCCGTAAGCGTTAATCTCGTTTCCTTGTTTAGTAACTTATAACTGTTAAAAAAGCTTAGTTTTGCGTCAGTAGCTTAAAACCCGTCTAATACCGAAGAATCTTCTTGAATCGTATTAATCATTAAATGATATTCATCTGAGTTTATCTTTTGATCATAAAAATGACGAGGATGCTTGAATGAGCACAACATATCTATCACAGTTAAAAACATCAGCGTCAAAACATGACAATAATTTCACCAAGAGAAAAAAATTCCTTAGGAACCGTTTCATACTTTGCGTTTGGAAAGGATTACTTCTGCTGATTTTATCTGAATTTGTACTAACACTAAACTTCGTGTGTATTCAAATACATTCAATCAAAGACTTGAAAGACTTCCTTATTGCATCAGAAAAGTTTTCAAAATTTTCTAAGTATCTGATCAAATAAACAGAGTTCTCAGTTTCTGTAAGCCATTAATTATACATCCTTACAGACTCATCCACATCGACCGACAACATATACACACAGATAAACGCACACTCACATGCGTACCCTCCCCTATATATATATATATATATATATATATATATATATATATATATATATATATTTGAATGCCAAGAGAAAACATGCATTTACCAAACAGAGGCGATCGCATCGAACTGTTATGAAATGTACAGGGCAACTCAAGCTCACTTCGTGGACAAAGCTGTTTGGGAAAGGTATGCATCCATTGATTCCCCTTCAAGTTATAGGTAAATAGCAGGATAGACAAGGCACTTTAACATTAGTATGACTATTTACTTACACGAGCATGATGTGACACAAGTTCTATTTTAAATGAAATTTAACAAGCTAGAAATCAGTGTTTTCCTTCTCTTAGAGTGTGATACTTGAGAACACTTAGTTTAATCTGTTTGCTATATATATGCGCCCATGATAGATAGAACCCTAAAATGTTTGTCGTACGTTACCCATTTATAAAGAAGGTCTTTGTAAAAGCAGAAAAAATTTAAAATATGCCAGCAAACTTTTTTAAAAACCGGCTGGCAGGTAACAAAGGTAAGATGTATTTTAAAAATCCCTATTCCCGCAGATTTGGTAAAGTAATCTTTTCATATAAAGCTATATAGTCGCCTATAGAAACGAATTATTGATCAATAAAGTTCAGTCGTCTGCTCTTTGCTTATACTTATGGGAAAAGTATAGACAGCTCTCGACGGGTTAGCTATCATATAGAAATTTGATCTCTCAGATATAATAAAAACGGGAATACTATTGAGTAGCTGTACCACTTGGACTTTTTACGAAGAACTAGAAGAAAAAATTTCGTGGGAACTATACAAGCATGCTTGGTACTTTTTTGAACAAACATTGAAGGCAACACCCAACAAAACAGCAGTTGTACGGCCACCTACTGTCCCCTTTACAAACCATCCAAGTAGGACGAATAATATAATCCTGGAAAAGCTGGGACAATGTCATTTCTAACTTTTCCTGTGAACTCTCTCACAGAGACAAAACATCGTTAGCTGACCAGCAAAACTTTAGATCATCAACTCTATGCAGACACTGGATGCAGCCTAATGGACATACAAAGGACAATGGCCAATTAGGATTGATGGCGAGAGAGACAGAGACAGAGAGAGGAAGAGAGAGAGAGAAGAAAATTGATTTTGATGATGATGATGATTATAAAGTGCCAACAATAATAATAGACCTATAAATGCTGGGCGATTCTTCTAAAATGTCCAAAGAATTTATTCTTCGGCATAAGAAAATGTTATTTATCAAGAAATTATTAAAACATTTGCAGTAAGATGTAGATGTTAATTGTATATATATATATATATATAGTCATCCACAGACAGACTGTTTCGTTCTATCAGAACTCTGCAGTGTGGCTAGACACGCAGGACATATATATATATATATATATATATATATATATATATATATATATATATATATATATATATATTCTTAACAAGCATTGGTTTTATCTCGTTAAATGTACGGTTTGAATAAATTATGATTTAACAAAATTAATGAAGTTTTATAATAAGTATAAAGATTAAATCTGATTAATTTTAGAATTTCAAATCTGAAATTAAAATGTAGATTTGATCGTAGTTTATCTAGCAACAAATTAATACCTATAGATCTAGCCTTGTATGCGGGCTGATTCACGATATCTTTGATCAGCAATATTTGGCGAGAATGTGTAAATACAATATTCCTCACACACTGCAAACCTAACTATATGTGACATTTTCTGGTTTGCTAAAATGTAAATGCATCTTGAGTTTAAGATTTTAGAATGTGGATGACATTTAAAGAAATAAGACAACACAATTTCGCTGCTTATGGAAAAAGGAGATCAAGAGGTATTTCGACCAATAGAAAACCCATTGGAATAAGTGCGTTGAAAACAATTCATTCATTGTTCATTTGTTTCTCTTTAAATAGAGTTCCATACTAGATACATTTGCATACACCTCGTATGTCTGAAAATCAGTTCTAATTCTGTATTAACAAATTTTTTTATACCAGCCTGACCCATAGAAATTCCACTTAAATCATCCATTATCTCTTCTCTTCTCTCAACCTTTTCCTATATCTTCACTTTTATCTTATACCTATAAATGTTTGTTAATCGGCCACGCTTTATATTTACAGGTGTTTCATTACTTTTCTCTATCATTATTACCTCCTAACTTCTTTATATACTTTTATATATCCAATTTCACATTCTTTTCCTTGCTCTTCTTTGCATTTCTCTCTCTCTCTCTATCTCTCTCTCTCTCATTCTCTCTCTCTCTTCTTCTTCTTCTTCTTCTTCTTCTGTTATTTTGTAGGTTTTTCTGTAAGAATCGAAGATTGAGCAAATATTACATTCTGATCCTAAGCAGAGCAGCGTCATCGTTTTACATACAGACTAGCAGTAGGATTATTCAGATTGGTCTTCAGACGCCATTTTTTAAGTCCATAAAATATACTGTATCGTCAATAGATTTGAAGATCCCTTACAACATTTAGGAAAACTGAAATTTCTTCTAAAATAAAGATACCTGGATTTTATTATTCTTTGTTAAACATTATATCAAAACAGGTATCATTCGATATAATTTATTGGCATGATCATTGTATAATATTCCACTGCAAATGATAAAATCTGGTAACTTTGGTGTAGTTGAAAGATAAATTTTGTTATTTAAAGAAATTGTTTGGGTTGTACTTATTTCTGGGCGGTACTAGATAAGTGTTTGTCTGTGTAAATATGTGTATGTAAACGTGTGCATGCGAAGGTACACTGATATGAATATATCTACGTACATAATGTGTACGTCTTTTGTGTTGAACGTATGTGTCTGCATTAAGTCATTCCACTAAATTAATGCCACGCTGTATGACAGATCGCCCATTACTGCTACTCATTACATATTTATTCGCATTACAATACACATGACTGGATACGCGTGTTCCCTGAGTAAATCCCACATGTAACTGATACGAAGTAGACTTTATTTGCACTTCCTAACCAAACTCAGCATCACCCGATTCTTTCCTTTTATGAAGAAAATTTACTGTTTCTTTTTACAAAAGAAAATATTTTTAGCACGTTTTGACATCTCCCTAACGATAATAACAGTACAAAAATAATATTTAGTGAGTGACAGGAATCAAAAACGTAAGAAAAGAAAAAGGACATCGGCAAGACAGATGGGACAAAAAAGTAAATGAAGTTGTTGAAATTGCATAGCCATGTGTAACGTTACATATGTAAGAAAGTTGGCAAACATTGTTTTTGTAAAAACTTACCGACGAAAAACAAAAAAAAATATGTTTAATTACAAATGTCCCATTATCCCACACACGGAGACATTTAATGATAAACAGACTTGGAAACTGAAATACTGACATTATGAAGTAAAACACAAGACTTGATTGATAAATAAGGTCTCCGATCATTTGAGACAAGTTTTCAATCAGATAGAATAATGCAAATTGAATCAAAAAGGAAGTAAATCTTTTAATTTTCAAAATTACTAGTTTATTTTTAACATGGTGGCTCTTTAAGATTGTATGTGTTTCCAAACCTTTCGTCGTGTATTCGTATAGACCGTGTCTAAACGTTCTAATTTAATCACCATCTCGCTGTTTAAAGCAATTTCAACTTCGGTATCAGATGAAAAATGCGGGTTTATCTAGGTCATGGATGTGAAAATGTTTATTTCTGAGTGCAGTGTAATACTCTAGTAAAAATCAAGATTCCTTTCAGATCTGATTCTTTCAATGTTCGAGCAGTTTAATCGCAATAATATGCTTTCATCTGTTTATTAAGTTTGATTGAAACGTAACCTTTCAGAACCAATGATCTTATCATTAACCACTGCTTTATACGTAACCTGACATTGTTTCGTTGATAAATGAGTGTTTTCACTCACTCTTTCGATATGATTTTTTCTGATGACGAAATGCAGATAGAACGCGTTTTTCTCTTATTAGTGACAGCATTCTTTATGTGACTTTTCAAATTAATCGATCCTGGTATTATTAGATATATCTGCACACCCTGATAATGGAAAAAGCTTAGGTTATGAGTAATAACTGGAACTGAGAACTTTTACAGAGATACAAATCTTAAGAGTTTATGGTGCCATAAAACGATACTCTGGTAGATTATGATTTAACATGCGCTCATTTCGAATAATACGACTATTACTCGATACTTCTATGAAGTAGGAAAAATATGAAGCACCCGATATCATTAAAAAAAATATTTTGGGTATAAAAAGCATTTATAATCTTTATATAGTTTTAAAGACTGAACTCTCATGCCGAAAGCATATTAGTGCTAATTTAAAAACCTTCTCCAAAATAAGGCAGCAAACAGCCCGAAACAACAAATAATGAATACTGGTATGTAGATATTAAGTTCAAGTTATGACAGGCGAACAGTAATTGAAAGATACAGGCTGATGTGTTTTCGAAATAAATAAATTGAAAATACATGTTTGCTCCGGAGCCTTTTCCTATTTCACTATTCTATTTTCAATGTTTTTTTATTCACAATTTTTGTTCCAACATCCTGAGGTAAACTACGGTTTTAATAACTATACGAAACAAACTTTATGCTTCCGGACATGACTTTAAGGATTTACACGTGCTCTTTATCACTCAAGTCACTGAACAGGCACATCTGTAAGTCCTTAGGTTAACTTGGTGTGAATAGGACGCACGACTCTGTATGCTTCGTTAGCTAATGGCTTGATTAACTGTGACACTCCAAGAAAACGTCTGGAAAGAACTTGGATAAATATTTGCATTGTAGAATAAGACCGAAGGGCATTTTTTTTTGTCTACATACTTTTGATGAGCTTCAACATATTTCTTTGAAAAAATGAACAAATCTCAGCTCTATTCTGTATTAAAAGGATTTAGTTTATTGGATTACCGTTTAAAAGAAGAGATAAACATTGAAAATATACATCGGTTTTACACATAAAAACATTAGAATACACTTTTCAGAGCATTTGTAATAAGCTATGCCAGTCATAAACGTTTATAAAAATATACCAACACTTTATTAAATTCTTCCCATTTAATTCATGGAGCATATAGAACGTTGGTTTATGAAAGAAAACAATTGTATCCGTGTAACTATATTATTAATTGGGAAGAGGTTGTTTCTGTGTTCTTCGAACAGTATAACACTCAGTGAATAGTGATCACTAACAAGTGATTAATTCTGTTTGGAAGTGCTGTTGCAGCAACATGCTACTGGTTGTTAATAATTTGAATTCTGAAAGGAAAATATAGATGAATTATTTGGATTACTAAATAAAGTATTTCTATTTCATTAATCATTACAAATTATTTTGATACCTTATCATGCTGGAGATGTAAAATAATTAAAATTAATCATTGCTTTTTTTTTATTAACAAACTGAATCAAAAGATGTTAAAATTGATAAATCCCTCAACTATCACTCACGTGACATTCATTATAATTCAAACATATTTTTTGCCAAACACATACACTTCCTGTGACATCATAAAATGAAGAGCACTCAATTTATGTGAGAACTATCAACAACAAACTCATAATATTTTACTGTGTCACATTTACAACATGAAGACGAGTTTCTTGTTGCCGCAAAATATTAGGACGTCAGTTATGTCTCAGTAAAAGTCCTTTTCATTCAAATAAACTCTTTATTCTCTCTACTTATTTGCTCAAAGTTATTCATCTGATGACTGCAATCCATGCTAATAATTCCATTCGAATTTTTTATGAGACAGTAGAGTCCGTTTAAACTACTGGTTTGCAAGCTGGAAATTAAACAAATCTATACTTGTCTGAGTTCAAATGTTTAATATTTAGTATATTTTCATACACAGTTTTCATGAGCAGAGAATTTTTTGAACCATTTGATTGCAATTTTAAGTTATATGTCATGTTCCGTGTGATATCAGTAAGTGATATTGCCAAACTATCATTAAGATGATGATACTTACCAGTCAGTCGAGTTTTCCAAGCGTTAAGAGTACAACTTACTGGTCAATAAAAATCTTTAGATAACAGTGAACCATTTGAGAGATTAATGTGTCCTTAGATAGGTATTTTTTAAAATCCTACTGAATTCATAGCAACCCTATTAACGTGTTGCATTCACACAATATCAATATATGTCTTCGTTTTTAGATGTTTGGGGTCAAATGTCAAATCTTCTCTCAACCAACATGTGAAATTCTGCTTCACATTGAAATTGTTTTAGTCATTGTTTTATCATCGTAAACCTCATCAAAAAAGTATTTAATTTTGTTTTAGATTCGCTTTACTTCCAACTTCAACTTGATATCTTTTTGGATCATGTGTATTAATCTTTTAATTTTTAAGATGGTAAATTAAAGGAAATACAAGTTAAATAACATTTAGTAGTCATATACCTGGCAAAATTGTAATGATCAGGATTTGTGTATGTGTTTCTGTGTTAAACCATAACCCAGGAAATACACCATTGTTTAACATCACGAAATCTTAGGTCAATACACTTAAATGCTCTTCAGCGATCAAGATGTTCAGTAAATACACTAATGTTTAAAGCATGCATTAATGTAGATACTTATCTATTATTTATAAAATTGTAATTTGATTGGATATTGCTTTACCCTCGAAGTTAGAACATTGCAACACTCCACAACCAACATTTACTTATCACTTCCCTATTGTACTCATGAAGAAATAATTAATTTGAAATATGTATCCGCTCACAAAATCACTTTTTTTTTCAGTATTTTGTTAACATCGATATACATTTTATCTCTTATCAACCAATCCATTTAGTTTATAATTACACCCATGTTTTTCTCGGCAGACTTTTATCTAATTCAAAGAACTTATATCTGGCGCTACATGATCTCTAAAGATGTGAATAAAACAAATGATTACGGGATTATCATATCTATGAATTATCATGATTTTCATCTATATTTTTGATTGTGTCACTTGCCGATCATGTGACCAACAATCCTATTAACCTGACAAAGAGAAATAAGTAATCAATAATTTAAGTGCAATTTAATGTCAATTTAATCAAAATTGAACCCCTATGAAAACTAAGAAAAATAAAACAAGGGGACTTGACGAATTGTCACCTCTGTACCTTTCACACCGATTGTGACTAATAAAAGTGGAAGTGAATTTAATGTTCTAACTTTTTTTTTTGTTTTGAAAAGAAAAAGAATACGAGGATCATTCCATTATTGTTCTTGTGATTGCTGTTAGGGATAATTAATTAAATGCTACACATTAATTAGGATGACAAAAAATAAACAAAATAGAAATACAATAATTTCATTGCAAGATTCAACTGTTTGCCAGTTAGTGCTCTTTTGCCGTTTTTCGTTTTGTTTCCGAAGCCAAGTTAAATGTTCATACACCTTTAACGAATGTCCTTACAATCTGTCGTTTATAACCTTTCTGATTAAACACAATATAATTCAAAAGGTGATTAATCATTTAGGAAAGAGAATAGAAATTATTTACAAAATGATATAAAAGTCGATAAATATTTGAGTGGCATTTGCACCGACCGGTAATACATAAGCTGGTTTTATATACACACAGATGAGTGCATACCCACATTTTCTTAAAATTCATAGATATAAATATAAAAGGTTGAAATTTTTACTCCGAAGCAGTTAGTTTTCTAAAAAAATTCTTATTTTATTGGTTTGCCTTGTAAATCCAACACCAGAGTTAATATAGTGTGCTTTCGAAAGGTTATCTCAACTTCTTGTATAATAGGAGTCTACAATAGATTAGAGAAATCACAATCTCATTGGATACCGAGTCTAACAGCGTTTCATGATTATATTGATGGTACTATTTTGAAATAAGAAGAGGATTCTGATAAGCTGCTCATAATTATTTGTTTTATATCGAGGATTTCCGGGATTAAAAAAGATGTCATACCACATGAATGCAGACACTACAAAATTTTCAGTTAGACACAAAACAGACAATAAAATTGCTCAAGTCTTTGGTTTAAACTTTATATATATATATATATATATATATATATATATATATATATATATATATATATATATATATATCGCTTCTCGCCTTGATGGCTAATAGCCCCCAGAACATAAAGTTCAGTTCTATCTGTTTCCTAACTCAACCCTAAGATTTAACGGGACTGAATAATTTCAGAAACAACCCTTCTGAATTCATGTGTGGGTCCAATGACGAACATTCATTTTCTGAGAGACTGTGATTTTTCAAAAATTACTTCATCAGTAAGCTTTACACTATCGTGTTGGTTCTTCTGACTGACGTAGGGGTGGTTTCCCGTTTCCTCTTCACACGGTCTTTCTTCACGACTAGTGGTCCGCTATCATGGCTCGAGGTCCTAGACAGCATCGTTATTTTCTCCATATCTTTTAGTAGAAATGGATTCCCACCTTTGATGTGAGTATTAGCTATTAGTGAGCGTACATATTGATGGTCAGGCTTTGATCTAGATCGGACGAATCAGTTTTGCTCAACGATAGACTACTGTGCAATCTGAACTCTTGAAAAATATAATCATAGAAATAAAAAAATATTTTGATGAAATTAGAGGTAACTATAGCTCTAGTTTCACTTACATTCTTACTTATTGGATTCCACGTTTTAAATACAAAGAAAGCCTTTGGGTTAATAAATATACGAAAAATGACATAAGCAATGTTGTTTTTTGAAATCTTGAAAAAATGGTTGGAATCGGAATTGTACATTCTTTCCTACGTACAAATAAATACTTTTTGTGTAAATCTCTTATGACGAGGAATGGTATTCTGAAGCCTTTTTACTTTAGGTTGAATGAAACATTATCATAACTAACAGAAAATTTGCCCAACACGTAGAATTTTCATCTAGTTCGGAAGATATCATTTAAATCCTTAGAGCCGTCAATAAATAATTAAATAGAAATATGTATCCTCACTCACTTTAGACTTTGGATAACATCTTATTAAAATATTTGGTGATATTTGACAAAAAATTCCTGTACATTTTGCGGATGTAGAAATTTTAAAAAATTATTTCGAAAAATATTGTAGACATTCTGTAAATTAACATTAGAGGAATTATCTCCTAATTTTTATGTATTTAAGGGAAATCATCATAAACTAATTATTGATCATTAATTAAAGGAATTCAATTTTGGAATTTTGAAAAGTAAATATGCACAAAACATGCTATTAGGTACCATGAGTAACTAGAGGATAGTTGATCTGCGCAAACGTCATTGTACTCTAGTTAGGAGATGAGTAACAGATAAAGGTGATATGTAATGCATTCTAATAAGGATTATACACTGAGGTACCCAGGCTAGGGTCCTCATATTGATTACTGTAGTCACAGCGCTTCTGTCGTTTTGTCTTCAAATCTTCATCTGACGTATATTGTAGTCGATAACATGTGAATTTCTCAGAGATTTAGTTAACTCGCATAGTTCTCGTTCAGCAGGTTGTGTTTACAGGATATCTCTTATTAGTTAATTCTTCCAATGTACTTTTCTTATGCAGTGATGGGATTTTCTTTAATGATATCACTTGATTCAGTAGAAAATGTACAATTGCACTGTAAAATCATTGGGACGGAAAAAAATGATAATAAAACTTTAAACAAAGTTTTACATAGTTAACTATTTGAGAATACCATATGATGTAAGTAAAAGCTAATATATGTTCTGTAAATGTTCAAATCGAGAAAAAAATATCAGATTAGAGAAAATACCTTCTTCCCAGAGAACCATTAGCCAAGTCATTGATGGGCTGTCAAATTTATAGAATTTGTATAATAATCGAGATGATATGAAACTTTCAATGGGAAAGTGAAGCGCTTCGTATTTGATCGGACTGTAAGAGCTGTGAATGGTTCAATGTATCATGGGGTGAACGAGATGGCATAATAGATTTCCTCGGCGCGCTTTCAGTTAATGATTCGTAAAGTGTTTACTTACATTTTGTGTGTCAGATCAGTATTCAAAAGGCAATGTTTGTTCTTCATAACTTGAGTAATGAGCACGAAAAATTAATTCACTATTATGATAATGACGAAATTAATGAAAAGGGTTGCAAAAATAATACGTTGCTTTTATACGCGATAATGAGCGGAAGAAAGATGACGAGAGCATAGAACCTATTTTCATATTCGATATGTAAATTTGGCAGCCGAATAATTGTAGCTGTCTGACAGGGCCATTCCTTTCAATATTACTGTGGATTCCGTAATTAGAGAAAACGTATATTCTAAGGATTTCAAGTTAGAGGAAAATGATGATTAATCAACACACGTGTAGGTACTTATTTTTCTTTGCTTTGTGTGTTTATGTTGGAGTGCTTGTGTGTTCATGCATATATGCACAGCAATTACCATTTATTTAATAGCATTTTATTCTAAAGATAAGATAAAAGAGTTTAGATATTATTATAAGTATCTAAATTTTGAAGCTTACACTTACAGCCATATCAGTACACATAAATATAGGTTTATAAAGGAGCGCTCAACATACTAACACGTATATTTACATAATTTTTATAGGCATGTATGTTGTGTTATGTAACGATGTCAAATTTGATCTTGATTAAAGCAGTGACGCATGATATATTCCAGACATTGAGCAATTTAAGCAAACGTTCTTAGCCAAAAGCTTATACACATTTACATAAAATAGATGAATAGCTAGCTAGCTAGATTGATAGGTAGGGTGGAGATAAACTAAGTAGTACTCTGCAAGTAGGAGAGTTATAAATCCATTGTCTTTCTCTACTAAGTGGTTAGTATATTAAATCTAAGATAAATCACTAAACCTCTTACATCTACATCAGATGCTACAACTCTAATCCGAATAGGATATAATTAAAACTAAAAAGGATAGATTGCATGAGCATAGCAGAGATTGCATATAAATATAGAGAATGCCGAAAGAGATTAGACATCAGCAACCCCTTTAAGGAGATTCACCTTGCTGGTTTTATTGCAACGTTTAACTGATTTTGGAGAGCTATAACAGAAAATTTAACCGATATTATCTACACAGAAATCAATTATATATATATATATATATATATATATATATATATATATATATATATATATATATATATATATATATGTGTGTGTGTGTGTGTGTGTGTGTGTGTGTGTGTGTGTGTGTGTGTTCGTAAGAGAGAGAGAGAAAGAGGTAGATAGAGAGAGAGAGAGAGTCATATTCCAAAAGTTTCAAGTTTGAAACTGTTTTGACCAATTCAGAAACCGACATGAAGGGATTGATTATACTCAAATTTTTCTACTTAGTTTTCTACATATTTATACTATCGAGTTACTTACTAGTCAAAGTACATCTGGAAAATATGCTCTGATTTCTTTAGGAAGTTCTGTTAGCTTCACAATTACCGACTCAAAGAATGGAATCTGTCAACTGGGTTCAAACTCCCGCCAAAAAAGTTTGCAAGCACTAGAGGAGGAGCTTTTTTAGTTTTGTCTGGTGTAATCCATTTTAATAGTTTTAAAAGTACAGATCAGGGATTTAGTTTTGCAACGGGTGCTAATCAGTTCATACTATTTTGTTTTATGTTGTTGGGAAAGGAGGTGGCTGCCGCCAAGAGAGAATACATAAAGAGGAATTACTCAATGTAATAGTCCGAAGATGAATATACAATGAGATAGAAAAATTGGTCAATTCAAACTTGAACCCAGGTAACTAGTTTTAAAGCAGATTCATAGAAATGTATTTATTGATTCATTAATTTTAAACTGCATTTTATCAAATTCAATTTATATATTTAAGAAACGACCAAAGTTACTTTTCTCGCAAAAAAAGATCAACGTAACTGATAAGCGACATCTGCGCTACAAAAATTAGTATCAGCAAATTAATCCCAATACACAGTTTAGTTTTGGTACGCTTCTTTAAACCTGCCAGAATTATCAGAAACGTTATCACAAAGGCGTATACACAAAGAAGATATATCTCCAACACCAGCTCTACGTATGTAGACATAGGAGTTTAACAGTATCCATATCGCCAACAAGTCCAGTGAGTGTAAGTGAACAGATTCATTATCTTGACAGTTATCGGAAACATGTATCCTTTTCAGAGAAACAAAAAGATTTCGTTCAATTACTAATTTATTTATTCCCAACCCCAAATACATATGGGCAAAACAGATCGTGGGATTAAGCGTTTAGGAAGCTACAACATAGACATTCATTATTATGATCGAGAAACGAGTTATTTTAAAACATGGATTAATGTAACAAGAAGAGAAATCTAATAACTGGAAAACTAATAACTGGAAAAGAAATGCAGAATATCAAGGCCCATTCTAATAAACGTATTTTTCCATTGTTTCTTTTAGCAAGGTGTAATCATACATAAAACCTTTCACATATCAATCTCTTTAACAAATAATTTCGTAATCGTAAAATGTGTGATGTCTATTAATGATTGATAAAGGTGTGTTTGTCTATCCTCCACATACAGACAAACGATTAATGTTCAACTTGCATATTCGGTGTGGACATCATTGAACGTTTGGTGGCACGCTTATTGCAATATTTGAGCTTCATTTCGTACTAATGCATTACTGTACTTAGGAAAAACAAATTCATCTATTCTCCTCCCTCCTAAGGGTAAATAGCAGGGTAGACTGGGTTCTTTAGACTAGCTAAAGAGAATTAAACCCAGCTTTAATTACGCTTACAGACTTACCTAATGTCACATCCTCCTAGTGCCGGAGATATTGGATAGATAGATACTTATTGAACTCAGAAATAAGAAGCAAATTATTTATCATATCCAAACATGAAATCTCATGGAAAGTCGATTGATGTTAAAAATGGTTATTACGGTGCTTGATAAACTGTCGTACAGAATAAAGTGCCAAACTTTAAGAGAAACTAAATTGTCTCCCAAAATAATTACTAAATTATTCATATTAAATAAGATATTAACAATTAACTGTATAAAAAACCAGTTTACCATCAATACCAAGGAATCATTTTGATGTCATCCGACTTTGACAAGTATTTCAGCTAGTTGAATTTAATGGAAAAGTAATTTGACATATTTTATATCAGGAATGTCCGAAAAGTAAGGTACGAATATTTGATGACAGAGCATGTTTATGATATAAAAATAAAACGTTTTGCACATTCTGCCCTCTATACTATGCGACTTTTGCACTTAAATACTCTGAAATACATTTGTTTAACTGAATACAGGTGTATACTAATATTTCTTCAAGAAAGGAGCAAAAATTCAATTACTCTTCGGTAACTGATATTGAATTCTTCGAGATATTATCACAAATTCTCATGGACGATAACATAAACCACCAACTTTGGATGATGAATATCCATAGCCACATTATATCGTTTGTGCTGCCTGTCATCTTGTATCAAATCCTCATTGTGTGTAAGGTAGTCAATAACTGGATACATCATTGTACGCAATAAACAGTGCAAAGTTCCTAATATAGCTCTGGAACATTTTCCATGGACAGGGGTCCATGATGTAGTTCTCGAGGATTTGGAATATAGGAATATAATTTGTCGTTGCATCCCAAAACAACTGATTGAACGAGCATGTTTGTGTTTCACTTCGTGATATTGCCCTTTGAAAAGCCTGAATCTCTACTCGCCATGTTCCTTTGTATGAGTGAAGAATTGATAATAATGGGTTCTTGAGCTGTGGTAAGGCCGCCAATCTCGGAGAAGGAAAACTGAATTCAATTTAGCAGTAACCAGCAAAATAATTCACCTCGTGCCGCATTATATTCATGGTGGTACCGTTGGGTGTATGAATACTCAACTAAAATATAAGGAACTAAAGTGTTTGGCATATGTCGTAAGTTTTAGGTGTCTGTAATATTCAGTCGCTTTTGCATTTGAATTTTCGAATTGATTAAAGTGTGTATGCTGTATACGGTGGATAATCAATAGATAAAAAAAAGGATTTTAAAAAGAGAAGTACCGTTGCTTTTTGAAGAATATTTTGGAAATACTTGAATTTATGAAATTTATAGTGTCGAATATCACATAAATTCTTGAGAGAAGAACGTGCCATGTGATGCAGTATCAGTTAAAAAAACTATAGTTTCAGCGCTGTCCAAGACAATGAAAAATTTAATTAATTAGCAACATGTGAACTCAGTTATAAGAACTAATAAGAAGTAAATGAAAACAACAGAATGGAAGCTAAAAAAGAGATGAAAACAGGTGATATAACGGATTTTAAAATATTAAGTAACCATAATCAGAGGAATTTTGTCAGGCCTAAAATGATCTACGTTACGCATTAGAAAAAATAATATTTAAAAACCTAGAGAAAAATATTATAATGGTATCATAAAAATAAGTAATCTTATGAAAAAACATTTCCGAAAAGTTATCTATAAAATATCTTAACAAAGAAAAATAATATAGTTTGCTTGAGAAAGTTTAAAATGATTATTCCTGAGAATTGAACACCAATAATTGACTACTGAAGTGCACTCCTTTTTAATTAGATCCCCTATTGTATTCCCTCTGTCTACCACATCTTTTACTTTACACACACACACACACACACACACACACACACACACACACACACACACATATATATATATATATATATAAATGTATATATATATATATATATATATATATAATAATAAAATATACACGTAATGTACCAAAAATGAATAGTTTATAAAAAGTGTACCAGTAAGTGTACCAATATTTTGACTAAATATAATGCAATAGAGCTTTTTATATAAAACCACAATGAGAGCATATTGGTTTTAATTACACTTAATGAAATATACGTTTAGTTAGGGAAAATACTTTCCCTCTTTTTCAATTTGGAAGATTAGTTTAAGTTATGTAAATTGGTTTAATGTCAAATTAAATCTTGGTCGTTATTCAAGGCCAAGTCATGTTTGCATATATGATATTTTCTGAATCATCATCATCATCATGTCGCGCCGCCTGCGCGGATATCCCTGACCGTCTCTCGCCATTTCTCCCTATTATTCATCGCCTCCGGCAGGTCTTCAGGATTACAACCCGTGTCCTCACATAGCTGCTGTATGTAAGTTCGTGCTGGTCGTCCCACTCTTGCACATCCATGAGTGGGGGTCCACAGGAGTACATCGCTTATGAGCTCGTCCTTGCTTCTCCAGCAGTGTCCTGCGTGTCTGGTTCGTCGAACTTGTATAGTTTTTGAGATGGGGGGCAAGTGTCCGTATAGTTGGAGTCTCGTGGGGTGTTGTCGCCAGGACTTGTTTAATACTGCTCTCAACATTCTTGTGTAATTTCCGTCCAGCCTCCTCTCCAGCCGCTTCGTAAGCGTCCATGTGGTGCATCCATATAGCAGTATCGACACAACCGCTGCCTGGAAGAAACTGCGTTTCATTTTATCTGTTAGGTCCGACTTCCATATGATCGAGAGCCTATCGATAGCTGTCCATGCCTTCGTCAGTCGTGTGTCGATGTCCTTCTCGGTTGATGAGACGCTGCTTCCTAGGTAGGTGAATTTGTCGACTAGTTTCAGAGAGGCTCCGTCTAGTGTGGCAATGTTGCCTGTTTGGTTGTAACACATATATTCGGTTTTGTTTGCATTGACATGTAGGCCAATGCCAGCTGCAGCTCGTTCCAGACTATGTAGTAGTGTCTCTGCTTGATTAGGCGTATTCGCTAGTAACGCCAAGTCATCAGCGTAGTCGGCGTCCGTGATTGTTTTTGCGGGGTACCTTTTGCTTCTTCTCTTAGTCAGCTCAAAGCCATTTTCTCTGATTTTGTCGATCGAAGTCCTAAGCACATAGTCTAGACAGATGATAAAGAGGTACGGGGCTAGTGTGTCTCCTTGTAGTACTCCTGCAACAATGTCGAAGTATTCCGTGTCTCCATCTGGTGAACGTACTTTTACTTTGGTGTTTCTGTAGAGAATCATTATCGCTGCTACGGTTTTTTTTGGTAGGCCGTAAGCTAGTAGGATTTGCTCCATCTTCCCTCTGTGTATGGAATCGAAGGCCTTGGTAAAGTCGACAAATAGTAATGTCGCCTGTAAGTTTTTTGCCTGAACGCCTTCCAGGATTCTACGGATGGTCAGTATTTGTGAGGTTGTGGATCTATTTCTCCGGAAGCCATTTTGGTTTTTCCTAAGGATGTTTTCCATTTTGGGTTCTATGCGGTTTCGTAGTAGGGCATTGTAGATTTTGGCTGCTATGGATGTAAGTGTTATCCCTCGGTAGTTCTTGGCTAGTCCGAGGTCGCCTTTTTTAGGGAATGGAAGGATGCATCCCTTCGTCCATCGTTCTATCCTATTTTGACTATAGACTGCGTTGCATTGCCGGAGCAGTATATCGTCGAATTGTCTCGTCTTCCACACTTCTGGGGGGATCTCGTCTAGCCCCGCCGCTTTCCTATTTTTAATTCTTCTGAGAACCGTGTCGAGTTCTTCTTTGGTGAAAGGACCTAGTTTTACGTCTAATTGCTTACTAATAATTCTGGTGATCGGTTCATCCGTTATTTCCTAGTAGATTTTTGAAATGCTGTTCCCACAGTTTTATTCTTTCTTGTTGGCTTGCAGCTTTCAATTTTGCTTTGGCTGTGCTCTTCCTTCCACTTACTTCGTTTATTGTTTGCCAGGCTATCCTGGATTGCCTATCTTCCACCGAGTCTCTAATCTTATCTATCTGATTTTGTACGTATTCTGCCTGTTCTTTTAGGTATATTCCTGTTAATTGATGTTGCGCCTTTTCTAGTTCTCGTGCATTTGTATTTGTTGGGTTCTGTTGATAGTTTTTGGAGGCAGTCTTCACAAGTGCACGTTTTTCTCTAGCCGCTAGCGTTTCCCAAGGGACTCTATATTTAGTTCTAGGTTTTGTTGGAATACATTTTTCTGCCGCCTCCAGGTGTGCTTCTACAAAATTTTCATATTCGTCATTTGGGGTGCCTATTTCTACCTTCTCTTGTAGTGCTTCGAATCTGTTTCTTAATTCTAATGCATATTTATCTCTAATATCTCTGTTGTTGAGTAGGGCCCAGTCATAGTGCTTGGTCGTCGCTTTACGTGTGGCGTTTTTTCTTAGGCTTAGTCGTACTTTGGCCGTAACTATTCGATGATCGGAGGACACACCCTCGAAGGAGGAGTATGCCTCGCAATTCATCGCACTGTTTTTCCATTTCCTGTTTATAAGGACGTAGTCTATCTGTGCTTTACTCTTATTCGCGTATGTGTAGGTCCATAATTTCCCCTCCCTTTTTTGAAAGTCTGTATTGAGGCAGGTTAATCTATTTTCTATCATGAAATCTATTAAATGCTGTCCATTCCTGTTAGACGCGTAGTGTAGGCTGTATTTGTTGTGTCTGTTTTTCCCGATTTGTGCATTCATATCTCCGCCAATGACTAGCAGGTTGTGTTTCGGAATGCTACGTACTAGGGAGGATAGATCTTCGTAGAAGGTGGCTATTTCGTTTTCTTCGCTAACATTGGTATTTCTCTTTTGTTTGTAAAGTGTTAAATCATTTTAAGAATTGCTATTTACACACAGTTAAATGGTTTCAACCATTATCATCTAATAATAATGAATCAATCTAATATTGACAGACAATACTATTTGACCCACAAATGGGACTCTAACAGGTTTTCTTGAGAAGAATCAACAAGCTGTATGTTAAATAGCTACAAGTGATTCATAATAACAGCGAATATTCTAATGATTGAAATTATATCATTGTTTATTTATTTATGAATAATTTTCAATGTCTGAACTTAATATATACGAGGTTGGTTAAGAAAGTATCAAAGCTTAAGCTGTATGTACCAAAATAGAAATGAACGATGACTTAATCCCTATTTTTTCCGTGTCATCTTATTTCTGTTTCAGCATACTCCTCGTTTTTAAATCTTACATCTAAGATGACTTTATATTGAGTTCAGACATTGATAATTTTAATAGTGGTAAAATGAAAATTATTCATAAATAAGTAAACAAAATGATTTCAATCATTAGAATATTCGATGTTATTTTGAATCCCCTCTAGCTATTTAATAGACAGCTTGTTGATTCTTCTCAAGAAAAATTCAGGTGGTCACAAGCTCGTCAAGTTTTCTTCAAACGTTTTGTGGAAAAGATCAGTTATTTGATCTTCTTAGGAAAGGTTTTCGTCATTTAGAGCATTTTGGAGAGAACAAAAAAGATTGAAATAACTTGGAACAAGACCTGGTGGATAAAGGTGGATAGGGTAGAATAGACCAGCCTAAATCCAAAATTTCTAGAAAATGATTCTTGCTGAAGTTGGCTTTGCCTTATCATAAGAAGCACAACATTTTTTCCAATTGACGAGCGTAGTGTGCTTTCTCAGAAGCCACGTTGCAGCATTTAAGAGTATAAGTTTGAATTGAGTGTTTGATTGTAGTTTACATGCTCAAAATCAATAATACTCAGTGATCCCACCATACAAACAGCATAAACTTTCTTCCATGATACCCCGTCTTTAGGGTAAACAGCAGAGAATTATCCTTGTCAATCCACTGCTTTTTGCATCAAACATTCTCATAAAAGACCCATTTTTCATAATCTGTTTTGATATTTTTGAAAAATTGGTCCTTTCTCTGCCTCGAAAGAAGATCTGTCAAAATAGATATGCGATTTTCCTTATTCATCTCACTAAAAGCATGAAAAATGCAAACGGCTAGTTTGTTCATTTTTTCTATCTTTTTTTCAAGTGGCGGAAGATTGTGGTTTGGAATGTGATAAATAGCGATAACTTTTTCGTGAATTGTATGCCACCACTTATCTGAAAACTTCTTGATCGAGGTCTGATGATCGTCTTGGTCTAGGTTCACCTCTATGAGACATATCGCCCGAATGAAACTTTAGATATCTGTTTCTGACTTGGCAGTCAGTGATAACTCTTTAGCCATAAAAACCTACAAATTTTAAAACTGTTAACATCATTATTATTATTATTATTATTATTATTATTAAGCTCTTTTAACATTACATATCGAATATACAATTCCTTTCCTCCATTTTAAGAGCGGAATATCATAGTTTAAATTACATGGTTCATTCAATAACTTTCCAGACTTTTTTGTACAGGCATTTAAAAAAGTCGTAGACTCTTGAAAATTCAGTATGTTATTGCTATACATCTTATTTGATGACTGACCAGTTTCTATGATTTCTGGTACAAATGAACAGCTACAGCCGGAATTGGAATACACCCTACTAAAGTCTGACTGTCACAGCTGGTGAATTTCAAAAATGCAAACTTAACGGGAGGACACTTTAGAAGAACGATATGCAATAAAATTCTGTTTTAAACTCGAAAAAATGCCACAGAAACGTATGGAATGCTTCAGACTGCTTTTCGACCATCTTTCATGAATCGAGCATCAGTTTTTGAGTGGCATAAGATTTCAAGAAAGGCAGGGAGTCTGTGAGGAATGGTGCGAGGTGTGGGAGGAGTAAGGAAGTCAATACAACAGAGTTGATTGGCCAAAGGCTTAGGGTTACTATGTTGAGGTTTTAAGGGAGTTCAGGAAGAGATTCCGTCGGAAGAAGCCAGCACTCTTTACATCGGCTCAGTGGCATTTCCAGCGGGACAATGCACCAGTCCACAACTCCATCCTTGTCACAGACTATTTGACCAAGATGGGCATCAAGACAGTTCCTCACCGTCCCTATAGTCCAGACCTTGCTCCCTGTGACTTTTGGTTATTCCCTAAGCTCAGAGGCTGTCGTTATAAGACAATTGAGGAGATGAAAGAGTCTGTGACGAAGGTCATTGACACGTTCAAACAAGAGGACTTCGATGGGGCCTTCCATAAGTTATTAGAAGGAGATTACTTCGAAGGAGACAAGAGTTTCATGTGTGTAGTATCAATAAAAGTGCCCAGACGAAAAAATTCTGGAAACTTATTTA
>OY757905.1:93022799-93162799 GCA_963585895.1 Sepioteuthis lessoniana | reverse complement strand
GATCAGTCGATCGATCATACGCAAAATATTGGCCTTTGGTGCACAAGAAATGTATCTTCTTCTTCATTCTAATTTCTTCACCTTTTTTTTTAAATCTTGTCCTCAGTTTCTTCCCGTTTTTCCCTTATCCTTCCTGGCAAATCAAAAAGTGGATTTTATAGCGGAAAACATGAGTAACGTTATTGTCTAGAGATTAGACCAGCCGAACGTTGATTGGCTGACGCTCTTTGACAGTTGGAGTGATTATCCAGAATCCTAAGCATGTTGGAAAATCTTTCTGATCAGTTTTCGTTTTTATACTTTTGTCTCCACGTAGAAGTGTGTCAGCAGTTGTTGGTGAGCACGCTAATCGTAAGTTATATCAAATGCCGTTAAAACCTTATCACACGCATGCGTGCATTTCACCTTTCCAAACGTCAACATTGATGTTGGCAGGGAGGCAAATCAGTGTATGATAAGGCACACACACACACACACACACACACACACACACACACACACACACACATACTCTCACACACATTGAATTAAACATATAAAGAAAGCGTTGAATAAAAAAAGAGAAAGTAATATATATATATATATATATATATATATATATATATATATATATATATATATATATATATATACTCTTGTTTTATTACGTATATTTATTAAGACGAATTAGTTCATACATACATATATACATATAGTCCTTTGTGTTTAATACGATTTGATTAATACCTTCATCGGCATATTGTTGAAAAAGCTGCTGGTCAGCAGTATTACAGTAATTTTCTTCTTCTTCTTCTTCTTCTTCTTCTTCTTCTTCTTCTTCTTCTTCTTCTTCTTCTTCTTCTTCTTCTTCCTATTATTATTATTATTATTATTATTACACAAAATATATATATATATATATATATATATATATATATATATATATATATATATATATAAAGATTGTTTATCAAAAATCATAAACACGCGTTTGAGCATGCACATACATGTAATTAAGTCTTGAAAACATGTTCCCAGATTTTCCAAGATTTGCAATGTTTAAGCAAGTTGACTGGTTTGTAAAAAATGTTAAATGTAACAGCAATATGGATACATAATTATATATACATGTTGTAAATTTTGAATTCATAAATGTATGTGCATGTGTACCATACCCAATATGTTAATAGATTGTTCAGAGGTGAACAAGAGAGAAAAATATGTTTATTTTGTTTTGCCATGACATAAAATTGCAAATATTGATTGACTGATCAAGTGATGCGGACATAAAAATCTCTATGTATATCAGTATTTTTTGGTAAGTAATTTGAAGAGCAATGAAAACTAAATATCTACACACATGCATTATAAGTCAATCAGACTGAAAATAGGTGAGTAAGTAAAAAAATTTCTGGAAAATTCATAACTTTAAGCGGATAAGTAAATATATAGAAGTAAGCATCAATCCAACAAACATGTGTAGGTTGGGATAAGCACTTGGCAACAAAAAAATGCAAGTTGGTAAACGAATGATATGTATAAATTCAAATTTGATATACGAGAATCTTTGAAACATTCATACTTTTCTTAATCTCTAAAACTATTTTAGGCCAAACAAGCAGATGTGGGATAGAAAAGTTATATTATCTTGAATTTCATTCCCTAGACTGGAACATCCGTTCATTTTATAACAGCGACATATTATGATATATTTGCGTCTATTTAGAAAGACATGAAGGAAGAAAGAATTTAGATGATAAAAATTACATTTAGTGCCAAAGCAGACCCCAGAAAATTATCAGTCAGTATCAAATTGAAGTAAAAATGGTTATGCTTTTTAGGTTGGAGTATTTTGAATATATTATTCGAATATAAATCTGGAAATATTGCGTAGCTTTGCTAGTCATATTACACAAATATGCACACCCTTAAATATAACTATAATTATAATAATATATAAGTTAACTATTGAAAAAAATGTTTTTTTACGATTTCATTAATATTAATATCCAGCGTCAGTATACTGGTCTTTAAAAGCAGCGTGAAAGTAAGGAATTAGTTTTGAAAGAGAATTGAACACGCATACATTTTCTCTTGGAAAACGTTTTACCAGGATATTTTTTAAAAACTAATCAACAGAGTCAAGAGCTGATAATCAAATCTAACAATAAAGGTGCTTTTCGTATTCCCTTCCACCAAAAGACTTAGCTCCACCATATTTGATGAGTGTTTTGCCTAAACTAGGTGTAAAAACAATAATCTTATATCAAAATCTTCTTCTTCCTCTTCTTCTTCTTCTTCTTCTTCTTATTATTATTATTATTATTTGTTGTCGTAGTTGTAGTATTAGTAGAAGTAGTAGTACTCAATGCGAGTCTTTTTATACCATATCTAAAAGGTGATTTTTCACCTGAAATATTTAGAAACAAGTCTCCTCTAGCACTCTTCTAAGGATTCTTGTTGATATAACCGTTCTTTGGTTGGAATGATACCGATTCTTCTTTTTATTTCTAGTTCAGTCTTTTTTTCCTGTATTTTGGGGACCGTTTCAAGTTATTATTATTATTATTATTATTATTATTATTATTATTCACACCCGCATCAACAAATGGTTTTAACTTGAGTCTGACTGAAAGTAACTATCGTCAAGTCTCACTATTCTGGCCGTTCTCAATAATGCTGTAGTTTGGATGGTCTCTACTTGTCCTCTTATTTCCAAGTCCTCCAGTTTTTGTACTAATCCTTTGGTGACTGTATTGAACGCAGCAGATACAATTGGTCACTTTCATGTTCCATAGTTTTTTTCATTACTCTAGCTAAGTCTAGGTATTTATCTCTCTTTTCGGTTTCTTTCTGTTTTACTTTGCGATTAACCAGAATGGCAAAGTCCACTATTCGGCAGGTTCTTTTTTTTTTTTTTTTTTTTTGTTGTTGAAGATCACTGGTCTGGTCGTCTGGCCAACATCCATTTATTTCTCAAAATACATGAGAATTGTGTCTGTCTCATTTTTTACGACGGATTCTGGGTTGTGGATATAACATTTATTCATATATTGAAATTTAAACCTCTTGCACAATTCCCAGTGGATCATTTTCTGTGCCCAATCGGGTCTAATCTTAGACACTTTTCCGCTAATTTACTGCATTCGCTTATTATGTGAGTGATCGTTTCCTCTCTGTCACCACATGATCTACATCTGCTATTTTGATGCGTCTTGTCTATATTTGCTTTGACATAGTCTTTATAGTGTTGTTTTGTACTAATATTGGAAGAGATTCATTTTCTCTATGAAAATTTTCATTTTTTAATTTTGTTGAAGTTTTCTCGTGTGATACTTTGTTGTTTGTAGCTTGAAATATCCATACAGTTATTTTTCTTCCCATTTTTGTTTTCTTACTATTTTTGTTCAGTTGATGCTTGTGCTGTCTATATTGTTTCTTGTCTCTATAATCAGTCCTCCTCTGCACTTTTTATGGAGTTTTTTTGTCGTATCGATGCACCGATGCTATTTGAATGCTGGTAAGTCCCCCCCATTTTTTCTTGACACATACGGTCTATATACGTCATCTTTGGGATGTAAGGCTTTACACTTTGTCATGAGTTTTCTTGTTCTCTGATCCATTTGTTGAAATTCTTCACTTGTCCACTTTAAGAATGGTCCCTATTATTTTATATGTGGGACAGCCCAGGTATTTATTCATTTGATGGAATTCCTGCTGTATAGTTTAGTTTCGAGTAGTTTTCTTGTTCTGAAGTATTCTATTTAATTTTTTTCTCTCATCTCGCTTTATTTGATGAAGTCCGCTTTCAATATTCCTAAGTAATTTGTAAGTTATAATAATAATAATAATAATAATAATTATTATTATTATTATTATTATTATTATTGTTTTTGTTTTTGTTATTGCTTTTGTGGGTGTACACCTACTGAGTTTTTCACTGGAGTCTGAGAGACAGGAAGTCTCCAGAGGTTTTGCGGACTATTTTCAGAATCGTAATCACTCTTGTCTGGGTGGTCTATCCTCCTGTCTTTTTTCTAAGTTTTTAGAAACAATTAATATAATAGTCACTCGCATATTCCTCAGGAATGTCTTATTCTCTGGCAAGGTTCAATTATTCATATATCTTTTCGCTCTCTTTTATCTTCACTGTGTGGTCTACTGGGACGACAAAATCCTCTAGACAACTATTTTTTGCCCTTTACCATCACGAGGTCAGGTCATCAGACTGGTATTAAGTAATCCATTTGTAGTATAAAATCCCCGTAGATTTTATTGGTCTCATTCTCTGGAACAGATTCTTTTTCATGTTTATACCATTAAGTACTACGACTGATTGTTGATCCCTTGCACATTTCCTAGTGGATCACCTTTCCCAACCAGTTTTGCCTTGTCTGTTTTTTTTTTGTGCTTGTTTGCTGGATTATTATTTAATATTATTGCTACTCCTTTTCAGGTTTTTCGCTCCAACGTTAGCTGAAGGTTTCTCACTGGAGTTTGAGTGACGACAAGTCTCATCAAGTCTCCAGGACACTTTTTCTGTTCTAGCTGATCTCAATAATGCTGTAGTTTGGATGGTTTCTTCTCGTCCTATTATTATTTCCAAGTCTTCCAGTCCCTTTGGTGAGTGTACTAAGAGCACCAATTACAATTGGTATAACCATCACTTTCATGTTGCACAGTTTTTTCTTAAATTCTTTAGAAGGTCGAGGTAATTATCCTTCTTTTTGCCTTCTTTCAATTTTACTTTATGACCAGTCCACAATTAAGCAAGTTCACTTTTTTGTTAATTATTACAAGATCTGGTCGACTGGCCGAAATTAGGTGATCTGTTTGCATTTCAAAATCCCAGAGGACTTTAGGCGTCTCCTTCTCTAGGACAGAATTTGAGTTGTGCATAAACCATTTGTTTGCAAGATCAAACTTCAAAACTGAGTATTTAAGCCGATTTTAACAATGCTGTAATTTGGATAAAAACGATTCGTTCTCCAATTTCTAACTTTTCCAATTCTCTTTCCAGGCCTTTTGGGACCATTCCAAGTGTACCATTCACAGTTGATATCATTCACCTTCATGTTCCACAGCTCTCTTTGTTTACAAGCAAGGACCAAACATTTGCTTTTTTTATGCTTTATTTGATTTTAATCTGTCGACCACTGAAAAAGCAAAATCATTTTGGTGACAAGTTCTCTCTTTTTGTGGTTCGTTTGTACGTTGAAATATCTGAGACATTTTTGGATCTCATTCTGTAGGACAGATTCTAGTTTGTGCATATACCATTTGATAGTATGGTGAAATTTCAATTATTGCACAATTATCAGAAGATCACTTTCAACCCTCATTCATGTCTAGTCTTTTACCCCATTTGACCTAGATTTCTGTATTCGGTTATTATGTAATTAGCGTTAGCTGAAGGCCTTTCACTTGAGTTTAATTGACAGCAAGTCTCCTCAAGTCTCCAGGGCTCTTCTCAGTATTCTAGCCGTTCTGAACAATGCTGTAATCTTGATGGTCTTCATCCGCCCTCCAACTTCCTAGTCCTCCAGTCCCTTTAATAGTCCTTTAGTTACTGTACCGAATGCACCAATCATGATTGGAATAATCGTCACCTTCATGTTCCAGAGTTTTTAATTCCCGGGCAAAGTCTAGGTACTTATCCTTCTTTTCACTTTCTTTCAGTTTGATTCTATGGTCAGCCGGTACAGCAAAGTCGACAATTTTGCAAGTTCTCTTTTTTTATTACTATATGTGTCTGGTTTATATATTCTTTGTCAGAGTCCCATTGGAGTTTGAGAGTCAATCTCCAGGACTGCAGCTAGGTTGTGCATATACCATTTGTTCGTATGGTCAAATTTAATTTTTTTGCACTTATCCCAGTGGATCACCTTGCCTCCCCATTCGTGCCTCGTCTTATACTCCGTCTGGGCTAATTTACTGAATTCGCTTATAATGTGATTGATATTTCGTCTCTCTCACTACGTAATCTACATTTGCTATTTTGTTGCGTCTAATCTATTCTCGCTTTAATTTGATTGATTGTTATGGCATTGTGTTGTGCTTCTATTAGGAGAGATTCTGTTTCTTTCTTAAAGTTTTCTTTCCTTAACCACGTCCAGGTTTTCTCGTGTGAGATGTCGTTTATTTGTCGTTTAAAGCGCCCATAGAGTTGTTTTTCTTACCATTTTTGTTGTCTAGTTATTGTCATTCTGTTGGTCACCATGTTTTCAGTATCTTTTTGATGGCTGTAATCAGTCCACGTTCGTGCTTTTCTATGTAGTCTTCGAGTCGTTGTATCGGTGCGTCAAAGCTGTCTTCGATGCTGGCAAGTCTTCTTCCGCCCTCTTTTTTAAATACATATTGTCTGTCAAGGTCGTCTCTCGGATGTAATGCCTTATGCATGGTCAGCAGTTTCCTTGTTATTTGGTCCATTTTCTTAAGTTATTCTCTGGTCCACTTCAGAAAGGGTCCGGAATATCTAACGATGGATACAGCCCAGGTATTAATTCCTTTGATATGGTTTCTGCAAGAAATTTTTGTCTCGAGTAGCTTTGTTGTTCTTCTGAGATATTCTTTCTTAATTTTGTCTTTCATCTCCACTTGTTTGATGGTGTCAGCCTCCGAAATGCCCAAGTATTTGTAGTGTTCCTTTTTTCCGAACGTTCTAATCTTGTCTTGACTTGGTAATTCCATTTCGTCAGTCAGATTTCATTTGCCACTTTTCATTACTAGCATTGCACATTTTTTCAATGTCAAATTCCATTCCTATGTCCTGGCTGTATATTCTAACTGTTTGTATTAGAGTTTCCAGTTCTTTTTTTTTTTTTTTTTTGAAAATAGTTTGATGTGCTTTTGGTTGCTATATTTTTAATCAAATTTATAGAAGAACGCCTGTCTTTTGTGATGACAATGAAATCTATCAACACTTCCTTGAATCACGTTACTCACGAATGTCTCATCATTTCGATTAAATGAAATAAAGAGTAGGTGTTTAATATTTCTGAGCGTACATCACTCCACTTTCAGACAAATTTCTTTAGATAGAAATATTTTTACACGTTGACCCAAACACAAAATGTTACATGAACCTCAATATATGAACTCTTATAAGAATAAGAATATTTAGAACTTAGGGCAAAAATATACCTCCTAAAGGAACGTAAGTTTCTCCTGGAGCATGTACACTCACATAAACACACACGAACACAAGCACACAAGCTCTCACTTAAACTTCATTTGTGCACCGATGACTCCAGGTGACATCGAGCTAAGCTCATTAAATGTGACAAATTCATTTTCGTCAGTACAGATTTAAATGATAAAATAAAAAAACGTAATATTTTAATTAATGTTCCTGATTTCAATTTCTAACTCTCTCAACACATTGAACAACAAATCATTTACATATAAAAATAACATTGTCAAAGTGTTGAGCAACTTAATCCAATATGTATATATATATATACCAGAAACGCCAAGGATAACAAGTAAATAATCACTCAGTTTCCTACTCAGTAAAAGTTTAGTCTATTACCAGGGTTTTTTTTAATTCATTGAATGAATATTTTAATGATATTTTGATGATTTTCAGATAGATGGCACCCAGTCACTTCACACACGAACAGGAACCTTTATATAAATATACATGGTATGTATACATTAATTTATATGCATTCAAACATAGAAAATAAAGATAGGCTTATGAGTCGTATTTAAACACATATTTTCACTCTAATAAATACTCTCGCATCCAAAAATACTTATACGCATCAACATTATGAGATATTGGTAATCCATCTTTGGACAAATGTTTTTTCAATCGACGATGACAGCGGTAATCTTTCGTATATATTGTATAAGCAAACAACTTGGTTTCAACTCTTCATCTGGTGGTTGGGCTATATATATATATATATATATATATATAAAGAGAGAAAAGGCAGAGAGAGAAAGAGATAGAGAGAGAGAGAGAGAGAAACAGACTGATAGACAAGCAGAAACAGTGAGACAGAGAGAAGGGAAGATAAGCACACGTGACTAAAAGGTTAAATACACTATGAAATGGACTGGAAAATACGAATTCAATTTGTTCATCTTCCGGCCAAGATAAAGTGTGCCTCAAGGCCTTTTTAGGGTGGTGTAATATTTAAAGTGCGGGATTGTGGAATCGTAATAAGCGAGTTCGAACTCCAATCGCCCTATTATGTTCACTTTCAGACTAATACGATTGGGAAAGGTATGAACCTTTTTATCCTCTCTGCTATAGGTTAAATAGTATCACTGCTGTTTTCTACAAGGATGGATTTGGCATTAAATAACCCAAGAATGTTGATACGCCATTAAACAAAAAAAACAAACAAAAAAAACAAGCCAAATCAAACGAATTCAAATCCTAGTCGAAACTTTTGGCTAGTTATTTCACACTAATGGCAACAGGAAAGGCATGAAAACGTTTTTCTCTCTACAAGTATCGGTAAATAGTAGGACAGACTGGTTTCATTAGATTTGTGAAGATATCTAATCAAAGAAAAGGAAAAACTCTGTATTCAGAATCTTTGAGTGTTGTTCGAGAGAATATGTTCCATAATATTACACCATTTTTCTGTTATCAACTTTTCCAAAAATTTGCAACTAATTCTCCGTAAGTTTTCATCACTATGAACAAATCATCGTTGTAAATAGACCAAGGCTTCACACCTTTAATGGAACAATTGAACCAACACCCATAGATATAGTCAGCAGTAAATTATAGATAGATAGATAGATACTGGCAAAATCATGTTTTGCAATAAATATTTTAAAAACAATTCTGGCTTCGTAATACTTTCAAATTAACACTTACAGATCGTAGAGTAGGTATGTTCGGTATGTTTTTCGTTCCCCTTCATTTTAAAGTGAAAATTTTAAACAAAATAAAACAGATTTCAGTTTCGATATTTTTTCATTAATTATATATATATATATATATATATATATATATACGTGGTACATTCAATAACTTTCCAGACTTTTTTGTACAGGCATTTAAAATTATTGTAGACTGTTGAAAATTCAGTATGTTATTGCTATACATCTTATGAGATGACAGACAAATTTTTAATATTTCAGGTTCAAATGAACAACTACAGCAAGAATTGGAATACACCCTACTAAAGCCTAATTGTCACAGCTGGTGAATTTCAAAAATGTAACCTGGACGTGAGGACACTTTAGAAGAACGATATGCAATAAAATTCTGTTTTAAACTTGAAAAATGCCACAGAAACGTGTGGAATGCTTCAGACTGCTTTTGGAGCATCTTGCATGAATTGAGCATCAGTTTTTGAGTGGCATAAGACATTCAAGAAAGGCAGGGAGTCTGTGAGGGATGATGAGAGGTGTGGGAGGAGTAAGGAAGGAGTAAGGAGTTGAAGGGCCAAAAGTGTTAGGTTTAGGGTTACTATGTTGAGGTTTTAAGGGAGTTCAGGAAAAGATTCCGTCGGAAGAGGCCAGCACTCTTTAAATCGGCTCTGTGGCATTTCCAGCAGGACAATGCACCAGTCAACAACTACATCTTTGTCACAGACTGTTTGACCAAGATGGGCATCAAGACAGTTCCCCACCCTCCCTATAGTCCCAAACTTGCTCCCGGTGACTTTTGCTTATTCCCTAAGCTCAGAGGCTATCGTTATGAGACAACTGAGGAGATGAAAGAGGCTGTGGCAAAGGTTATTGAAACGCACACAAAAGAGGACTTCGATGGGGTCTTCCAGAAGTTTTTGTAACTGTACAACAAGTACATTGCAGTTGGAGGAGATTACTTCGAATGGGACAAGAGTTTCATGTGTGTACTATAAATAAAAGTGCCCAGACGAAAAAAATTCTGGAAATTTATTTAATGATCCTCGTATAAATATATATATATATATATATATATATGGGTTTGGAGTATATTTGTCTGCACGAATGTATATGTGTGTATATATGTGCAGAGAGAGTTGCCGAAGGAAGGATGTTGAAATTCAAGTTTAGATAAAATTTCTTTACACATATTTACATTACAAGATCCCGTATACATTTGAAGTCACCTATGTAAAATTCCAAAGTGTTTACTTAAGAGAACCGGTCATTGCTCGCTGATAAATAAATTTGTGCGAAAATTTTGAAAATTTCGTAAATCCCTTTCTACTTATTTGTAATCCTATAGGCAGTCCCACTAACAAACAAATAGACAAACACTTGCAAGATATCGCTGGCATTTAATTGATGTTCTCTACAAATTACAAAGGTTTTTTTTTTTATACTTACTACAGATAACGTTTCTTATTGAATGAGACAGAGGTTATCTTCAGCCAATAATCAACCCTATCGCACCAGAAACACAAGTCTATGTTTTGCCAGCCCAGACACAAATATCGTCTTGGTATGTTGATAAAGTGAAATTAGATTAGATTATTCGTAGCCTTTTTATTTCCTAACACAAGATAGAGTGTGAAAGTAATTCAAAAAAGAGAAAAGATCAGATCCGCTTATTCAGTTTTTACATGTTTTATTATTAGAGTGAATCAGAAGTTTTGCAATATTTTGTTAACGTTAGGTAAAATCCAGAAGCTCTGGATACTTTTTTCTGAGTTCATGAAGGTGACGAACGACGATGGACAGTCAGATACCGAATTTGCCTGACACTCTCCGAGTACTACTCGACTGATTTGCTTCTATGGCTTAGAGTAAGGCCTCGAAATCCGTGGTTTAAGGCCAACCTTTTGACCTTAGAAGTTCTTGTAACCAATGCGAATTTTTTCAACAATTCAGTTACTGCACTGTGAACAACTGCGCCTTCACATAGCAAATATACTTGGTCGCTTTGGCAGCGTTATGGTCAAAATCTTATAGTATAATTTCCCGAATCAGAGTTCGCTGCTCGTTTATGTGTGGCTTTCAAATAACACTTTATGATTCTTTAGAGGTATGTATCTCCACCATGTACAGGATGTGAGAAAGGTCAATTGTTTGATGTGTGAAAGCTTTAAATTAATGGGCCGCTATTGTACCATGAAACTCGCAAGAGTAGACGCGGTGGGTTAAAACTTATCGAATTGAAGTGATATTTAAAAAGAAAGAAAAGAACATTCCATGAAACGTTAATTTTCATCAAAGTATCTAGGGTGTCCTACAATACAATTATTCCAGCGAGTTCTCCATTTGTCGAAGCACTTCCTGAAATTCTTATTTATATGGTATAAAGCTTTGCGGTCTTACTGCATTTAATGTGCTCCACGTTCTCAAATCTTAACGGTTGAGATAACTATTTTTAGTTATAAAAGTGGACAAATTCTCAGGGATAATTCTTCATCCCTACAGTCACATTGTTTGTTGAGATGTGTTTTGTGGAGGTTTTCAGTTTTTCGTTACGGCTTTTTATGATTAAAACTAAAAAGCAACTTACATCCCAACAAACAATTGAACCGTAGGGATAAAGAATCAAGTCTCTTAACACTTATTATTCTTAGGTTTTTAACCTACCATCCATTTCACCTATTATTCTTACTTCCTAAATCAAAAATTCATGCCCTCTACAAGGCAACTGCCAAAAAAAAATCATAGTGAACATGGGCTCAGTAAAAACTAACAACTCATCCAAGCAGTTCATAGGTGCAACGGAGGGAACCGTAAAACAAAGGATATATTTCCATAAAACTTACTTTCTCTTAATACTTCTTTATCCACTAACATCTGGCATCTAAAAAACATGAATGTCTTACCTACTATTACCAGGGAAATACCAAAACTTGCTCTCGCCTACAGTAAGATATGAAAATAATGCCTCCCTTTTTCTCCACGAGAAACTCCCAATTATCACTTACCCATCACAAAACACCAAACTACACAAAAATTCCTAAATATTATCCAAATGCTGACATAGTAGCAAACATCTACTTTCACATTTCGACCCATGAACATAATTTATCTCCACAATCACCATCGACCCTATCAACACAACTTCCACCACAAAAAAAAAACAAAAAAAAACTCTCTAGATTCCTTCACGAAAAATCCTACGATTAACCCGTCGCACCGTAAATACCGTTTTCCTCTATTTAATCTTTATATCCTTCTCCGAACGCCCTCACCACCTATCGATATAATATTCGTCAAAATTCCATGATTGTTAGAAGCACCTCTTTCTATAGTGTACTTATTATATTCATTACGTACTTAGCATCCTAGCTTACAATAACGTATATGTAATATAACATAAACACGACATAGAAAACTAATACAAATTATTATAACGTACACATAACAATTTAACAGAGACCATGTAATCAATAGATGAATGCTAGTATTGCATAATACACTATAGTATATAATTATATACCATGGCTCTTAACACCATGATATTCCCGCCTCACCAATTATTTGTACGTTTTAAATCCAGCATCCATTTCGTCTATTATATTAACATGTTAAAACATTTTTTCATATTGCAATAATGAGGATAACTTCATCCCTTAGCTAAAATCATCACGATACACAGGAGAATATTTAATTCAGCTAAATCCCCGACCGTCTCTCGACTTCCACCACCTTTTTTTATACATCGCTACCCATATATTCAGGAAACAAACTCTAATATACCACGCGGCGCATGTATCATCGTACTCACTCACACACTAATAATCACATATAAGACTGCATCCAAGAATCTGCAAATACACACACACACACACACACACACAAAAAAAAAAAAAAAAAAGAGTTGTACGCAATTCTAACGTTAGCATTCTTTTGATTACATCGTTTTGATTTCTCTAAAATCATTCTTTTTCAGCCTGCTGATTGGCGGCATGAAAACAGAGGTCGCAGAGAAGCATCGATGATATTAAATATATATATATATATATATATATATATATATATATATATATATATATGTGTGTGTGTGTGTGTGTGTGTGTGTGTGTGTGTGACTCTTCTCTCGATCTCGACAAAGAAGAACTTATCAGTTCGGTTACTGATAGGAACTGTTAGACAACTAACACAGATAGTTTGTTTATAGAGGTTAAATTTTCTGTAGAATCAGGCACACTTCTTGAAAAATTGATTACAGATGATTGGTGAACCAATGTGCAACAGATCCTCCTAAAAATACTCCTCATGTTTTGAACTCGTTAGTAAGACAACCGTTCTGGAGGGCTTCTTGTAGAACGGTCGCCTCAAGAAAGGTAGATAGCACAATCAACCCGACTAAATATCACACAGCCACGCATCTGGGATATATATATATATATATATATATATATATATATTAGAAGTGTATGTTAATCTTTGAATTTTATACAGTTTAGTTAAAGAATAGAGATACTTTTTTATTGACTGAATGATAGTTACGTTTCGTGAGCGTTTACACTTGACATTGAATCTTACGATAAAACTGATTTAACAAATGATGCATAAAGTTCTGAGAGCAGTTATAATCATGGTAGAATAATTTGGTTGAAATTATGCTCACATTCTTTTTGTTTGCTTTTTAGGTTTCGGCATCCGCTTTGGCCTATTAAAGTTTTCTTTGAGGAACATGAAGTTTGTTTCCTGAGATGGATTCTGATTTAGTAAATGAAACATTGGCAAAAAACAAACAACTGTCTTTGCTTAATTAAAAAATTAGACGCTCTAAATGAGAAATTGATATTTCATGTTACGCTGTTAATCATCCAACTTGATGCATAACTAACATGTCTTTCATGGATTGAATTAGTAGACATAATTTTATACAAATTGGAAACGTTCTTGGAGGGCCGAAGTTGTGGAGCATCACCACTAATTCTTGTGTCTGGTGTTATAATCAAGATAAAAGCACGAATAAACAATATAGATTTTCTATGAATTATATATATATATATATATATATATATATATATATGAGGATTTTTTCGGATTTAGCAATTTTCTCATGTGTTATGTTCATGTCGGTCAGTATAAACCCACATTACTGAAACATTTGTTCGTGCTATCGCCTAGTTTGATTTCAAAAAGCAATTACTTATAAGTACGTGAAGGGGCAAGTCAGCAGCTTTTAGGATGTTTATTTGCTTTGTTTTACTTTGAATTCCAGATTTCCCATTTCTACAAAAATTTTCAGACTCTCATGTCAGCCGAGATTATTTGGCAATCATTAACGCAGGAAACTTTTTTATTTTGTTTTATTCTTAAACAGTGCAAGCCAACTATTTGAGTTGTGTGTATGATAACTGTTTTGCCTTCAAACTTCTCATATTTTCTTTTAAGATTTTATCTTTTATATTCTAGTTTTGGTTTTTATTTTATTTTCTCTCGAGTCTCATTGGCGTTTTATTTACTTTCGAGTGTTTCTTTGTCCGATCTTTTTGTCTGTTTTTCTACTTCTTGGCTTCTTTCAATCGAATTGCATCGGCTCATAAAATGATTTGACTCCTGTTTTTTTTTTTCACTTTTCCGGTCACTTTTATAGACACCTACTTATTGAAATCACTAATTGTATTATGATTTTAATCGAAGAAAGTTGACTCGGCGAACTAAGTTCATTTTCAAGACCATGCTGTTTGGATTTCACTGTGTATAATTAGGAAAAGCGTGCATCCATATCTGTTTAAATTTAACTTCGCTCTAATTTCGCTAAGTAAGGCGTGCATCCATATCTGTTTGGATTTAACTTAGCTCTAATATAATTAGAAAAAGCGTGCATCCATATCTGTATGGATTTCCCTTTACTATAATTTACTTAGGAAACACGTTCCACCATCATCATCATCATCATATCGTGCTGGTAGCACGGATATCCCTGGCCCTCTCTCGCCACTCCTTCCTATCGTTCATCGCCCTAGGTAGGTCTTCAGGACAACATCCCGTATCTTCATATAGCTGCTGAATGTATGTTCGTGCTGGTCGTCCTGCTTTTGCACGGCCATGTGTGGGGGTCCATAAGAGTACATCTCTTATGAGTTCGTCCCTACTTCTCCAGCAGTGTCCTGCATGTCTGGCTCGTCTAACTTGAATAGTTTTCGTGATAGGGGGCAGGTGGCCTTACAGTTGGTGTCTTCTGGGGTGTTGCCACCAGGACTTGTTTAAGATTGCACGTAGCATTCTTGTGTAATTGCCGTCTAGCTTCTTCTCCAGCCGTTTTGTTAGCGTCCATGTAGTGCATCCATATAGCAGTATCGATGTGACCGCTGCCTGGAAGAAACTGCGTTTCATTTTATCGGTTAGGTCTGATTTCCAAATAATCGATAACCTATTGATAGCTGTCCATGCTTTCACTAACCTCGTTTCGATGTCCTTTTCGGTTGATTCGACGCTGCTTCCTAGGTACGTGAATTTGTTTACTAGTTTAAGAGGGGTTCCTTTTAGAGTGGAGATGTCCCCCGTTTGGTTATAGCACATATATTCCGTTTTGTGTGCATTAACATGGAGGCCTATGCTTGCTGCTGCTCGTTCCAAACTATGCAGAAGTGTTTCGGCTTGGTCAGGTGTATTTGCCAGTATCGCTATGTCATCGGCGTAGTCGGCGTCGGTAATTGTTGTTGCGGGGCACCTTCTGCTTCTTTTCTTCGTCAGTTCGAAGCCATTCTCTTTGATTTTGTCAATTGATGTTCTAAGTACGTAGTCTAGACAAATGATAAAGAGGTACGGGGCCAGCGTGTCCCCTTGTAGTACTCCTGCTACAATGTCGAAGTATTCTGTGTCTCCATCTGGTGATCGTACTTTTACTTTAGTGTTTCTATAGAGAATCGTTATTGCCGCTACGGTTTCTTTAGGTATGCCGTACGCTAGTAGGATTTGTTCCATCTTTCCTCTGTGAATGGAATCGAAAGCCTTGGTAAAGTCAACAAAAATTAATGTCGCTTGTAGGTTTTTTGCCTGTACACCTTCAAGGATTCTTCACATCTAACATCAGAATTCCCTGCAACCGTCCAACACTGTCTTCAACCAAGTTTTTACCACTCTTACAGCTATACTAACGTCGAGTCGTATGGAATTTTTTTTTTCTCGGTCAAAATCAATAATGTAAAGATGAGAGTTTGGCCGGAGGTGAAACTGTCGGTCTTCCGTATCTGTACAGAAAATTAGATACAGACAAATGGTATTTCCCAAAACTAACTGATGCCATAAAAATAACGTAATACACATATACTTTCAACTAATTTTATTGTTAATTATTTTAACATCACTAAAATAGTTATTCATTCCTTTACATTTAATTTAATTTATGAAGCTTTGCTTCATTTGGCCCTCAAGTTTTAGATGATATATTTGTTGTTGTTTTTTTTTCATTTTTCTCCTATCTCTGTACTGAGTTGGTCAATCACTGTTTGACTTTGGTGGTCTTCACTGAACGAGTGCGTCAAGTAAAACTTGTCTGTAGGTCTTCTTTCCTTAAAGCATTTTATTTACTAAATTGAGAAAATATGCAAGGAAACAGTCCTGTGATATTTTCTCAAGAAGAATGAGTTTAATATAGAATAGCCTTCTCGTTTTATCTGGGTTCAAATACTGATCATTTGTTTCAGTGAAAATTATACAGATATATCAGCCACGAAGTCGAAATATTTTACCTGATGCCTTTCTTCTTTTGGAGAAGAAAAGTCATTCTAAATCTGGTAAAATTTTCTTGGAAATACCTGGCAAAGAGTGAGAGCTAGCTTGAGGTCTCAACAATAAAGATAATCAAGCATAATGAAAATATTTATGCTGTATATTTTTTTCAATTACAGTGAGAGACATTATGGATGCATTTGTATTGTTTATAAATTACAAGGTTATTCTTTATTTTTACAACTTTTATGATTTGGTGCTGTAATATACTATCCTTATGAGTATCAAATATGTGCATGTCATTTCCTATCATTCATACTAGCTTAAATACCAATGTGCATCGAGTAAGATATCAAGACTTGGACTACAGCTAGTGATTTTACATTAATTGATATCAATTATTTTGGTTACAACTGGTAATTTTTATTATAAAAGATAAATCTACATAACAGAAACTATATCTACTAATTATTGTTTAAATCATTTTATAAGATAAAGATTTTATTTTAATTAAGGAGAAATACTTCTTAAACTACATGAGTTGCATGTTTGTTTTTTGTTTTTCTGAATTGCATTGTATTGGTTGATTTTAACGATACTGCAACCCATCAAGAGTTATTTAATACCTATTTCGGGAATAGTGTTAATTACGTATTAATATTTATAGTTTTGTGAAATGATTTCTGAGGAGTTTATGTTTTTACTCGGTCCTTTCGAAAACGAATAATTTTTACAGATTTATTTGATGGGAGCCTAACAGATAGTACTATTCCGGGACCTGGGAGTAACGGTAATAAAGGAGTTGTCGAAATTCCCTTGATCTCCAGAACTGAGTTTTACCATCAGATGCCTTCTTTCTTGGTCTCTTTTTTAAATAAAAATTATTTATTAATTGCTTCCTTTATTTTCTGAAGTTGTTCTGTTTATGATAATGTCTCATTATTTTTTCTGTTCGAATATTAGACTTCATTTTCCAAAATTTATCCACTTTTATACTTCTTCAAACTTCCTTTATTATTTGACTGTACAAATACTCAGCTCGTTCCCTTGCATTCTGATGCTTTTTTAAACATTCTTCACTAATTTCTTATATTTCCTGTTGATTTGTCCTCTACTCAGTCGTTAATTTTTTTCTCGTCTATTTTATCCTGTCAAAAAGTCCAGGCGATTTATCAATCTAGCACGTACAATTTTCCATATTCTTGATTTTGTCTGATAAGCAAATATCAGCAAGAAAACAACGTTAACAGAAAAAAAAGCGCAAATATAAATTAACACTTCTCATTCGAGGAGAGAATGTGAAGCATGATATTTAAGCATGTTTTAACCAAAAAAAAAAAAAATGGTAAAAATATTAATTGCGTGATGCTTAGTTCTATTTCTTTATGATTTGTAGATTATTTGGACCAGATAAAAATCTCAGCTTAACACACACACACACACACACACACATATATATATATATATATATATATATATATATATATATTTTATTTATTTATTTTGGAAATTAATGATTTTTGTGGAATTCTGTGTATTTCCTATTTTCTTTGAAAAAATGTTTTACAAAGTAAGGCGTATCAGCTGTCAATGAAATTGTTATCAAAAATCTTAAAGACAGAAGAAAGGAATTAAGAAATTACGGCAAGCTAAGTTTGTTCAAAGTTGTTTTCAAGCATACAGATCCTTGGTAAAATTTGAAATTCATGGCATATCATTAATCATATCATATTCTCTACAACACAGTATATTCTATATAATAAGAACAAAAACTAAAATGAAATTGAAAACCTCCGTAACCAAATATAAAATTTTTAAAATAAACATATGAGGGAATTACTTATTTTTGAACAGCTACACAGGCATATTTTTGGAGAGTTTCAATGGTGTAGAAAACGGATATTATTAAGACTTATTTATTGAAACACAAAAAAAACCTGAAATATTTCTGTTTTGATTATACAATCAATTGTAAGTGGTTGGAAAGAAAATGAAATATTTAACAAAAATTATTAGAAGTGAGTAGACAATGATGTAAATATACTTGTGGATACATGACATACACGTACATATTGCTCTCGGGTGCATGCGCGTTTGCATACATAAGCTATTTATTAGGTTGCACAAATATATACTGGCTTAAAGGATGTTGAAGGAGGCCATTTAGCTTGAACTCAAACTACTGTTTCTCTAAAGAACTTTAAAAATATTCTTAAAGATCTATTAAATTTCCAAATAATCGTTTAATAACAATTCGAAAGATATCGAATGCATCTTAAAATAAATATAGTGATAAATCAAAAATATATTCAACAACAACAGCAAGAGCAACAATCTCTCTCTCTCTCCCTCTCTCTCTCTCTCTCTCTCTATATATATATATATATATATATATAAATATATATATATATATATATATATATATATATATCCTAAAAAGGAATTCACGAAATACTCTGAAAGCAATGGCCGAAAACATGCATAGTGAAAAGTTCTATAAAATCTGAGAAAAGAACAGAGAAAGACCACAGGATATTGAAATGAATAACACACTAAATGCAAAACAACACATCTGGGACCACAACATGGATTTAGGAAATAGGTATCTGATGAAGAAATGGATCACAATCTAGCACAAAACCCCGCTTAAACCCGGGTATCCACCACTTTCAAATTATTGCCAGACAAAATCTCAGTGAACATGGGATAATAAAAACAGGAACACAAAAAAATTCAGAAAAATGGTAAAAAAAAAAATTGATAATTAAAACTAAGGTAGAGAGGATATAACAAATTAGCCTGTTTCTCTCTCTGGTTACATTTATAGATTGTTTTTTTATAATGTTATGGAATAAATGGATTCTGGTGACACTATTCCAATGTTGAAATATATTATTAGAAATGTTAGTGCTTCTATTCCTCTCTTCTACTCATCCATACACAAATATATATATATATATATATATATATATATATATATATATATATATATATATATATATATGTAAAAGCTGGGTAACCTAGAAGCACTCTTTTCAATCGCCACAATACAGAGGGTGCTACTCTTTTCCAGTAATTCCACTAATAACCCTTGATCCGTACCTTATAATACTTCGTGTTTAAGCAAGAAATCATCAAGTACAATTTTTTGAGTCTTTAGTATAATTCGACATAGAATTGAACTCCGGTCTCCCGGATCATTGATGAAGACTCTAACCATTATACCAATGAGCTGGTAAGAATGAATCTGTACTTATAATACAAAATGAATTACATGTTATTATCTTTTCAAAATAGTTCCTTTAACATTCAAATCTCTCCGTCATCTGTTAATCGAAGCACTTCTGAAACTTTTTTTTTATATGCTTTTAAATTGCTCAGTCGAATATCTTTTAATGTTCTCTACATCCTTAGGGGTCTGTCCTGAAAAATACTTAACTTAAGAAACAAGGAAAAAATCCCACAGTGCATTTATTTCGGTAAAACATTGTCGTAACGCAAAAGTTGTTAAAATAAAGTTGTTAAGAACCCTTCTTCTTTAATGACTGAAAATTATCATGTCAAGCAATCAATTAACTCATAATATCCCAATAAATTCTATTTTGTTTTTATTCTTATTCATATAGTTTAGTATTACGTAAGTCAAAATATGCAATATTTTCAATTGCTCGTTAGAGACATTGGGGTAATGCTGACTCCAACAATTTGTTAATCGTCATGAGTAAAAAGCGAGGCAGTTTTAAAGAACAACTTTCTATACGTAAGCATAAAATACAAATCATTTACATAACACAAATTTCAAATGAATTCTGTAATGTAAACAGTTTTCATATTTTTCTATTACAGATAGAGAACAATCCTTAATCAATAAATTAAATAGTTGCTTCAAACATTTCGTAAATGGAGCATAAGCATATAATTCATTATCAATATTTTTGTTTTGTTTTGATTTCTTTTTCATTTTTGTGCACATACCTTATCTGTTATTACGATTAAATCTAAGTATTGTCAACACATGTCAAAAAAGAAACCAATGAAATGATCAAGCAACTTCAAGCTAAATAATAAACATTCAGCAGATTGTACTCGGGGTAAGAGGTGATACATGAACTTTATCAAAAGCAGTTGAAAAGTTTAGGTGATTTCAACAAACAATATCAGCAAATGAATACCTTCAAATTTCGCGTTCGCCGTTCGGAGGTCGGTAACAATAGAAATACTCTAAATCTGTTTATAAACGGAAAAAATAAACAAGTAAACCAATTAAATTGCCGAAGATTCATATTCATTCTTGTAATCTATCTTTGTCTAGGTGTCAAGAGCCTCTGGGTTCTGTCAGACAACAATTTGATTTGTTCTCTGATTCATTATAACTGGTGGAAGTAAAAGTATAGCCGTTATATTGACAGTCATGCTTCATCAATCTCTCTTTACGTTTCTCTCTTTCTTTCTCTCTCTTTCTCTCTATCTCTCTCGCCCGTTTTCTTTTTCTCCACACACACATACACACACACACACACACAGATGCACACAGACTTACGCACGCAAAAAACTAACAAAAACATATTCATATACAATGCGTTTCAAAAAGGGTTCAATACTCTTATTTTAAAACTACTGAAAATATTTTTCAGCTAAAAAGGCTGGTCAACCAGAGATATTTCTTCTCCAGTACGTTCTAAGCCTCAAGAATATTATCACACAAATAAAATATTGTCGACAGGTTGAGAAGCATTGAATGGGATTTTTTTTCATTAAATTCGGTCCCCACATGTTTATAAAACTGATATGTGAAATACGTTTGTCCTTGGACTCTTTATAGAACACAAAAGAATGAATTCTCGTATAAGGCCAAACTGTTAAATATTGTTGAGCCTAGATTCAGTTGGGGTACGTGACTACGTGACTGATATTGTTGCATTAAACTCACGTGCACTTAAATTCTTCACTCTTAAATTTTAGATTGCACCCTTTACGAAAGAGTCCATCCACCTAAAAAACACTCAAACATATAATGCATATAGAGTCGGTTAGGTTATTTGGTCCTATTATGGACTATTTAATGCCAAATCCTATATATATGTATATATATATATATATATGTGTGTGTGTGTGTGTGTGTGTGTGTGTGTGTGTGTGTGTGTGTGTGTGTGTGTGTGTGTGATTTAAAATCAAATAATCTCAAGGAAATTTTGTCTTTAAAAGACTTAAAGCTCATTTGTTTGATCTCAGTAAAAGGGTTTCAAGTATTCCAATCTAACACCATTATTTTTGGAATTAATCCTTGGTGAATGGTTTCAAGTAATGGTTTCATTGATAATCTTATTTAGTATTAATCATTTGCATGAACACTGCTAAATGGTTTTAAATATTGTTATCTACTATGACTAATCCTGCTTATCAAATATATTTATTTAATATGAAAAATTTGCACACAACTATATGGCTTCAAATAACCAATAACAATCCCTAGCAAAAAATTGAACAGTTCTATTTGACCTCGGATGTTACCCCACCGAACAATACCATTCCGGGCAGAGTGAACCTGAAAATAATGATATTGAATTGGTACTTCACAGTCATCAAACTCCAAGAGAGGAACCTCACAATCATATGCAGTTTTATGCCAGATGGTTTAATGGTTTCAAGTATAACAATAAATCATTAATATTTCTATTAATTCGTTTGAAATCAGATGAATATTCCCACGTATTGCTATCTAACACCGGCTCATTGTCCTAGTGGGTAGAGTGTTCGCCAACGGTCTGGTCGTGTCATACCAAAAACTTTTAAAATGGTACTTGATACTTTCTTGCTTAATACTCAGCAATATAAGTTATGTATCAAGGGTAAAGTGGAGCAATCCAGGGAAAGGAGTAGCGCCCTTCCCAACACCTCGGTGTAGTAGCTATTGAAAAGGAGCCTTCTGGTCGCCCTCGACTACGGTCACCAATTTTACTTTACTTTTTATGGCTATCTAATGTTAATAGTTCTATTAAATACTAATCATTTGCTAACACAGTTAAATGGTCTCAATTTGATTTATTGATAGGACCTTAACAGCTAATACTACTCCAGTTCAGATTCGACCTGGGACTAATGATACTTAAGGGGTATTCGCAAAGCTCCGGGACTGGAGCATCACCATCAAATACAGTTTTGTGTAATACCCAGGATACCAATTGTAGGGAAGGGATTTAACCCGCTCTACATGTGGAGTAGAAGTATTCTGAGATTTTCAGGATGGAATATAGAGAGTAATAACTCATAACTAACATGCAAGAGGGATAGAAAAACTTTGGTGTTACGATAAAAATAACTGAAAAAAAATTTATTACAGAGAGATGAAGTAAGAAATGCTAAATAGATCATAATAACTGAGATGTTTGTGGCTTTTTTTTATTATTTCTTATTCAATTTTTCGTATTTGGAAGCGGCAAGTAGAAACTGTCAAAAATTATTGAATAGTTCTATTCGTCTCATTGCTTCTTAAAAAACAAACTTTTAGGTGATGTAAATTTCTTTATAGAGAGTAATAAAAATTATGCAGATTACTAAAATACCAATAAAACCTTTGGTAGGCAAAACTGAAAGCAAAGAGATAATAGTGACTTGTACTGCAAGTCAAAATAATAATGTCAATGTGGTTTACTAAAGAAAAGCACTTTTTTTTCATGCAAAAGAATCTTTAGATTTTATGATTTACTATAACAGAACAGAACATATTGTTTTATAATCTAACACTCACGTATCTCTACAAGAATAAAAACGAAAGTTCTTTCCATTGCTTAATGTTCTAAGATCATGAGAAATATAGTTAGAAATCAGTTTAATGTATTTTGTTGGACAAGTAATTGTCAACTGCATAAAATCGAAGTTTTACATTCAGCGACTTTTCAAACATTCAGCTTCTCAGGTGGCAGGGCTATGGAGTGTTTTATTGATTGATCTTTTTCTTGGTTTGAGACCCCAGTATCACTTTTAAAATTGCATACTGTTTAAACCATTTTTATATGCCTGCAGTAACTTGAAAAAGAAAAAAAAAACAAATAAAACTAAACAAACAATCAAAAACAAGAAAGAGTTCACAATTTTTCTTGATTCTAAATATAATTTCGCTAGAAAAGTCAGTATAGTTCATAGCCGAGTCGGCTGAAACTGTTGAATACGCCAGGTGTATCTCTAATGTGGGGTCTGATCCCGCCAAAATGAGTAACCTAGATTTGACTCTAAACTGCATATGACAGTGAGGCTCCACTCCTGAAGCTCTGTGGATTAGGAAGTATAACTTCATGGAAATGAATCCCAGGTTCACTTTGGTCCGGAGTGGTTGAATCTATTACTGTTCCATATATGGATCAAATAGAACTGTTTAACCATTTAACAGCATTAAAATAAAAGAGAGATTCTAAGGCGATTTGTTAGTGTTTGATAGCAATATTTGAAACGATATAACTGTGCAAAACGACTGAGAAATGTGAAATAGAATTATTAGGTTTCAACAGCATTATTTGAAAGCCTTTTGATTGTGGGCACATGAAATTATAAGTGCTAGATAACAATGACACGAATCATTTAACTGTGTGCAAACAAATGATTAATTCGAACTACAATTTTTCCTGTAAGATAGGGACACTTGAAACTCTTTAACTGTCTGCAAACAAATGAGATCTGGGGTGTTTAAAAAGTTACCTACAAACTATTAGTTTACAAATAATATATATATATATATATATATATATATATATATATATATATACATTTACTAATCTACTATCTACCAGCATTCACGGTAGCCAGGAAAAAAACCCGGCAGGAACAAGAGATAAAAATATCTCGAATCATCGCCTGGGAGAAAAAAAAATATCATGGGACAAAAAAAAAAAAAAGAAAAAGAAAAGGCCAACTCCGTCACAGCAGTTGAAAATAATCAAGAGATATGCAGTCAGTTAGTCAAAAGAAAAATAAAACCCACCGTAAACGGTGCAATGCTACAATTACAAGAGTGCTCAACACGAGTGGAGCCAATTATAAAATTAACTTAATTCGCGAGTCGGAATTCTCCTACTAAAGTTTCACCTCAACGGATCATCAGGGAGTCCACACCGACCAACGACAAAGGAGAAAACACCATTTTTATATTCACCAAAAACCTACTCACATGACAAAAGAAAAAAAAATTAAATGAACAAAAAAAAATACTTTTAATATCTAGTTTATTAGTAAAAAAAGAAAAACAACAAAAAACAAAAACAAAAACTCAGGTATAAATACGTAGAAACCTATCTCTAATTATAGAGTAGCCACCCCCTTTTGTGTTTACAACTGTTTAAAACCTCCGACCTTTGGTTTAACATATCCCTACTTTTACAAGAAGCTGTAGCTAACTTTTCCTCATTGCAAAGCAAGCAGTCCCTGTCGTCAGCCCTATATTTACGACATTTCTTTATCACTTCCCATTTCAGTATTGGATCTATTCCTTTTTTATGTTTGACCTCACACACACACACACACACACACACACACACACACACACATATATATATATATATATATTTGTATATGATGTATTCACAGTTACTTGATAATTAAAATATTTCAGTAGTGTCACTTACAATAGAATTTTATAAAAGTTTAATACAAAAATTCATTGCTGCAAATTTAACGTTTTAGAAATACGCCTTTAATTAAACAATGCTCGCGCATTTCTGTAGAAAAATCTTGATGACTGGTTTGTCCTGCTCATTTAGAGTTTGCAATTACTGCAGTATGCATAATATAATTTTCAAAGCCTCCAGATTTTTTTAAAACAGTAGTGTAGGAAAATTTTAACGTCAGACCTGCTCTTCAAATCGATTTTTGTGACTACATATATAATCTGTACGAATATACTTCGTTTAAAGCTATATATGATCACTCAGGGCTTTTGACTTTACACAAACAGAAAGTTTCCTATACCAATCGACAATGGATACGCTTGAATAAAATTACCAAGAAATCAGTAAGTTGCTGTTAAACGTCAGTAACATAATGTTTTTTACTTAATTCAAGCTAAAAAGGCCTTCTCACAATAAATAGTTAGGACCAGCCTGATAATGGAACACCTGGCGCTAACGAAAGCCTAAATAATAAGTGAGGCAAAGAAGAAAGGTGACTGAAGTATGAAATCTTGAATAAAAGAAAATATCTGTTACCAGAGATATTTTCTTTTTCTGCTTATTTTATCTATTCATTATTCTTCTTCATTATCTTGTTGCTTACGTTGTTGTAGTGATGTTATTATTGTTGTTTTATATTTTACTCCTATCATTTTCCATTTATATGATTCGCACAGTTTCCCTTGAAAACACAATAGGTTTGTTTTCTAGGCTTCTAAAAGAAAATTCAAGGAACAGCGTCTGATTTTTTTTCATCTACTTTCAATTAGGAAAAATACAAAATTTAAAATTATTAAATAAAGTAGTTTAGCATACCTAGGTAATTGCCTTTCATAAAAATTTCTGATATATTTGAAATTTCGGGAGAATGTTTTGGGAAATAAACTTTTAAAACATCTGCATATATATATATATATATATATATATATATATATATATAAAATATGTAAATATATATTTGTTTTTATACATATTTAATTGTATGGAAGCTTTTCTGCGACCTCAGGTTTCATGACGTTTTATGAACAAAAAATCGTCAGGCAGAGAACGAAAAGCAATGAAGAAATCAAAAAATCGAAATATAGTCAAAAAAACGTTAGAACTGTGTATAACTCTTTGTGTGTGTGTGTGTGTGTGTGTGTGTGTGTGTGTGTGTGTGTGTGTGTGTGTGTGTGAGTAATATTTGCGTATTATTGTGTGTGGACGTATAATTTGGTTTGCCACAAACCCACCAAGTAAATCACATATACGTCCACAGACAATAACACACAAATATCACCTACACAAGCCCACACACACACACACACACAAAAAGAGTTGTACATAATTCAAACGTTCTTTTGACTGTAATTTTCGATTTTTTTCAATTTCTTCATTATCTTTTGTTCTCTGCCAAATGATTATCGTTTATAAATTTTATCGTTATATATATATATATATATATATATATATATATATATATATATATATATAAGAGGAAAATAGACTAGATAATTTTAGCCGAGGACTCTGCTGCATATTGGACGCTCTTCTAACATCTGAAATTTTACATAATTTTTTACTTTCTTTTTGTGTTTATTTTCTAAATAAACACAAGCGTATCTATAATAATTCATCAGTCATAACTCTATCACAACCCCTTTGCTGAGAACAAGATGCGATACAAGGAAAACTTTTTAAAGCGGAATACGACTGCTTTAAAATAAGTCTCCCTTCTAGAAAGAAGACAATAAATTTTAGGTTGCTTTTCCAAGATCATAGACTGCCTTGTTATTTACCCGAGCTAGATCGGTTTAAAGTATGTCGATAAGAATAGAAATATAAACACGACAATTTTTAACTCCTCATTTTCAGTTAACGTGAAAAGGTTTCACAGGAAAAATCATGGCAAAAAGTTATACCATTGATTTCAGGTTTGAAATCTTCAGCCTGATGTTTTCTTTACACGATTAAATGAAAAGTTAAAGATTCAATTTAGTTGAAACGATCGACAGAAAGTAAAGTTTTAACTTAACATTATGCTTGCGGTGTAGAATTAATTCCTCGTTAAAACCGAAAACTGTTTTGGAATTTTCAAAAGAAGTATTCAAAGAACATGCTCCAGTTTCTGATTAGTAATAATGAAGAATTAGGAGGTTTTAATGCTTTAATTTTGCAAAGACAATAGACAAAACACATTCGGTAATTTATCATAACAATTTGCATCTCGAATCATTTTTCTCTGTCCTAATTCAGCTTTAAACATATGTTAGCAGCTCAAACTATATTTTACACTACTAACACATCTTTTACCGAATGATCTAGAAAATGCACAGTTGTGATTTTCACACAAGTGGTTCGTCAAGTGTTTCTGAAGACCTTCATTTTAACCGGATATAAACATCTTATAAAATCTGGTATTTCATACTTCAAAGCATGAAAGTGAAAAAATGGAGACGTAAAAGAAAGAAAAATAAAAGGAACTAGATGTAAAAATGAAAGGTTCTCTTAAATCAAGTATCCGTTATTTCCTACCAAACAAGTTTGGTGTATATAGACTCAGCAGACTTTTAGACCAGACAACATTACTGTCATGGGATAACAAGTAACGATAGTAAATTGTATTTAACAGCATGACAGCCGTCTGGAGATAATTATGACCGCAGTATAAAATATCAACGTCATTTTTCTTCCACAGAAAAATATTGAGATCTGTGAAGAGAAAATAAATTGGATATCTCTACCCATGTATTATAGTAGGATTTCGGCGGGTTTGAAGCTCAAATAACATCTGAAACTGCACAAACTTATTTCTTTTTATGCTTAATTATTTCAATTTGCTAAATTATATAGCATGTGTACAAATACCAACGGAAACTTAACTATTATAATTTTCTCCACATAATTGCCAGAAACCAACAATCAATGAACCCTGATGCTCGATGGTCGTATACTTTATTATAATTAGAAACTATGAGTCAGTCTTTCCGTCTCTACGCGAAACTACGTCCCACTGACAACAAAATTCAATTATTTACGTGATATTCTCCATGATTATTAAATAATCATTATTTAATCACAATTAACTTATTTTATAAACGATCTCTGTATTAAAGTCTTGCAGAGTATTAATGTTTTAATTCCTTTAAAATCCAGCAATGTGTGCTAAATGTAAATAAGAAATAAAAGTTTACATCGTGTATGATACTAACTATTTGCTTACTGGTTTTAATAAAACCGGGTTAAATAAATGATTTTTGGTACTTTTAATTTCTAATATTGTTTTGTTCTTTAACGAATTAAAATCAATCAAAATGAAATAAACATTAGAGTAATATTTTTATATTCATTATTATTTAGTTTCATTAGTTTTTCTAATTTTATTGTATTAGAATTTAAATACTTACACCCTGGCAGGTCTTCAGAATTTTCTTTTTGTAATAATAATGTTCACCTATCAGCATCAATGACGATCATTAAATGGACCGAATATGCGCAAATGAATAACTCAAGATAATTGTTTATAGTGATAAAGGTTTTTGTAAGTTCAGCTACACTTTTTAATAAAGTGATAACTGAAGAATAGAGTATCGACATGCCACGGTTTCTGCAAAAAATCTCCAATGGTTTTGAATCTAAAGAGTCCACTATTCGCTAATGTTTTATTCATAACTAGGAAGGTAAGAGAAGAAATAGATTCAAGACTTTCCAAAGGGCATTAATGAAAACAGAAACATCAATAGCTTCGTCTTCAATTTGAACTTGATTTGCTAAGTCTATTTTCGTTGATAATAACCATTACGTTGCTTATGTCTCCAGCTTGATTGTTAAAAAATATACAAAAAATCATTTTAATAGTTGTGTATAATAAACTCTAAATAAGGAACCATGGATAATTTATATTTCTTGTTGTTTTCACTTTAATGTTTTCACTTTTAATAAAATATTTACCAGGGACAAATCTTCCTTAGCCATATTAAGGATTTAGCACCTTAATACATTCAATTCCGCCCCAAAAAAACTACTCTTAATATAATTTTGTTTTTGATTCGAATTTTCCTCTGATTTCTGTCTGATTATAATGGGTATTAAATGTTTCAGTTTTGAAATAACAATCAATGTTAATATTATTTTATTGCCTATCATTAGTTCTAATATTCTTTTTATATGAAATTTTTCAAAAGAGCTAACATTTTCAGTCAAAATTATTTCAATTTCTCTTTATCTTCGAATTTATTACAGTAAAAAAAGGCGCCTTTTTTTCACTCCCTTGTTCCTAAGTCCCTAAATATTAAAAGATTTACATTCCCTTTATAATGTTCATTTGTTTTCCTAATATTCTCATCAATTCAGCTTTTTTTAGTAAGGCACATAATCGTCTGGTTAATAATACAGAGTTTCTTTGTGCTGAGCAAGTTGGCCTAGTCGGCTAAGGCAGTAGAATACACCAACTGCATCTCTGCTGAGAGGTAAGACTCCACCAACGAGTGTCCTGGATATGACACTAAACAATCTGATGGTGAGGCTTCAGTAATGCTGGAGCTTTGGGAAATGTGGATTCCCCTTTCATTGCCATTGCTCCCAGGTTCACTATGGCCCTGAATGGTAGCACCTAATAGGATCCTATCTATGGGTCAAATAGAACTGTTTGACATTTAAACTCTGTACTAAAACTAATCTGAATTGTTTGAAATAGAACAATTTTTACATTTAACTGAGTGTAAACAAAAAAACTGTAGTTATACTAAATGGAACTGTTTGAAATAGAAATAGTTGATCATTTAACCGTGTGTAAATAAAAACAGTGTACTTATGCAAAACTGAATTGTTCGAAATAGAACTGTGGACATTTAATTGTGAGTAAATAAAAAAACTGTGTTTAAGCAAATGAATAAATGTTTGTAACCAAAAACTGTATACTTATGTTAAACTGATTTATAAGAAATAGAGTTATTTCTTCATTTAACTAAGTATTTGTATTAGATAGAAACAAGTAAAACCATTAATTTTAAAGAAAAAAATGAACTCGTTTCGATATATTAATCAGATATTCACTATATATTTAAAAAGGATTTGGCTTAAAATAACCAGCAATGTTTGATATGCCATAAAACCATACCAAACCAAACTAAGCAAGTTTATTTCAATAATCTGTCTTGATTTCTGCGTGACTTGACCGTAAGTTTTGTTCTTCGAATAAATTAGATTTTATTTTGTCAAAAAAGTGTTAATGAGTTAAATTTTAACTAAGTGTTCCATACTATTGAACTTGGACCAAACTAAACTAAAAGGTAATCCTTAGATTGTTGTTGGTGTTGTTATTCTATAATGGATATCCATTTAACCAGTGAATGAACTCTTTGATGATTTACTACAATGATCTGACGTAAATCGTTGTTTCAGCGAACTTGACCATCAATAAATTATTGTTAATCAGTAAATAAGTTGTTATTTAGTTTTTGCTTTAATTCAAACATTATTAATTTTGATACGGGTCGGCTTAATTGCATTCAACTAAGAAAGAACTACGCTATTTACTCTCAAATCATGTAGAATTTGACAGAGATTATTGAAATGAAATACAACGCACTGTAAGATTTTAGGACAAAATGGCGTTATTCTATTTTCAAATTTTTATTTTCATTTTTATTCGTATTTTATTTCTATTTATGCGTATGCGTCTTTAATTCATCGGACCATTTCCATAATAGTTGCAGCCACTCACACCCCTGTCCTCATGCACTCTTCTTTTCCACTATCAGGTACACATCACGCTCTCTCATGCCTTTTTCTGCCTTCCTCTTGAAGAATTTAATGTCATATTACTGTACGTGTCGTTATGGGTTTTTACATAAAGCACGTGTTACCAATAAATGTAAAGCAGCAGTTTTAAGGTTTCATCCTTTTAGACATACTTTGTCGGTTTCACAGACATTTTCTCTCCTTCTTTTACTTCTTCATTAATTCTTCTTCCTCATCTTATTGTCTCCGTTGTTGTAGTGATTGTTATTATTGTTGCTATACATCTTACAGTTTTCTCTTTTCACTTATCATTTCAGCACGGGTTCTGTTCAGAATGCAATGGTAATTTACTTTCCTTGGCTTCCCAACCAAATTTCATGGCACATCGTCTTATAAAGATTGTTTTTATTATCATCGATATTATTTTTTTTACAGCCAAACAAGAAAAATATGAACTAAAAACAGTAACTTTATATATGAATGCCTTGGATAATGTAATAAGAAAATCAACAAAAATACGACTTGGGAAGAATGGTTCCTTTATTGAATACAGAATATTACAATTAACTTGTGCAAATAGATTTCATTAACATTTATAATAAAGGGCAGAGCAAAGAATTTCGGTAAAAGGAAGGAATACAACTTGATGAGAAAATAAGGTATCAAAAACAACTGGAAAAACGTACTAAATAATGAAAAAAAATATAAAGAAAATGTTTCTAATAGATCCATTTTGGCTGGTAAATGTTTTTATTTTCAATAATATTACATTTGTGGTGCGCCAGGATAAAACTTTTTTGGGGTTATCAAGACTTTTACCTTTGGGAATAAATATATTTTTACACTTTTTTTCATTTATTTATGTTTTTATTACAATTTACTTGATGTCTCCAAAAGAAAAAAACAGACAGAAAAAAATGATTCATCCGTGGTTTTTATACTTTGCGATATAGTATTTATTATCCGCATTTTCCTTCTGTTTCTTTACTTCTGATTTTTCTTCTTTCACTGTTTATGATAAATGATTATTCGTTATAAATAGCAAAGTATCAAGAGGCCGTCATGCTGATAGAAAAAGTAAAATTGACGAATACCTTTTTTGGGTAAAATTCACGAGACACAAAAAAACTTATTTGAGAGAAGATAAGTGGAAATTGCCGTGACTCATTTGGTAAATACGTAAACATTTTAATTCCTGCTTCACGATAAAATTCTTCAATAGAAAACCATTTCAACCTCGAAAAATCAGGCAAATTATGAAATTTATTAAAAACAAGATATCTATGTAAAATCGAATTTTACGAATTCGCTTTTTCCTTATTTCAATGTGAGTTAGACGCTCATCAATTTTTACATCATATATACTGATAAAATTCCCATATTCTAGATTAGAAAATTACTTCATCAGACATATTTTATGAAGGATTCTGCTATTTCCAAGCAAAATTTTGTCCACACATTAATTTCAAGACTTTATTAAACTAAACTGTAATTTACGTACAATGTCAAACAATCACACATAAATAAATCCACACACTTGAATACATGCCCATCCACACTCAAATATACAGTTGGTTGATGATTGGTTGATTGATTTTACGGCTGGTCAAGCATTGTTGGGTTATTTAATGACAAAATCGGCCTCTTTTTCAAATAATTATATATTTTCTGTTAAGTGATGATAACGAAATAGATAATTGCAATCATTTGCAAACAATTATAGCTTTAAGCAACTTCTCTTAATACTCATAATTGGGACAGTTATATGGATTTATTTATTCCTATATAATACTAATAATTTACTAGCAGTTATATGATCTCAAGTATTTCAATCGATAGTATGGATTTAAGTAAGTAATAATGATTATTATCCGTAAACAATTATACTTCAAGTAATCATTATTAACAAAAATAAGTATACAGTGATATGGTTGCAAGTATTCCTAGATAGGACAGACCTAATTTACCCATAGAATGGACTTTCACAAGTATTACCAATCCAATTCTGATTAAACCTGGGAATTATGCAAACAAATGAATATGTCTCTCGAGCACAAAACCTCTAATCTTACCACTTTAGTGCCATAAATGGGACACATTTTTCCTATTTCTGCGATGGTCAATTCTAAACACAGCTGAAAATACGAATATGAATATATATATATATATATATATATATATATATATATATATATATATATATATATATATATATATATATATAAAGAATCTGTGTGCTAACGTATCAGTCTGCGTGGTTATTGAATAATATTTGTTCCATTTCCAATTCCTTTTGAGCAGCGAGACCCTATCTCATCAAATTAAGTATGCATACTAGGCTCATTTAATTAATAAGATTTTTTTTCTAAGACATTGCCAATAGGAACTATTATTTTTGTAACATTTGTTCAAGGAAATAAATATTTATGGGTCCTTTCTTTTCCAAAAAACTTTTAATATGACCAACTTTCGTGAATGCTGCGCCAGGATCGTTTTTATTTAATGGAGAGTCAGTGCGTTTCCATAAATGGACTGTCTTTTTAACTCAAAGTAATAATGGAAGAATCATGATTAGTCCACTTGTAAACATTTCTTCTCTTTTCAGATCACACATTCTTTAAATTTCACTTCTCAGCTAACCATTAATAAGATATCTCTGGAGGACGTTGATTTTCCACCATGTTTAATAGCCTCAAACAAATATTTCTCCGAGATTGAATAAATTTTGGTTTTAAACAATTTCAAAATTATGCAGAGTTTATATTAATGGAAAAAATTCTGAAAAAAGAGACGGACAGACAGATAGACAAACAGACGGACAAACTCTGCTTCCAATTACTTTTTTTACTTCTTAAAATCTAAATTAATTTTAAGACGTAAAGCTTGAAGACGTTAAAAGAAATAACAGTAAAGCTTTACAACACATGAAAGAGGAGTTTCAGACGTGATTCGACAAATAGAAAATTTAACCAAATAAGTATATAGAATGCCAAAGGAACTATTATAAGAAACCTAAGGTTTTATTTGTTATTTATATCTATCTTAGTAAATACAACTTTAATATCGATATTTCTTTAAAGAAATGAGAGTGTTTATCAATAATTCTGCATTGTGACACTTAATTATTGATTTATTTATTGTCGAACATTAGAACTGTAAAATACTTTATCTATACCATTTATATTTCCTACTGAATTGTTTTTAAAAGAAAGAGATTATGTAGAAAAATTATTGAATAAAGTAAATTCCTATTTTTATCTATCTTCCCTCTCTCTGGATATTTGTGTCTGCATATATTTTTATACATGTGTCTGTGTCTGTGTCTAAATGTACATATGTATGTATGTATGTATGTATGTATGTATGTATGTATGTAGTGGCATTTTATATTCAAAAACTGTTATTTCGATCCAAACAACATCATTTCTTCTAAAATATCAATAAAACTAATTAATCAGATTTATCAAACATCATAACATTTTAAATTATTTGCATAAGCTTTCCTCAGTAAAATACGTATTATCAATTTATTCTGATAACAACATAAAATCGTGCATCTATCTACGTCTATTGTTGAGGAGGCATATTTTTCATATCTTAACACATTTAACTGGACGCATTCGTCTAATGTGAACAACGCTTTACTATTATCAGTTTGGACTCCATTCCCTCTGTCTTAGAACTAAAATAACATTTACATAATCTTCAAAAGTGATCAATTTGTTCAACATTTAAAGATCTCTAGCTAGTAATGATGCCAAATTCTGTTGCAAGATTAATGTGTTGATCTTGACTTCTCTTGAAACGTTCTATTTTCTCATCAAATGTCACCCCACCACCTTTCAAAAGATAAGGGTTAGATGTCTCTCTAGTGATTTTTGTACTCATGAATTATGCATAACATTAGATGTTATTGAAATATATTTAAATGAAACCTTTATTGACACAATCATTGTAAATTCTACTTGAATCAAACTGCGGTCTAAGTATTATATACGTCATAAGGAGAATAATGAAAAAAACTTTTGAATTTGAAATATCATAACCTTATCCAGAAAGGTTCAGGGAATCATAGGTTAAATACTTCTAATATTTTTAACATAATTTATATAATATTAAACGTAAATGAAAATTAGTTTGATGCTTAAGTGCTCGTTGAATGTATTAAGGAATATATGAAGTTTTTCAGGGTTTGTCATTTTTTTTAAGCAAATCATTTTCCACCAATGAAAGAAGGTTTTTCATCGAGAAAAAGTCTCAATGAATGATAATCGGCGGTAAAAAGTAACTTACCATACAGAATATTAATTCCTACTTGTAGAAAGAAAAACTGAAGTAATTTGTCAAAAATTACTGTTAATATAGAATCATCATCATCATCATCATCATGACTGCAGGAAGTCACTTGACTCTCTCTTACCATCCGTTTTCATGACTATTTTTCTTGATAATTTCTCAAGGCGGTATCCATAGTCCACACAGAGCTTTGAAACGAAAGGTTTTGCGGGTCGGCCAACACTGGTGAGTCAATAGGAGAACATTGGCTAAGAGTTCGTTTGGGGTGCCCAGTATATCTTGCATATCTTTGTTAGACTGGAGGTAAGTGGCCGTACAACTGTTTTTTGTAGGGTTTTTCTTCCAGTACTGTTTCAAAACAGACTGCGGCGCTCTTGTATAGTTCCCACCAAGCTTTTTCTTGTTTGCTTTTGTTTTTGTTAACATTCAGGAGGTGCAAAGATTCAGTAGAACTGACCTGGCTTCCCATGGAAAGAATTTCCGTTTTATTTTATCAGAGAGATCAATTTCTATGTGCTCTTTAACCTTTCAACAAAAATCCATGCTTAATATGTATGTATGCACACTCACTTTCAGTGGATAAAATATTGCCACCGAGGTGTACATACTGGTCTACTAATTTCATGGCCTTGTTATTTAATGATAAAATCCTTATTATATCACAATAGATTCATTTTTTTAGTTCCCGTTGAGGGCAATGCCCTTCACTTCCAGTTCCAAGCTATGCAGCAAAGATTCAGCTTCAGCAGGTATATTTGCAAGAAGCACTTGATCATCTAAGTCGTCGGCATCAGCAATAGTTTTTGTAAGATATCGTTTGCTTCATTCCCTTTTTACTGTGAAATAATCTTCTTTTGATCTATTAACGCTCGTAGTACATCATTTGTATAGAACTAGCCCTAATGTTGTAAACCTATGGGTATAGGACCGTTAGGGAGTGGCTTATTACTCAGAGGAAAAAGAAATCGAAGTGTATTTTAGAAGAATAACAAAATACATTATGAATGTATGACTGTAATAGAATAATGAATTTTTCAGAGGGTTGTGAAGGAAAAATATGTTTTGTTTTAACGTCGAGATTGCTTTTAAGAAAAATAATTTACAGTATGATTTACAGCAAGTTGTTATAAGACCTGAGTTATTTTGATGACAAACAGAATCATGAAAACAAAGCCATGACACCTCAAGGTTATTGTCATGGTTTCAAAGCTATTTTTTCAGCTAAATTTATTAGTGGAATTTAATGTTGAATTTTACTTGACAGTTCTTTGAGGTCAACTCTACGCCGAACTTGGTCTGGTTAAGAGTGTGCATAAATTAACCAGAATAGAAGTATGCAAAAGAACTAGAATAATAACCAGGACTAACCACAGACGCCGAGAAGCCACATGGTTTGTTGCTCCCTAAGCTCTAAGTTCTACTAACCTTGTATCAAGTAGAGAAAGTTAAAAAGCCGTTAAAATATGACACTGTGAAAACCAACATAACCACGATTTAAGATTGCCTTGTATTAGACTGCTCTGGGTACATAAAGTGGAAAATAGACAAATCCTTATATGAGTATCTGACGGTCTCTTACCGAACTGGACACAAATGTAAGAATTTTGAACGACATTTTTTACATTTACTGAATATTGTTATTGCAAAGCCGTGTTTGTCTGGATCTTAAAAACACAACGTGAGTGACAAGCGGAACATTCAGCAAATTGAAGGCGGAATCAACCCCGTGTTTAGCAAGAGGCGACAATGTATCTCCTTGCTAGATAATGTAAAAAATCAGTGCCACTATCTGGTGAGAAAACTATCTCTTTCATAATTTTATAGAGCCCCTATTAGCAGTAACAGTTCATTTGAGAAGATGATATTCTCGAAGTATTTGCTTCATTTTTCCTCGATATATTGAATCGAATGCTTTGGAGAAATCTATTTAAAAAAAGTGAGTTCCTAAAACTTTTTTACACGTACTCCGTCGATTATTCCGTGAATAGTCAAAATTTGAGGAGTGGGTTGATTTCACCGAAAACTGAACTGATTTTTCCAAATAACTTTCTCAACTTCAGGGAGGATGCGATTTAGCAGGTTATTTAAATCTTAGCTGCTATAGCTATATGAGCAATACTTCTGAAGTCGTTGCTAATTCCGAGGTCACCTTTCTTTGACAATGGGAAGATCCTGCTGTTCGTTCATTTCTCTGTTGTGCTTTCACAATTATTATGAACAAGTGTAGAAATTTATTTAACTTATTTGGATTTAAAAAGGAATAAGATAAAAATAAAATTCCTATTAATTCAAAATTGCCCTTCAACATTTTTCTTTCCAAGTGAAATATTTAATTGGTAACTTTATTTAGATACGACCTATTCTATAGGAATTATACCGAAGAGAGAGAGAGAGAGAGAGAGAGAGAGAGAGAGAGAGAGAGAGAGAGAGAGAGAGAGAGAGCTTTCAGCTGTGAACATTTGTAATATCTTAAATGAAAATGGTACGCACTTTCCAAATAAACATAAAAATTCAGGACTGATTTATTTCAACAAAAGGCTTAATCTTTAAAAATGGAGTAAGAGAACCGCTGAAAATATATTCCTGTTGACTACAGCAGTTTATTATTATAAGCAGTTATAATTTTCTTGAGATTATGATTCATTTTTTATTCTATTGATTTCGTCATTATCATCTTACTTCTTTTCACCTCCTCCTTCTCTTCCAACAACTTTTGTGGACATTTACTAAGGTTAGCTTAGATTTGCCACTAGGCCTCAAATATGACACAGCTAATGAAGATCGAACTCATTTCTCGTTATTAATTGGTTTGTTACATCACGATGAAATAAGTCTTTTTTTTTCTTTTTGCATTTATCAAGTTTTCCCAGCAACTACTTATACGTGCTTAACCCTGAATATGATGCGGCAAAAATCTTTTCAATACCCTTGTATTCTCCTCAATTTTAAAAAGAGTGTCTTCAGTAGGGTTTCACTTGATCTTTGGATTCTTCCAATATTTTGTAGGACTGTTGCTAGTGCGTCAGAAACGACAGATGCAATAATCCACTAATTTTCCGTTTTATTCGGTGGGAGGCGCAAAATCTATTTTTAATCAATTAGGACAAGATGAAGCATCTGAATTTCAAAATCCACTTGAATATTGTTATCCATTTTGGTAGATTCAGGTTTATCTATATATCCTTTAATTTAATTGTCAAATTAAAATCATTGTCGCATTTTATAGTCGTTCTGGTTTTCTCATGTAAACATGATATTTATTCGACTTTTGATAAACTTCTCGCATATTCTTATCATATTTCCTCGTAAAATTTTTTCTCATCAGCGTCAGCAGATGGTCTTTCACTGGGACATTCACTCTTCTCTGGTCTCCTGAACTCTTCTCAGTATTCTGGCCGATCTTAAAGATGCAATAGTTTAGATTGTTTCTGCTCGTCCTTCCATTTCAAACAATTCCAGTCCAATTATCATATTTACCATCCCCTCCGCTTGGACAGAATATGACACAAGGTTAATTTCTAAGCAAAACTTAACAGGTCTGAATTAAGAGTTTTCCTTCTCCTAGACTAGTTGCCTCACCAAGGCTGAAGAACCTAGTCTATCCTACTATTTACCCATAGCTGGGGGGAGAATAATTGGATTCATACCTTTCCCAAGGTATGTGAAATGCAATCAGTCTCGTCCAGAATTTGAACTCGTGTAGCTGTGTCCATTTCCGACAACGATAACCATTACACCACGGGCACCTCCTATTCCAGGCCAATTATCAACCCTTTGGGAATCATTCTGAGGGCTTCAACTAAAATTGGTATCATTGTCATATTCTTGTCCCATAGTTTTTCCAGTTCTCTGGTAAGATCTAAGTTTTTGTCCTCAAAGAGTGAAGATCATTGAAAACAAAATGAGATTTTGTTTTCTATGATCTTCACTGTGATCTCTCGGGACGGGAAAATCCACTCTTCGTCTTTTCTTAACTATTTCTAGGTTTTGTCTTCTGACGGGGATTAGGTAATCTGTTTGTATCTCAAAATCACTGAGAATTTCGTGCGTCTCATTCTAGAGGATAGATATTGAGTTGTATATATTCCATCTTGCATTATGTTCAAATTTCAATTTCTTACTCAATTTACTGAGGATTACCTTCCCCATCCATTCGTGTCTAGTCTTATATTCTTTTTGCGTTCGTTTCTTGGAATCGCTGATTATTATCCTTCTTCTTATTATTATCATTTACTCATTAGAGTTTTTCACATGAGCGTTAGCTGATGGTTTTTCACGGGAGTCTGAGTGACAGCAAGTCTCCTCAAGTTTCCAGGACTCTTCTCAGTGTTCAGGCCGTCCTCAATAATGTACTAGTTTGAATGGTTTCGTCAGCCAACTCCGAAGTCCTCCAGTCTTTTTAGTAATCCTTTAGTTACTTTTCCAAACGCACCAATTACAATTGGTATAATTCTCACCTGTATGTTCTTCAGTTTTTTCAATTCCCTAGCAAAGTCGAGGTACGTATCCTTCTTTTCACATTCTTTCAGTTTTATTCTGTGGTCATCAGGGACAGCAAAGTCGACAATTTTGCAAGTTCTCTTCGTTTTGTTAATGATTATTAGGTCTGGTCATCTGGCCGAGATTTGGTGATCCGTGTGAATTATTATGATTATTATTATTATTATTATTTTATACTGTGAGAATTTTTCCCACCAGCGTTTGCTGGTGGGTTTTCAAAGCAATCTGGGTAACAGTAAATTTCACGAGATCTCCGGGACTCTTCTAAGCATTTTGGTCGATCTCAACAATTTTCTAGTCTGAATGTTATCGATTCTTTCTTAGATTTCCAACAATTCAAATCTTTTTCCAATCTTTTTGGAACGTACCAAGAGCACCATCTATAACTGGTATCGGCGTCACTTGCATATTACACGGTTTCTTTTATAGTTCTCTGGAAATATTGAAGTATCTGTCTAGCTTTTCGCTTTCTTTCATTGTTATTCTATTGTCCGCTGGAACGGTAATATCCACTTGATGTCAAGATTTTTGTTCTTAATTAACTCTGGGTCTGACTTTCTGCCTGGGATTAGGTAATCTGTCAACATTTCAACATGTCACATTTTCTAGAACGAATTCTCATTTGTGGATAAACCATTTGGTATCATAGTTTGAATTCAATATTTTGCACAATTCCTAGTGGATCACCTTTCTTAAACAGCTATGCCTAGTTTTGCACTATTTTTATTTTAGCTTGCTGTTTTCGATTACTTCGAAATAAATCGTCTCATCTCTTTCTCTGCATAACCTACTCTTTGTATACAGTTGGGTATTATTAGTTTTCGTTTTCATATAACCAGTCCTTATGTCTATGTTTTGTGCTGTTGTTAGAAGAGATTTAGTTTCTTCCTTGAGATTTCCCTTTGAATGCCATGTGCAATCTCATCAGTTTGACGCTCATAATACCCATACAGTTGTTTTCTTCCTATTTCTGTTTCCTAGTTTTTGTTGCTTTTCTATCTTTACTTATGTTACCATTGCTGCTATTTAATATTTATTTGCTCTTCTTAATATAGTTCTTGGGCACGTGTATTGATGAATTTACGCAATTCACAATGCTGGTTTATCATCTTCTTTCTCCTTCCTGTGTATGTCATCTCTCGTATGTAAAGCCTTAGGCTTAGTCAAAAATGTTCTTGTCCTTTGGTCTATTTGTCTGAGTTCCGCCTTTATCCATATCAAGACTGGTTTAGAGTATCTTACGAGAACGACTACCCATGTGTTTATTTCTTTCATGAGATTTCTGCTGCAGAAGCGTTATTGTTCTTCTAATATAGTCTTTCATTATTCTTTTTCATCTCCCCTTGTTTGAATGTGTCAGCAAGTACTTGTACTTTTCACTTTTTCCAAGCGACCTCATGCAGTCTTGAATTAGTAATTCTATTCGTTCTGCTGATTCTCTTTTTCCGCTTTAAATTACAAGCAATGCACATTTTTCAGTACTAAATTCCATTCCAATATCCTGGCGGTATATTTTGTTGTTTGAATCAAATCTCCAGTTATATTTTTATAACATAAAATACTTTTATGTCATCCATAGAAATATGGTGAATAATCTTATTCTGTGATTTGGAAAATTCCTGTTCGTACGAAATTTTCCTAAACTCGAGCTTGAGTAGCATCATTGCTACATTGAATGGCAGTGGTAAAAGTGAGTCTCTCTAAAAAAACGTCTTTTTGGATTTGTACCTCTACTTGGGTTTGTCCTATTGTTATCAATTCCACCTTCCAATTTACGATCGCATTTTGGTGAAGTTTTTTCATTTTGTCCTATATTTTGTACATTTTTAATCACACTTTCATCCACGTTTGCAGGACCATATTAAAGGCCTTCTTGTAGTGAATCCATCTCGTTGTGGCTTTTTTTTAGGATTGTGTATACATAGCATTTCATTTATTCATCATATTTCGCAGCGGCATTATTTTGGTTTTCCCTGTATAGTCCGCAGCAAGTAAAAGATTTCTTCTCTTGTCTATGTGGTTAGGATTTCCCTCATCATCGGTAAACAGGTTATCAGACAATAGTTTACTGGGGGGGGGATCCATTTTTGTGTCTTTCTCTGTCAGAATAGTTTTCACTCTCATCATTCATTCGGATATGTTTGCTTCTTGATGGCATCTACTTAGTTGCTGAGCCAATCAGTAGGGGATAAATGTGATTTTTTAAACAAGAATCCTTGTATGTCATCTTGGCCTGGTGTTTTCCAATTTGTTTTCTTGAGTGTTGCTCTTAACGAATGGACGAGTATTTCACCTCAAGGTCTACTTTGAATTCTTGTAATTTTTTTTCAAGTTATTTATCCATTCGGCATTTCCGCGATGTTCTTTTTTTTCATATTTTACTTCAAAAGTGTTTTGTTTCTTCGTTCTTCTTCTTCTTCTTCTTCTTCTTCTTATTATTATTATTATTATTATTATTATTATTATTATTATTATTATTATTAAATTTTCTCATTCTTACAAAAATATCCACAGGTGCAACTTATTACTTTGTCTCATATTTCTAAGACATGAGTTTTTCATTACGTCTCCAAATTTAATTGTTTTCTCTTTTACTAATATTCTGCAAGTATCATTAATAATTATAACAATAATAGTAATAATAATAATATAGATAAGACGCAACAAAACAGTAAATATAGGCTATGCGGTGACAGAGACGAAACGATTAATCACATTATAAGCGAATGCAGCAAATTAGCACAGAAGGAGTACAAGGCGAGAAACAACTGGGTCGGCAAGGTAATCCACTGGGAAATATGCAGGAAATTTCAATTCGACCATACAAACAAATGGTATATGCACAACCCGGCGCCTGTCCTAGAAAATGACTCGCATAAACTCCTATCGGACTTTAACATACCAACGGATCACCTAATCCCGGCCAGAAGACCAGACATAATAATCAACAAAAGGAAGAGAATCTGCAAAATTGTTGACTTTGCTGTCCCGGCGGACCACAGAATAAATCTGAAGGAAAGTGAAAAGAAGGATAAGTACTTCGACCTTGCTAGAGAATTGAAAAAATGTGGATCATGAAAGTAACGATTGTGACAATTGTGATTGGTGCGTTAGGCACAGTAACTAAAGGATTATTTAATGGCCTGGAGGACTTGGAAGTTAGTGGATGGGTAGAGACTATCCAAATGACAGCATTGCTGAGGACGGTCAGAATACTGAGACGAGTCCCGGAGACTTGAGGAGACTTGCTGTCACTCAAACTCCAGTGAAAAACCATCAGCTAACACTGATGTGAAAAACTCTTGAGGAGTAATAATGATATCCTCAATACGCATATTTATCCTTATAAATAAATGAATGCACATTACTGCAAATACCGATGATTTCTAAATAATATTTTTATAATCATAGTATATCCGTTCCTACATTCAGTTTTGCACGCTTTTGCTTTCTTTCTTTCTTTCTTTCTTTCTATTAGGTTTTCTTTCACTCTATCTCCATTATTCCCTCTTTAACAAAGATTCTCCATCGCTATTTTTTATACATCTGCTAATGTACAAAAATTAAAAATTTTTGACAATAAAGTATAATACAATAAGGGAAAGAAGGAAAGATTTAATACTCTTATCTCTGCAAAAAATTGGTTCTGGGTAGGCTGCCACTAAAATGGTTAAGTTGCAAGTTCGATGTGTGGTTGAGATTTTTGGTTGAAATGGAAGAAAATCGACTCCAAACCCACGCCTTCCAATTCCATTAAAAAACAAGGGTGTTCTCTGGGCAAAAATATTCATGAACGCGTAATTGTTTTTACATATTCGATTCCTGAGAGATCCAAACTATTACCCCGTGAATTTGCCCTTGGGTAACATGACAAACTTCGTGGCGCAGGCAAGGTCGGGACCTCACTTTCAATATTTAGCGACGGGCACTGTTTCTTATCCCGCAGAAATCTTACCTTTCACCTTGCAATGTAAGTTTTCACGCAGTCCCAGTAATAGCTTTGGCGCGTTTGAGTCTTCTTTCTCGTAATTGAAGCGACTAGTAAAAGGTCGGCTCACATCAGAAAGAAGAGAAAAAGAAATAGAAAATGGAAATGGATAATGTATTGAGATAGAAAGAGAAGAATTCAAAAAAAGGGGAAGAAAAGCAATAGAAAGATTTGAGAGGAATTTAAAAAACAAAGAAAATAATTGCCAAGAATATGAAGAAAAGTGTTAAAGAAGATGACTTTGTGGGAATATGATAAAGAGAATTGAATTTATAAATAGATTGCTGAGAAACAAATAGCTATCACGAGAGAGGGGGATTTAGAGAGCATATAAAGAAAGAGTAAAAGAGAAGGGATAAATATTTCGTGGAATAAAAGAGCGAAAGAGAAAAAGAGATAAAAGAAAAAAAAAAGAACAGTGAGTAAATGCAAATTGAAAATGAAATGATAATAATAGAAGAATGTGACACACAGAGAACTTGGCTTTCTCAATAAAAAAAAAATTCTCAAGGGAAAATGATTTCATCTCTCGGGGATTTTTACTTTTAGAGGCCTGATTTTAGGAAGACGTTACAACCATTGGTTATGTAGTGGCTTGTCTTCAGGGCTCTTCCATATCCTCATATTAACCGAGAAGTGGATTTCTAATGTCGAAGGTGACGCCAAATAGAAAATAAATTAACATATAAATAAATATGAAAACGAAAACTTTACGATACTGAATGAAACAGAAAAAACATAGTTGACAAAACAACCTCAAAAAGGCAAAAAAGGAACATGTTTTGTATTAGGACTTAAAAGCATATAACGCTCATTTGGGAACACACATACACACAAACACACAAATACAATTTCGAAACTGAACTGAAACGATATAATTTTTTTTTTAATTTTTTTAATTAGATTTCAATAAGATTTTCTTTATTTACCATTTACTTCTACAAGAAAAAATGCGAGTAGAAAGCGAGAATGGAATCAGTGAGAGAGGTTCAAGACTGGTGCAGTTCACATTCACGCACTCACCATTCATAAGCATTACGGTAGTTGGATATCTATGTAAAGTTAATCCATCCTTAGTGCTCGCTGATTGGTCAGATCTAATCAAGGATCATTAAAAAACACACATTATCCAGAGAAATGCACTAACTCAGAAGGGTACCTGGATGCTTTACGATAAGAAATAATGTCTCAATATAAAGAAAGGGATACAATCTATTTTAATTCTTTACATACTGGATTTTTTTCGAAATGATACCAGTTTTAATGTAACTCAAAATTGAATAAATTTCTAAGCTATCAATACCTGCTATATGAACTCATAATATCAAAAGAGGATTCATACTACACAGGAGTGCATAAAGTTTAGACTATTTAGTGATAAAAATGAAACAATTAAATACATAAGTAAATGCAGCATATTAGCTAAAAAGGAATGCAAAAATAAATATGACTGGATGGTCAAGTCGATTCACTGGGTATAGGGCAAAAGATTAACTGAGGTCATATTTACAAACCAAAAGCAGACATTGAAAATAAAATGCAAAAAATTATCTGGGACTAAAAGATGCAGACAGATTTTCCACTCTTGCCAGTAAGCCAGACCTTGATGTAATTAAGTAGAAGAAACGAACATGTCACATAGAAGATCATTCTGTACCGGCAAACCAGTGTAAAAATGAAAGGCAAAAGATTTACAAATACCTGTACCTTGCCAGAGAGCTGAAATAGCTGTGGAACATAAAATGATAATGGTGCCAATCGTAGTTATTGCCCTTGGAATGGTCCTCAAGAACCTTGAAGATAGATCCGATGAACTGGAGATTAGGGGAGGAATTGAAACCAACCAGACAACATTACTAAAATTGGTTAGGATACTTAGAAAAGACCTGGAGCTTTATAGAAACTTGCTGTCACTCAGACTCCATTGAGAAAACATCAGATTGAGTTGATGGGAAAAATTCGCAAGGATAAAATAATAATTATAGCAAGGATTTTTTTGCCAATGAATTCTTTATATTTCCCAATTTTCGATCTTCATGTGATTCTTGTCTGCACCCACTTCATATTTTTGGTCAAGAATAGATCGAGGAAAGTTATTTCAATTTTGTTAAAGATGTATAGGAGGAAACGATAAATATTCGTTATCTTTCCATGAACAATGAAACATCACATTGCTCAAATACCACACCTAATGTTTTACCGTCTAATCTTACTCTTACACATTAATGTACTCTAAATGAGATTCTAAAAAGCAGGTTGCTTAGATTTATTGTTGATTGGGTTAGCAGATAAAAGTTAAAAGCCAATGTTTGTGAATCTAAGTGAAAAAAAGAACATTGAAATTTAGATCATGAAACAATTAGGAAAATATTTCATTGCGTTTAACTTGACTGGAATCAATGCAGATTCTTTTCAGGGTTTGTTTATACCAAAGCCAATTAATACTCAGGAAGTTTTGAAAATATTGCTGAGGATGTAATCTATGCTTTACATCAAATGTAGTGATAAACAATCCCCCACACATGTATTCATGTGCACGTGCACACACACACTGGAAGAGATGTAAATATTTTTCCTTGCAATTATTCATTATAGTAGAATTTGGCCGTAAATAATACCTAATGATATAATTTTTGATTTTATGATATTCCACTACAAATAATAAACCCGGGCATTTTTTTGTAATGGTGAAAATCAAATTATTAAAAAATATGTTCTTATATATGGGTGATTCTGTTTGTTCGTGCCTTTTCAAGCTATAATAAACTCTATAAAGAGGATATACAACGAGATATGAAGAATTTGAAATATGAAAGGAATAAAATAATATTTCTGCTTTATATTACACATTCAGATTTATTGGAAACCTATTCCCTTGAAAGCCCAAATTATGAAGAACTCATTAAAAGGTCACTATTATACTCGATGTCGAGTTACATTATTTTGATAGAAATGGTATTATAGTTTCGTAAAAGTAAATAAGATGTAGTACACATTATTAGGACATAATTGTCATCTAACAAGAAAAATTGTAATAATCAAGGTGAGGGTAAATAGAGTCTCCTCTTACGGTTTAAATTAGATTGAACAATCTTTACTTCTCTTTTAACCTATTGCGCAAGCAAATCTTTGTATAGTGTGCCAATTTCCTGGCTTATGGAGGCTTATACACACAAATCAGTTTATTATAACAGAAATAGTTGACGTATCTGGAACGATCAAAAATTTCAGTAGATCTGAACAACTCACTAGATCAAATGTATGGACTGTTGTTCTGACATTTTTTTTATCAATATCCTTGTTGAGATAGCATGCAAAAGCCCAAAAGCTTTCAAAGAGACACGTTGAAACAAGATTTTATGGTAAACATTTTTATCAAATACATTTCCGTCCTTCTGAATTACATGTTTCTGAAGACTGACGTGACTATCTAGCATCAACAAATCTGCCGGTTATGAGCCCATGGTATACCGGCACCTCAACACAACTGAAGGACAAAAACACGATTAACTTATACAACAAATATTAACTTTGCCATTAATCCCCTTTCTCAATCGAACCTATCGCCGGTAACCTGGGTACAACACTTAAAAACATCTGAGTAGTTGTATCTTTTTGGATCCCATCTCTTGACCAACTAAATCCGTTAAAAAATGTTCGTATTCGATAGGACTGTGTGCAAAAAAGAAAAGCCTTTTAAAGAATAACTACACAAAAATGTAAATTTGGACACTTATTGAACACGATTCCCTAATGTCTAAGTATGAAACCCCTTGTCCTCCCAGCTATGGGTTAAATAGTACCACTACTGTTCTTGTAGGAAAATGGCTTTGGCATTAAATAATCCACAAAGGTCCATATGCCATTAAACAAAGAAACTAAATTAAACCTAATGTCTAGGGATAAGATAACTCAAGATGAGTTGGTAAGCCTTTAAAATCAATCAATCCTTTGTTCATTCACGTAATAGTATGGTCAATATTAATCCTGTACATCGAAATTTATACATTAAAAATATCAATAGAATATATTCTAACATCTCTATTCGAGGCGGCAAATTTAATGATGTCACCATTTCATGTTCGTCTCATTTGGATTAATACAAACAAATTCATTGGCTCAAGTGCAAACAAGACAACAAATTGAAAGTTAATGAATCCAAAGGAAAAAACAAAATTTTTGATAGCAGAATATTTACTAATACGCAAAATGGCCGTGAACCTGTGGGGTTCTCTCTAGATCAGTGCTCAACGATGCTACAACAGAAACGCCTCTATCATTCTAATTAGCTTTTCACAGTTACCTCTGGTTGAAGTTGGGTGGTTTGAAAAATGACTTTCGGTGCTCACACAACACCCATAAAATTGTCATTCAGGCGCAAATTATATTAGATTTTTCTTCGTTTAATGAACTAAATCATTTCAAGTATATCGCTCTAAAGTTATCACTATTATGTATCGTTTATCTTGCTGGTCATTTCATTTATCAATTTACATACTTATAAAACAAACATGAAGAAAATTTAGAAATATATAGACACATTTTCTAAGCAGTTGTCTAAATTAATCATATATGGACTGCATTAAGATATTGTTGAATATAAGTACTAAGATTTTCAAACGGCTCTGATTGTGCTGGTGTTATAAATGCTTTCTTTGAAGAAAGATGAATTGTCTTATATTTCTGTTTCACGGACTAAATGGGTTTTTTTTTCTTTATAAATAGCCGAATATAAATTGTTATATTTCACTTTAAATTCCGATAAACAAATAGAAATCGATCAAAATAAGCCATAAAACAAGAAGAAAACTGATACATGCTAAAAAAATCGTGTGGAAAAGACAGATAAGTCATTGACAAAGAGGAAGAGAAAGCAAATCAGTTAATTTAATAATTAAAAACAAAAAATAAAACAATAAAAAATTTAAATACAAAATCTAAATTGGAAGAAGAAAGCAAAATTAGTTTAGAAGAAAAAAGAATATCAAGTCCAATAATTATCTGATCGTTCCAGAAAGTTTTAATGTATTCATAAATACATATGTAAATAAGTGAAAACATTATTTGAAATGGATGTCAAGTAAAATAGAAAAAAAATCAAAATAATAAATATATGTAAAATCAGTGAAAGAAATCAGTTAAAGAAACTGCCATCCCCGATCTTATTGTACTAATATTTTTCGGAGAAGATATTCATGAATTTTTAGTTCCTTGAATGAGTGTCTGTTAACAGATTTATCGAATTAAACATTTTGGGATCGTCCAGAATATAGAGAAGAATTTTGGAGATGAGGGAGACTCGTAGTCAAAATTCCAGTAAAAATAACATGCTAACGTTGGTGTGAAAAACTCTCACAGGAATAATAATAATAATAATAATAATAATAATAATAATAATAATAATAATAATAATAATAATAATGTCACGTGGCCTCAATTTCTCATAATATATAAAAAAAACCCAAAGGTACCAGACAGGAATCGAAGAAATAAAGCAAATAAACGAATCTTTGCTGTGTGGTTTCGAAGAAAGTCGTGTCAGTAGAATCTGTCATTAATTTTAAAAACATTGATTTTTTGTTACTCGTAAAATCTTTTAGTGAACAGTTACATTTTAAATGAAGACTTTTTAATTCCCAAAATTATTTTCAGCTAAACTATTTCGAAATCACGAAATAGATTTGTTTAAATTTACCGCGTTAAATTCTATATTACTTACGTGTTACTTCTATAGCGGTGGGGATGAAAAAATGTTGGTAGGGTGTTAAATGATAAATAAATAAATGAACTAAAAATAAAAGAATAAATAAATATATACATACGAATAAGTTTAGAATCGAACATTCTATAATATCAAGGGACCTCTATTTCATATAATATATGATAAAAAAAACAAAAGGTAGAAGGCAGGAATCGAACGACTGGAGCAGATAAACAAATCTTTGTTGTGAGGTTTCGAAGAAAGTCCGGTCAGTAGAATCTGTCTTTGAATTAAAAAAACATTGATTTTTCGTAACTCATAAAATTTTTTGGTGAAAAGTTGTATTTTAAATGAAAACATTTTAATTCTCAAAATCATTTTCAGTTAAACTATTTCGAAATAATGAAATAGATTTGTTTAAATTTACCGCACTAAATTCTGTCTGGCTCATCTGTGACTTCTCTCAATCGATGTAAATATACGTGTCTAAAAGCGTTAAGTAAGAACAATTAACGTCCACAATACAACTGGAAAGACATCAGGAGCCTAATTTTTATTAAAAAAAAGAGAACTAGTATTAGGGGAAATAAAGTCTCAAAATAGGGCAGTAGATATAAAAGCATAAAGGTGATGAATTAGTTTAAGAAATAAGCTATCAAAATAGCAAGTTAACAGACTTTTCCTGATTTAAAACTTAAGAGTTTATCCATTTCATTTATTTTTTATTTTATCTTATTTTTGTTCTTATTTATTTTTTGTGACCTGCTGTTCTCACTCACACTGTCAGGCGTGCAAATAATGAACTATATAGCCACAATATACCACCCATGATAAAAATGATGAATCAAAATATGACACAACAGGCTTGGGTTTCATGATCAGCAGGTGCTTTTCTGATAGGCAACATAGGAGACCTGATCGTCATCCAACGAATGTAGGCTGTGTTTTTTTCAGGTACACGAATGACGATTTGCCGACCAAGTCAGGACGATAATAAAGAAGGGTTGGTTTTCTGACGTTGAAATACTAGAAATACACCAGAAAATAGATAATGAACAAGATAATAATACAATATCAGATACACTAAGTATTAACAAACAAAAACAGTCTAACCGAAATGAACCTCCAACTTCGGAAAATGGATATACCACACAACCAAACAATGCACAACCAAAGAACCCAGAGTAAAGACAAGAACTAATAGTAAATCAAGAAAATTTAAAGAGAATTATGATCAGGGAAAAGACTACCTTACCATCACTAGGAAACATAAAAGGGAGAACAGTTAAGACGAAAAACACAAACCAAGTACTACTTTTTATATCAACGAATAATATAAGCGAATTAAATGAATCTATGAAGGGGCGAAATTAGTTGGGATGCACTCAAAAAGCACAAAAGAAAAATCAAAACCAGGATGGAAACACAGAGAAAAAATCTACGAAAACATGCGAAAATGATTTTATCTCTATTATTATTATTATTATTATTATTATTATTATTATTATTATTATTATTATTTACTCCTTGAGAGTTTTTCACATCTGCGTTAGCAGATGGTCTTTCACTGAAGTTTGAGTGACAGCAAGTCTCCTCAAGTATTCTGGCTGTGGTTTAGATGGTATTATTATTATTATTATTATTATTTACTCTTTCAGAGTTTTTTACATCAGTGGTAGCTGATGGTTTTTCACTGGAGTCTGATTATCTCATCAGGTCTCCAGGAATCGTTTCAGGATTCTGTCCGTTCTCAGCAATGCTGTCATTTGGATAGTCTCTACCTGTCTTCCAACTTCCAAGTCCTCAGGCCTTTTAATAATCCTTCAGTTATTGGGCCTAAAGCACCAATCACAACTGGGACAATCGTTACGTTCATGTTCCACAGCTATTTCAATTCTCTAGCAAGGTCATAGTACTTATCCTTCTTTTCACATTCCTTCAGATTTATTCTGTGGTATGCCGGGACACCAAAGTCGACAATTTTGCAAATTCTCTTTTTTTTGTTGATTATTATAAGTTCTGGTCTTCTGGCCAGGATTATGTGATCCGTTTTATGTTAAAGTTCCATAGGAGTTTACGCGTGTCATTTTCTAGGAGAGGTGCTGGGTTGTGTATATACCATTTGTTAGTATGGTCAAATTTAAATTTCTTGCACATTTCCTAGTGTATCGCCTTGCCAACCCAGTCGTGTCTCGCCTTATACCCCTTCTGTGCCAATTTACTACGTTCGCTTATTATGTGATTGATCGTTTCGTCTCTGTTACCACATAGCCTAATTCACTGCTTTGTTGCGTCTTATCTATTCTCGCTTTGATATCATTGGGCCTTATAGCGTTGTCCTGTGCTGCTATTACGATAGACTCCGTTTCTCTCTAAAGGTTTCCTTTTCTTAGCCAGGTCTAGGTTTTCTGGTGTGCGATGTTGTTTATTAGCCATTTAAAGCGGCCATAGTATTGTTTTTCCGCCCATTTTTGTTTCCTAGTTTTTGTCATTCTTTCCTCTATCGTGTTGTCCGTATCGTTTCTGGTGGCTGTAATTATTCCACATTCGTGTTTTTCTATATCGTCTTTGAGCCGTTGTAACGATGCGTCAATGCTGTCTTCGAGTCCTCTTCCTCCCGCTTTTTTGGTACATATAGTCTGTCAACGTTGTCTCTGGGATGTAATGTCTTATGCATGGTCATTAGTTTTCTTGTTCTTTAGTCCATCCTTTTAGTTCATCTCTGGTTCACTTGAGGAAGAGTCCTGAATATCTAATGAGGGACACAGCCTAGGTATTTATTCATTTGATGTGGTTTCTGCTTGAGAGTTTTGTCCGAGTAGTTTTCTAGTTCTTCTGAGATATTCTTTCCGGATCTTATCTTTAATTTCAACTTGTTTGATGGTGTCAGCCTTCAAGATACCCAAGTATTTTTAGGTTTCCTCTTCCCCAAGTGTTCTAATTTTGTCGGGATTTGGTAGTTCCATTCCGTCAGTCATATGTCGTTTGCCACTTTTCATGACGAGCATGGCACATTTTTCAATGCCAAATTCCATTCCTATATCCTGACTGTATATTCTGACGGCTTGTATTAGATTCTCCATTTTTTTTTTCATTTTCTTGCGATCAGCTGAGTTTGTATACGGCTGTGCATTTCCTGAGTATGTGGTTAAGTGGCATTATGGCAACTATGAATAGTAACGGTGATAGAGCATCTCCTTGGAAAATCCCTCTTTGGATTTTTGCTTCAGCTAAGCTTCTTCCTCCCGCTGTCAATTCCACTCTTCAGGTTTGCATGATCTTTTAGATGAATTTTATGACTTCATGTGATATTTTATCCATTTTGAGACAGTGTATTATCCAGCTTTGTGGAACCAAATCATGTGCCTTTTCGCAGTCAATCCTGACCATGACTAGATTTTTATGTCTTGTCTTGCTCTCATTTAGGATGTGTTGATCTATGTAAAGTAATTCTGCTGTGCCTCTGGATCCTTTGCGGCATCCTTTCTGTTCGTCTGGAAACAATCTGCAGCTTGTTAGCGAGTAGTAAATCTTTTCCCTTTTTTGTGCTGTTAGTACTTTCGCATCATTGGTTGGCAGTTTATCGGTCTGTAATTGTTTGAAGCAGTTCTTTTGCTTGGGTCCTTTTGGATTAATGTAGTCTTTCCTTTGGTCATCCATTCAGGTATTTTCTCGTCTTGTAGGCATCTGTTCATTTCTAGTGCTTGTCTGTCGTGAATGGAGGTAAATTTCTTGAACCAGAAGCCATGTATTCCATCATGGCCTGACGTTTTCCAGTTTGATATTCTTTTCAGTGATGTTTTGAGTCAGTCGATGTGAATTTTCGTTTTGGGGCCTTCTTCAAGTCCGTCTAGTGCACTTGTAATGTTGTGTATCCATTCAGCATTTTCGTTATGTTTCTTTGGTTCCCATATTTTGGTCCAAAATTGTCCGGTTCCTTTTACATCCCTTTTGCTGGTATGTTTTCGTGTTACTCCTTCCAAATTATTGATAGAATTTTCTTTCGTTGTTTTGGAAAGTCCTCTTTTGTCTTTATTGTTTAACCCTTTGTCGATATCTCTTCAATGTTCCTTCTTTTGCCAGCACTTTCTGGTTTACTTCCTAAAGTTGTACTGTTATTTTTTCCTCTGTTGCCTGTTCCTTTTCCCCGCTTATTTCAGCGCCTCTCTTTTTTATCATTCTGGCTTGTTTTCGTAATCTTTTTATTTGCGTTTTCAGTCGAATTTCCCACCCCGGTTTTGACTGTTTCTTCGTGTTTTTTGAGGGAATCCCAATTTTTTCACCAAATTAATTTTTCACCTGCATAGATTAGTTCATCTAACTCGGTTATATTCGTCGGTATGTAAGGTAGTATGCGACTTATTTTATTCGTTTCTATCTTAAGTGTTTTCTATTCTATGTTTCTTAATGAAGGTAGAATAGTCTTTTCACTACTCATGATTCTCTTCACATTTTCTAGATTTGTCTTTTGTTCTTGTGATAGTGTTTCTTCATGGTTGCTTAGTTGTGTATTGTTTCGAAGAGTGGTGTTTTCATTTTCCGAAGTTTGCAGTTCTTTTTCGTTGGATTGTTTTTTTGTTTGTTTGTTTTTTTTGTTTTGTTTTGTTTTGGCACTACTTATTGTGTCTAGTGCTGTGTTATAGGTTTGTTTATGTGCTTTTTGGACTTCGAGTAATTCAAGGTCAGAAAACCAGCCCTTCGTAACTATTGTTATAACTTGATCGGCTAGCCTTTAGCTAGTTGTCTGATATGTTGAACATTCTCGCCAGATCTCTATTATTTTTTTCCTGTATCCTCTTTGTGAAGATTTGCTCCTAAAATAGAATTGTAGTGCAAGTTGATTCTCTTCTCTAGTCCATGCTTTGCGTTGAGGTCTCTGATCGTTTTGGTTTCTGACGTCGCCGTTTATGTACCTGAAAGAAGAGCAGCCAACATTCGAAGGATGACGATCCGGTCTCCTATGTTGGCTATCAGGAGAGCACCTGCCGATCATGACACCCAAGCCTGTTGCCTTGGTCCTACGTTGGGTAATATCGTGATTTGACATTTTTATCCAGGGTGGCTATACCAATGTGGCTATACTAGACCCAGGGGTTGTTTATGATATGCGCGCCTGACACAGATGTGACCATGAACAGTGGGCCACAGAAAAAAAACCCTTACCCGTTAAGTTTTAAGTCCAAGACTATAATATTGTTAACAGGGTTTTTCTTCCCGTTGTATTTTAGTTTCTAACTTGCATATGTTTGTTTTCAAACCAGTCTTCTGAAAATTGACACAATCACGTGTTATGGTTCTATATTTTTACTAAAATAGAATTGCGCGGTCCAACAGAGAATGTTGAATAAAACAAATCAGATATGCATTTTTAAATAAAAAGTTTAGCAGAACAATATTACTAACCTCTGTGACGCTCTTTTGGAAACGGATGACTGTTCTTACTTTGGTGTCTTTTAACGAATGCTCGCTAGAATTATTTTTCTAATTTTACAAGCATTGATATACTAATGGGCACCCCATTATTTCACGGCCGGAGGGTGGGGGGATACTTTCTACTTTCGGTTTGATACTTCCTTTTCTTTTCCTTCTATCTTTTAGGGCTGGCGTTAACACACGTGTTGGTTAGATTAGTCTGGGTTTCTTTTTGGTGAGGGGTTCTAAAATTTAGAATTTCGTCCTCCAACAGAGAAGCTTTCCTTGAAGAATTATTGTCAGCTGATTAGTAAATTGGTTCTTAATTTAAGCTACATAATATACAGCGAAGATTTTTACTACAGAACGTTGAATAAAAAATCAAATATTCATTTTTAAATGAAAAGTTTAGCAGAACAATATTACTAACCTCTGTAACGCACTTATTATTATTATTATTATTATTATTATTATTATTATTATTATCTGTTGGTCTAAGAGTAGTATTGGGATCTTTATTTTCTTCTAAAGTAATTTAAAAAAGGGTGGATTGGGGAAAAACTTCGAGTGTCGAACAAGATAATTTATAAACAGAGATCGCACTTGGTCATGTGAATTTAAGTCAAAGCGAGCATTAGAAATAGGACAGCACTCGAAGAGTTTTTTCTGTTTCTATCATACATTTAAACCCCACTGCCCTTTTATTTAAGTTTAACAACACATATCACGAATCCTCAACGAAGGCATATGGCCAACTTTGAAATAAATGCACCATATAAAACTTTGGTACCAAAGAAGTATTATGTAGGGTCTGATATCCACACAAGTAGATTGCAGGACTTAACAAAATTAAAACTAAGGGAATGCACTGCGGGTTGAGAGGGGAAGGAGTGAAGGATAGAGGGAAAATTTAAGGAAAAAGAGGCGGAAAATTTCCTTTCTTTACCCAAAAGTTAAACATTGGAAGCTATGGAGAGCAGCATGGTGGGTGGGTATGAAGTTAGGTGGATAAATCCAAGATCGGGTCAAAGGCGTGTTTCACTTGATGCTGGTCAGACGAACCCACAGGATAGCTGCCAGGATCAAATAATTCAGTTAGGAATCTACTTTGATGTGGTAAAAATACTTCCATCGAAAGATACCATGATTCGCACTCAAACCTTTTGTCCAAACCATATCACTATTCACGGGGATAAAAAGAGGCGCCTTCTGCTGAAGTTGTAGCTCAGGCCCAGTGTTCAAAAAATCAACATAACACAAACTTAAACACAAACAAAACTTGCACATTACATATAGCGAAATTTAACGTTAGAAATTTAAATAGAATTGGTCAACTAGCGGCGCTGACAGCATGTTCGGTAGAGCATAAAACAGTATATGCATGCAAGAAGACAGATGCCATTATAATGAAGTAGAAATAAGATTCCACGATGCTGGTAAGGAATGGACGTTTGTCTCAGCTTCTGCCTAGAGAAATTCTATCAATGCCGTCATAAGGGGCAAATCTTTGCGGCGTACTGTCTGCTATTTGAATAAAGAAAATCGGTCAGTAGAAATTGTCTTTAAATCTAAGTGCATGATAGATTTTGTTTTGTCCATCAAACCTGAAATCTTGGGTAAATGGTTGTAATTTAAATGAAGACTCTTTTCAAGATATTTTCAGCCATACTATTTCAAAGGCATGGGTTAGATTTAAACGTCTAATTTTTCTTCTGTGAGAAATTCTATATCGTTTTCCAGTGCCTCCTTGAGAATGATGAAAAATAATGTATTTAGCTAATAGTTTGAAATCGCAAATAATAGGAGAACAACAACCTCTAGAGCGCGACCGGCAAAATAGGTAAGAAGCATAATCCTTGTACTGAAGGGAGCAGGATGCTGTAAAAACGAGATTTCAGTAAATTACAGCAACAAATACAAAACCAAAATGACGATCCCGGAATACCTGCAAATAGCTCAGGGACTTATTGTAGAAGGAAGACTATGAAAATATTCTGTCTATGGACTTTGGCCAAATTATAACTTAACCAATTTTGTATGTGTATGTGTGTGGGTGTGTGACCTGCTGTAAAAGAAATCATACCATAAGTGTTTTCAGGCATCTGGTGAACAGATAATTAACAACCCCTAGGTCTGTTATAGTCACAAGATACTACCTATGAAAAATGACAAATCGAAAAATAATTAAACATGGGGCCCAGAGAATAGGTCTGGGTGTCATGATCGGAAGTGCTCGTCCACTCGGAATTGTCCAAGACATTTTAATTTGACCATACGAACAAATGGTATATGCACAACCCAACATCTGCCATGGACGATAAGACGCACAATCTCCTCTGGGATTTTGAGATACAAACAGATCACCTAATCTTGGCCAGGCGAACTGACCTCATAATTATCAAGAAAAAGAAAGAAAGCAAAAATAAGGATAAGTACTTGAACCTTGCTTTGGTATTGAAAAAATGTGGAATATGCAAGTGACGGTGACACCAACAGTAATTGGTACTCGTGGTACAGTCACCATAGGATTGGTAAAAGGAGTAAAGGACTTACAAATAAGAGGACGAGTGTATATATTCCAAACTACAGTATTGCTGAGATATGCCAGTATACTGAGATATGTCCTGGAGACTTAAAAAGAACTGTTCTCGCTCAGATCCCAGTGAAAAACCATCAGCTAACGCTGATTAGAAAAACTGTGAAGGATAAAAAAAATAATATTGATGATGATAATAATAGAACTTCAGCATTATTAAGATCTGTCAAAATACATAGAAGGGTCAAGGAGACTTCAGGTGACTTCTGTCACTCAAAGTCCTGAGAGAATCCATCTGTTAACGCTTGTGTCAAAAACTTCAAAGGAGTAAATTAGCAACAACAACAATAAGAAGAAGGACAATAATAATAAAACATACAAATCATGGGAAGCTGACACCATCAAACAAGAGGAGATGAAAGAAAAAATTAAGAAATAATATTTTAGGAGAACCAGAGAGCTACTTGAAACAAAACTATAAAACAGAAACCTTATTAAAAGAATAAATATCTGGGTTGACCCACACGAAATATATTTGGGACAGTTCTTTAAGTGGACCAATGAATATGTTGACAGACTATACATGTCGCGAAAAGAAGAAAAAAGAGGATTTGCTAGCATTGAAGACAGAGTTGGTTGACTTGAAGACTACAAACAAAAGCGTGAAGGAAGACGGATTACAGCCACCAAAATATTGATAACACGAGGACTAAAAGAACCACAGTAACAAGAAAACAAAACTGGTAAGAAAAACAACTTTGTGGACGTTTCAAGTGACTAATAAGCTACATCTCACGCAAGAAAACATTGACGTGGCTAAGAAAAGGAAACCTTAAGAGAGAAACTGAATCTCTCCAAGTTGAAGCATAAAACAACTCTATAAGAACCAATAATGTCAAAGCAAGAATAGATAAGACTCAACAAAACAGCAAATTTATGTTTTATATTGATTGAGATGAAAGCTGAATGAAAATGAGACACAAAACCTCCAATGGGATTTTGACATACAAATGGAATACTTAATCTCGGCCAGCCAACCATACCTTATCATAATCAACAATATCAAAAAAGAGAACTTGCAAAAATGTGGACTTTTTTGTCCGGGCTGACCAGAGTGAAATTGAAAAAAAGTGAAAAGAACGATAAATACCTCGAACTTGCTAGGGAATCGCAGAAACTGTGGCGTATGAAAGTGACGTTTATATCAATTTTAATTGGTGCTCTTGGTACAGTCACCGGAGAATTAATAAAGAGACTGGAGGACTTGGAAATAAAAGGACGAGGGGAGCCCATCTAAACTACTGCATTTTAGAGATCAGCCAGAATACTGAGAAAAGCCCTGAACTCTTGAGGGGACTTGTTTTCATTCTAACTCCAGTGAAAGATCATCAGCTGACGCTGCTGTGAAAAATTCTCAAGTAGTAAATAATAATAATAATAATAATATAAATAAAAATACCTGCCCCCCCACTCCCAAAATTGGAAATTACTTTAGGAGCGAACATTCTAGAATCCCACGTGATGATCATATTTTAGAATATAAATATATATAAAAAAACCACCAAACATTGAAACTATATCAAGGCTTGAAACAGAATAACCAAACGAATCTTTGCTGCGTTATCTTCGAAGAAATTTGGGTCAGTAGTATCTGTCTTTTATCTAAAAACAGTGATATTTCGTTACATGTAAAATCTTATTATTGACAGTAGTATTTAAATGAAGAGTTGTTAATTCCCAAAATTATTTTCAGCTAAACTATTTCACAAAATAGATTAGTTTAAATTTACTGCTCCATTTTCTCAATTGCTCATCTATGACTATTCTCAATCAAAGGAAATATGTACCTGATGTAGCCTGAAAGCATTAAATAAGGACAGATACCATCCTCCATATAACGGGGAAAACATCAGGAGCTTAGCATTTATTAAAATATGATCAACTTTAACGGAAATAAAGTTTTAACAAAGGGCAGTAACTATAAACCATAAAAGTAATACAGGAACACCTGAATGTACTTCAGGTACTCTGTTAAGAAAGGAACTATAAGAATAGGTTAATGGACTTTAACTAAGTTAAATCTTAGGGGTGTTTATTTATACGACCTGCTGTTCATGAACAGTCACTGTGACTATTCTCGGTCAAATCTGTCAACTCCTGAGTCTGGTATAGCAACAATAAACCACCCATGATAAGAATGTTGAAACAAAACATGACACAACGTGAGGCCCAGGCAACAAGCTTGGGTGTCATGATCGGCCGGTGCTCTCCTGATAGACAACGTGAGAGACATTGTGGTCATCCTGCGAATGTTTGCTATTCTTTTTCAGGTAAATGAATAACGACTTAAGGAACCACGCCAACTAGAGACGTAAACGCAAAACATGGATTAGGGAAGACAACCAACTAACACCACGTTGACATTTTATGAGCAACAATACACTAAGAGGATATAGGGAGAGAATGATAGAGATCTAGCAAGAATGTTTTAATTTTCAGACAAGTCAAAGACTGGCGGATCAAGTCAGAATCAAAATAAAGAGAGGTCGGTTTCTAAACTAGAAATAATAAAAATACTCCGGAAAATAAAAAATCAACAAGTTAATAATACAGTACCTGACACATTAAATATTAACAAACAAAAACAGGGCAAATGAAATAAACGACCAACTTCGCAAAATGAAAAAAAACCGCACTACCAAGCAACACACCACCTAACAACGCACAACCTAACAATGCACAACCAAACAAACCAGAATAAACACTATCACATCAACAAAAGTTAAAACCAGAAAATTTAAATAGAATTATGAACAGTGAAAAGACTACCTTACCATCGTTAAGAAACATAGAATAGAGAACAGTTAAGACAGAAACGAAAAAAATAAATCAAGTTCTACATTATATATCAAAGAAAAATATAACCTAATTAAATAAACTAATCTATGCAAGAGCGAAATTAGTTTGTGAAAAAAATGGGATTCTCTCAAAAAGTACGAAAGGAAAATCAAAACCAGGATGGGAAATTCGGCTGGAAACGCCAAAAAAAAAAAAGAGAAAAAATCTACGAAAACAGGCCTAAATGATAAAACAAATAACAATACAACATTAGGAAATAAACCAGAAAGTACTGGCGAAAGAAGGAGGATTAAAGAGATATCTACAAAGAGTAAAACAATAAAGGCAAAATAGGACATTCTAAAACAACGAAAGAAAATTCTGTCAACAACTGGGAGGAGATGACACTAAAACATACCAACGACCGGAGGCAAAAGAAACCGAACGATTTTAGAGTAAAATTTGTCAACCAAAAAAACATAACGAAAGCACTAAATAGATAAACAATATCACAAAAGAACTAGAAGGGCTCGAAGAAGGCCCTAAAGAAGAAGTACACATCGATTTACTCAAAATGACACTAAAAAATATCAAAATGGAAAACGCCAGGCCATGATAGAATACATGGTTTCTGGTTAAAGAAATTAACCTCCATTCATAATAGACTAACAGAAGAAATGAATAGACGCCTACAAAGTGCACATGTACTCGAATGACCAAAAAAAAAAAAAACATTAATCCAAAAGGACTCAGGCAAAGGAACCACCCCCCCAAAAAAACTACAGACGCAAAACTTGCCTAATGATGATGTGGAAAATATTAACAGCACAAAAAAGGTAAGAGATTTACTACTCGCTAACTAACCATGCTGTTCCCTGAGGAACAGAAAGGATGCCACAAAGGATCCTGAGGCACAATAGAATTACTTTACTTAGATCAGCACAACCTAAGCGAGTGCAAGACATGACGGGAAAATCTAGCTATGGCCTGAATAGATTACGAAAAGCATATGATATGGTTCTGCAACGCTGGATAATAAACTGCCTCAAAATGTGCGAAATATCAGATGCAGTCATAAACGTTATCGAAAAAAAACATGAAAACCTGGAGAATGGAATTGACAGAATTAGGAAGAAGCTTTGCTGAGGCAACGAACAAAAGAGGTATTTTTCAAGAAGATACGCTATCACCGTTACTACTGCCATGGTGCCACTTGACCACTTACTCAGATATGCAAGAGCCGGATATGAACGAAGTATATCACAGGAAAAGATCGATCACCTAATGTACATGGATGTCATCAAACTCTTTGCAAAAAAATGAAAAAGAACTGGAAACTCTAATACACGCAGTTAGAAATTACAGTCAGGACATAGGAATAGAATTTGGCATAGAAAAATGTGACATGCTCCTCATGAAAAATAGCAAGTGATATGACTGACGGAATAGAACTACCAAATCAAGACAAGATTAGAACGCTCGGAGAAAAGGACACCTACAAATACATGGGCATCTTGGAGGCTGACACCATCAAACAAGTGAAAATGAAAAACAAAATTCTAAAAGAATATCTCAGAAGAACTAGAAAGCTACTCGAGACAAAGCAATGTAGAAGAAACCTTATCAAAGGAATAAATACTAGGGCTGTACACCACGTTAGATAATCGGATCCTTTTTTAAATGGACCAAAGAAGAACTTAAACAAATGGACCAAAGAACAAGAAAATTAATGACCATACATAAGTCATTATATCCCAGAGACGACGTTGACAGACGATATGTATCAAGAAAGGAGAGAGGAAGAAGACTTGCCGCTATTGAAGACACCATTGACGCAACGATGCAACGACTGGAAGACTACGTAGAAACATACGAAGGAGGGCAGATTACATGCATCAGAAACGATACTGGTAACACGATGGACAACAGAATGACAACAACTAGGAAAGAAAAATTAGAAAAAATCCAATGGGTGTTTTTAACGACGAATAAACAACATCTCACACTAGAAAACCTGTACCTAGCTAAGAAAAGGAAACTTTAAGAGAGAAACATAATATCTGCTAATAGATGCACAAACAACGCCATAAGAACCAATAATATCAAAGCGAGAATTGATAAGACGCAACAAAGCAGTAAATGTAGGCTATGTGGTAACAGAGATGAAACCATCAATCACATAATAAGCGAATGCAGCAAATTAGCATAGAAGGAGTATAAAGTGAGACACGTCTGGGTCAGCAAAGTGATCCACTTGGAAATGTGCAAGAAATTTAAATTTGACCATACTAACAATTGGTATATGCACAACCCAACACCTGTCCTAGAAAATGACACACATAAACTCCTATGGGACTAACATACAAACGTATCATCAAATCCCGACCAGAAGACCAGACCTTATAATAAACAATAAAAAAAAAGAGAATTTGCAAAATTGTCGACTTTGCTGTCCCGGCGTACCACAGAATAAATCTGAAGGAATGTGAAAAGAAGGATAAGTACTATGACCTTGCTAGAGAATTGAAAAAGCTGTGGAACATGAAAGTTACGATTGTACCAATTGTGATTGGTGCTTTTAGCACAATAACTAAAGGATTATTAAAAGACCTAGAGGACTTGGAGGGTTTGCGGACGGGTAGAGACTATCAAAATGACAGCATTGCTGAGAAGGGTCAGAATCCTGAGATGAGTCCTGGAGACTTGAGGAGACTTGCTGTCACTCGAACTCCAGAGAAAAACCATCAGCTAACACTGATGTGAAAAATTTTAAAGGAGTAAATGATAATATTAATAATTATCATACGAGGATATTAGCTTCCCATTTAATCACCAAAAACCTAATGAGTTACATTCGATTAAATGAATATAATTATTTCAGAAAACAATTCGTAAATACTTTATTGCAATGTTTGCAAATTTAGCGTATTTAAGATTAGTTAAGTCTTGGAGTTACAAGTTTTAACGCTGATTAGTGTTTAGATTTAGTGATCCCTACTGAAGGATAGTTCACACATCTCCCTGAGTAAGAAATGTTCTCTTAAACTTTCCAATGAGTTCAAGAACTACGCATAACAACAACATAAGTACTTCTCTAGAAAACTGCACCGATATTTCCTGCTTACTAATATTAGTTGTCAGAGAACCCCATTTCAACTAAATTTCCTTCTTGCCTTATGTAAAATATTTGAAAGCTTAAAAACATTATCTTTTGTCTAATAAGTATGAATATGATATTTTGTAGCTTTACATCAAATCTTTTGGTCATCTATAGAGAACAGAAAACTCTTTCCAGTTATTAATACAGAAGGATGAGAATTAAAAACTGACTGCTAGAATGAAAGATTCTAAAAAAAATATTATAAAGAAGCGATTTCTAAATAATGGAATGAATTCAATTTTCAAATCAAAGAGAAAAAGATGTGCAATATAAAGTGGTTTATGCAAACCACCTTAAATAAACGAAAGAGAAGACAAAACGAAATCAGTTAGAAATGCATTTTAGTAAATAAACAAAGAAAACTTTGAAAACACAAATTGTATTTTCAATAAAAAATAAGATTACAAATCAAACAATGAATTATAGCTTGTTTTGTCACTTGACTTAACATTAGATATCTTTTTGCAAAATATCTACTATATTCATTTTTTTACAAAAAAACCCCCCAAAAAACAAAAGCAAAAAAAGAAACCAAGAAACAAACAAAAATTTAAGGCAAAACAAAACAAAAAAAAACACAGACTAAACAAAACCAAATAAAAATCAGACAGAATAAAAAAATCAAAACAAAACAAACAAAAAGATATGGCGAAAAATCCAAGAATTTCAAAACAGCTAAATCAAATACAAGAACATAAAATGTTTTAAAAGAAAAAATGACGTTAGAACGCAGTCACATGATAAATGGTGACAGATACATCCCTCACCAAATAAGAAGATTTAGAAAGCGAAGCTCCATGAAAAACGTGAAATAATACTATCGACTATAAATAAATGATCATAAATATAAATATGTACAAAATATTTGGAAACTTAAAACTGATCTCTAAGAAATGTAGATTATACATTTTGGCTCTTGTCTCTCAAAATGATAAGTGATATAATACTTTTTTTTATGTTTATATCTTTATTCTTATTTTCTGCGGATTAAATTTTTCTTTCATGTTTTTTCTTGTACACCCGAGTAGCGTGACTTGTACACACGACTAAATCAGTCAAAATCGCTTGATCAAAAATGTCGAAAAACGGAGCATTCTGACTTAAAAACGTATTTTCCTTTTTCTATTGAGAGAAAAAGAGTGATAGAGAGATTTAGATATATATATATAGAAAGAGAGAGTGGGGAGAAAAGAGAGAGAGAGAGAGAGAGAGAGAGAGAGAGAGAGGACTTTTTTCGCTGATTTTTTATCATCTAAAATGGATTCTGAAAGTTTTAAATTTCGAGAATCTTGTTCAAGTATGTTTTAAATTCACATTCAGTTTTTCTTTTTTTTTCTCCATCTGTCATTGTTTTAGTTTGTTTCCATTCTTCCTTACTTCTTTCCTTTCTTTCTTCCTTCCTTCATTCCTTCCTTCCTCCCTTTCTTACTTTGTCATTGTTTCTTTATTCTAAACGAATTTATACCACTTTTTTTTTGCTTATTTCTTTTTATCAGATTTTTCTCTTTCTCCCGCTCTCAGTTTCTGATACCTTACATTTTTCCCCTCCTTACCCATATCTTTTTAATTGCTATGTGAGGAAGAATGGATAAAAATAAATAAAAAAGACAAGCAAAAGAATAAATAAATATATAAAAGCAAACAGTATATTTGTTGAATATACTCGGGAGATTTTACCTTTCTGTTGTTTAATGCTATATTTTCGTATTTTTTGTCATTGTTTTATTTCGTCATTTATTTAGATTATCTTATATTTTAGAATCAAGATAAAGTATTTTGAATATTGATATAGCCACAAAGGATTCTTAAATAATCTTCCAAGATCTACTGTATTTTTTTCTGTTCATCCAAACGTTTCCCTCTTTTGATCTCATTTTTAAGATATGTATTTTATTCCTCTGACACATTCGAAAAAATAGTGAAAAATAACAAAGATTATAATAAACAGAGGTATATGAAAGTCATATATTCCAGTAATTTTAAATTGTTTTAATAATAATTTTAAATTAGCAAAGAACGGGCTTATGCTTAACTGAATTATTTGAAATAGAACTGTTTTTCAGTCATTAAAACTGTATTTACACTTAACTGAATTGTTACATATAACTGCTTGAATAGTTTGAAATAGAAATGTTTTTGACCATTTAAACTGTACTTATGCTAAAATGAATTGTTTTAAAAAGAATAGATTATTTACATAAAAATAGATTTGGCGTTAAATAACCTGCAAAGGTTGATATGCCATAAAACCCAATAAACCAAATAAGTTTATTATATAGAAAATTTTCATGAGTGATTTCTTTTATTTTTTTCACAGCTGAGGAATTTGAAACAAACTAAGAATCATTAGAAAATAATCTATTTTCATCATTCTCCTCAATATTCTTACTGGTTTTTACAATGTTCTCTCCTGAATAGTCTCATTTTTTCTTCATATTTTTAATATGTCGAAGTATTTTTGAGAGAGAATGGAAATGATCACCATCTTCATATCCCACATATTTTGCAGTACACGAGAAAAGTCTTAATATTTAAGTTTTTTTTTTCAAGTTTCCTTTTCCGCGTCACAAGTCGTTATCAAATTTATTCAAACAGTAACATTTTTTTATATTATACCCTTAACATAATCTAATTTATCATAAACTATTTTAATTAAACCAGACATTGGCATAATGGTTAGAGTATTCACCAATGGCTCAGGAGACCTTGGTTCAATCCCAGGTCGAGTAGTACCTAAAGACTCAAAAAATGGTACTTGATGCCGCCTTGCTTAACACTCAGTATTATAAGGTAAGGATCAAGGGTAAAGTGGAGCAATCCAGGGAAAGGAGTAGCGCCCTCCCCGACACCTCAGTGTAGTAGCTATTGAAAAGTGAGCCTTCGGGTCACCCTCGACTTAAGTCGCAAACTTATAGTCATTATTATATTTCATTTTCATTTAATAACGCACTATGAACCAAAATATGTTAATTACATTTTTTCTTTTAACCTAAGATTTGATTGTCTGAGAAACAAATAAAATGAAGGAAATATAATTCAATAATTGCTAAAAATATAAAGCATATTATGTTTACAATTTTTATCATCATATGCCTCTTAAAGCTCACTATTCTTACTATTTCTCCGATGTTGAGTAACATACTTTTTATACGAATCACGTTATGATTAATTGAAAATATAATAAACAAAAATTAGTACTTAATAATTACCATTTAATAATGTAAGGAGTAATTCATGACATATTATTATGACCAGAATGAACGCAACGTAGAATCAACATTCTTGTAATTAAGTTGTAAATTACATTGCAAATTGTTTTATTCTCCAGTGTTATTTTCACACTATTAAGCTAATAAAATGAGGTTTTACGGTGTTATTTTTGCTTTGTGATAATAGTATATACAAAATTTAGATCAGTATAACTGAGAATATCATTATCATATTCATTAACAATTATATCAAAATAATAATTATTTTTACAAATATCACATCATAATCATCATCATCACAATAATAATAATATGGCTATTATTTGTAACTTTGCTAAAAAGAATTGAATTATGTCGATAATTCTTTTTGTCGATGAGCAACTGAATCTATTCGTTCTTTTAGTTATTTTAGACATTAATATTATTTTACACCTTTGAGAGTTTTCCTCACCAGCGTTAGCCGATGGTTTCACACTGGATTTTGAGCGACAGCAAGTCTCCTCAAGTCTCCAGAACTCTCCTCAGTATTCCGGCCGATCTTGCTAATGTTGTGGTTTGGATGGTCTCCACTCTTCCTTTTATTTCCATTTCCTCCAGACCCACTATCAATCCTTTGGTGACTATACAAAGCATCAATTACAATTGGTATCACCGTCACTTTGATGTTCCACAGTTTTTCAATTCCTTTGCAAGGTCTAGGTATTATGTTTCTTTTTGTTTTCTTTAAATTTTACTCAGTGGTCAGCCGGGACACTAAAGTCCGGAATTTGGCCAGTAATCGTTTTCTTGTTGATTATTACTAGGTCCGTAGGTCTGACCCAGATTAGGTAATCCGTTTGTATCGTAAAATCTAAGAGCTGTTTCTGCATCTCCTTCTCCAGGACAGGTTTTGGGTTGTGCATATAGATTTTGTTCGTATGGTCAAATTTCCGTTTCTGGTACAATTCCCAAGTGATCATCTTTTCTAGCCACTCGGGTCTAGTCTTATATTCTTTCTGTACTAGTTTGCTGCATTCGCTTATTATGCGATTCATCGTTTCGTCTCTATCATCGCGTAATCTACATTGGCTGTTTTGTTGTGTCTTTTCTATTTTTGCTTTGATATAATTAGTTCTTATGGCGTTGTTTTGTGCTGCTATTAGAACACAATCAGTTTTTCTTTTAAGGTTCCAAATTTCTAGCTTCGTCCATGTTTTCTCGTGTGAGATGCCTCTTGTTAGTTGCTTAAAACACCCAGAGAGTTGTGTTTCTTCCCATTTTTGTTTTCTGGTTATTTTTGTTCTCCTGATCCTTGTATTGACAGTATAGTTTCTGCTGGCTGTGATCAGTCTTCCTTCCCGCTTTTCTATGTAATCTTCAAGTCGTTGTATTGATTCGTCAACGCTATCCTCAGTGCTGGCAAGTCCTCTTGCTCCTTTTCTTGACACATCTAATCTGTTAACGACATCTCTAGTATTTGCATCGTTATTAGTTTTGTTGTTCTCTCGTCCATTTGTTTAAGATCTTCCCTGGTCCAATTCAATAATGGTCCCGTGTATCTCACGAGGAGGACAGCCCAGGTATTTTTCACTTTTATAAGGTTCCTACAATATAGTTTGGTTTCGTATAGCTTTCTCGTTCTCATGAGATATTCTTTTTTTCTTTTTTTCTTTCATCTCTACTTGTTTAATTGTGTCCGCTTCCAAAATTTCCAAGAACATGTAGGATTCCTTTTCTCCATGTGTTCTAATTTTTTCTTGATTTGATAGTTCCATTCAGTCCGTTGTTTCCAGCTTTTCATTATTTGCATGGCGTATATTTATATGACAAATTCCATCACAAGGTCTTGACTATATTTTCACTGCCTGTATAAACTGTTTCCAATTTTTTTCGTTTTTGACAAACAGTTGATGTCATCATGGTGCATTAGTTGCTTGATCTTCTCTTGCGATTTATTGACTTTGTATTCGGCCGTGCTTTTCCTGAGAATTTGATTGCGTGTCATCATCGCTATTACAAATAGAAATGGTGATATCGTATCTCGTTGGATTATACCTCTTCGTAACTTCTGCTAAGCTTTTTCCTCTTGCTGTCAATTCGACTCTCCAGGATTCCATGTTTTTCTCAATAAACTGAATGACTTCATTGGGTATTTTGTTAATTTTGATAAAGCGTAATATCCAGCTTTGGGGGGACCATATAATAAGCCTTTTTGTTGTCAATCCATGCCATCGCTAGATTTTTCATCTCGTTTTAGAGTCATTGAGGATGTGTTAATCAGTATATAATAGTTCTCTTGTGCCTCTTACAGTGGATTTTTCTGGAACAGGGTGATCTTTCCTTTGGTCATCCATTCTGGTATCGCAGTTTTTCTATATACATTTATTAATTTCGGTAGCCAGTCGGTTGTGGATGGAGGAAATTTTTTAACAAAATCTGCATATGCCATCCAGGCCTGGAGTTTGCTTTCTTTTAAAGTGTAGTTTTAAGTGTATCGAGATAGATTTACACCTTATCGCCTTCTTCGAGTATTCACAACTATTTTACCGTGTTATTTATCCCTCTGGTGTATTTCAACTAAAGGGCCTTCATCGACTATTAGCAACTATTTTCCTATGATAATCACATTGATAAAACTCTCTTTAGATAAACTATTCCGTAAAATTCAATTTATTATATTTCATATATGCTATGACTAGAAGGTATTTTGAGAAAGTGTTAATCTGCCTCTTGATCACACCAATTATTTGCAGGCTGGTAGATTGAATGTCCAATTTTTTTTTCAATTTCTATTTTCAGTTTTTCAATTTACTTATTATATGCCATGGCTTATTTGTTTTTATCTGTTAGTTCTGCCATTTCAATTGGGGAGCATGTTTTTCTGTAATAGTTCTCAACTACTATATAGGGTCTGTGGTCCTTTATTTTTTCTATTAGAATGGATAGTTAAGTCAAAGGTAATAGGAACTCCTTTTGTTTCTGTTATTGGTTCTAGTTGTTGTTTATAAGATTTTTCTCAATCCGGTATCCCATATTATTTGCATACTTTCGAATTAACCTATTTTATCGTGTTCTTCAAGGATTTGGTAACCGGACAAACAGCGGCCGATTGGATTGTTATTACTAAACCCATCCGTCTCCCCAGCCTAACAATTTTCAGCCTTCGATTAGTCTTTACTATATCTATATGAGATTTTTTTTAATTCGTTGTGCGCATAATCCATGTAAGTTGTTTTAAATTCATTTAATCTTTCTCTTTTCCTTCTTTCTTTATGCTTTTCACTGTCTCTATTGTTCTATATTTTATGCCTATTTTTTTCCGACGTCAGGTCGAGTTGATTAGCAAATTCATTACTTTCTTAACTGATTGAATTTTTTTTTTCTTTTGCTTTTTGTGTAGAATCCGATCTTTTCTAGTCTCAAAGTGCTTCTTTAATCCTATGCTGGTTATTTTTCCATCAATTCTAGTTTGGTCAATCCTCTTACAAGATCTTCTCACTTGTAAAGACGTTCTATGGAGGCTCTTTGGTGATGCATTCTCTGGCTAGTTATTAGTTTCCTGAATTTTGTATTCATTTATTTTTTATTTATGCAAAAGGTCCGTTAAATATATTAAAACTGCATGTATTACTGGAATTGCCAGGGTGTTAATTGCTATAACTTTATTTTCTGCATTTAATTTTCATTATTTTTTCCTGATTCATTGAGCGATTAACATCATTCCCTTCATTAATTTTTGAATATACATAGGATTTATTGTGTTCTAAAATTGTAATTTCTATGTTCATGAATAGGAGCATGTAAAATTCAAAAACATGACTCTATTTCATTGTGGCTTTTGGAAATTTGTCCAGGTCAAATTGTATCCAAATACCATAACAAAATCGTTTTAGTGGGATTTGTTGATCTTAACCGTCATCATTTTTGCACATACTCGTTCATATAGAATTGGTGGTTTTTTCAGTTTTATAGAGAAAGGTATAAGAGCTATTCAAAAAAGAAAAGAAAAATCTATTCAGAAGATTCCATTGTTAATGTTCAGATTGATAGTTTTGAGCATGTATTTTTCAGGAATTAATATTAAGATAATATGCTTCTTTGTTCTTTTAGGAATATTATTATAGCTAGAAATAACTTTGAAATATTTTGAACTTTTGAAATCCATTATTTGAGCCGTAATCAAAAGCTTCAATCCAAAATATACTTAGATTTTTCTTTTTGAATCATCAACCCCCCACCCATAAGCTTCTTGATTTTGACATGCAGATTTTTTCATCCATTGAATTTCTTTCGATGCATCTCTTTTATTGTAAACGGAAGATGTCTTCAAATTCTATGCCTTAGACAATTCTCTAACTTAGAATCGATAATATAATGTTATATGTTGTAGGAAACATATGATTAGTCAGTAGTTTTTTTTTTCGATAGCATTTGTTGTGCCCTTTGTCTATGATAGTAGGCATATTGCACCTTTGATGAACAAATCAAGCATTTTCTCTTGTTCTTCAATGATTTCAGAAATAAATTTCGTCCTTAGTTTACGTTTGAAGGATCAATGGTAGAGACAAAAATGTGTTATTTTATCTGTTCCAGGTCACTTCCATTTATGTGTGCCTTTATGTGTAATTATTATCTCTCCAGTTGAAATATCTTTTACATTCGTAGTTAATTATTTTCACAAGAATATTTCATATTTTCAATCAACATTACTGTCACGTAACAAGAGAGAAATAAGAAATTTCCCCTATCCCTCCGTGTTTAAATTAACAGTCCGCCATAGACTGACCTGTAAAAGAGGAATGAGGAATGTAGGTCAATTCCTCGCGGCCGAAGTACCAAATCCAGGTCAGAATGAAAGCCAAGAGATGTTGAACTCTGACCCGTATTGAAGATTGTTGGCCTCTGGACGGAATCTCTCCCTGAACTCCCTTAAAACCTCAACATAGTAACCCTAGCCGTAATCCTTTGGCCAATCAACTGTGGTGTATTGACTTCCTTACTCCTCCCACACCTCTCATCATCCCTCAGAGACTCCCTGCCTTCCTTTAATCTCTTATGTCACTCAAAAACTGATTCTCGATTCTTGCAAGATGGTCGAAAAGCAGTCTGAAGCATTCTTCACGTTTCTGTGGCATTTTTTCCAAGTTTAAAACAATTTTATTGCATATCGTTCTTCTAAAGTGTCCTCACGTCCAGATTGCATTTTTGAAATTCACCAGCTGTGAAAATCAGGCTTTAGTAGGGTGTATTCAAATTCTTGCTGTAGCTGTTCATTTGTACCAGAAATCATAAAAATTGGTCAGTTATCACATAATATGTAAAGCTACTGAATTTTCAAGAGTCTACGACAATTTCAAATGCCTGTACAAAAAATGTCTGGAAACCTATTGAATACACCCGTATATGTTGTGCCTAAAGAAGTTTGTTTTTCTTATCTTCAGATAGGCTGTTTTTCTTGACATTTCCGGTTCCTAATTTTTGTTGATTTTCTGTTTATTCGTGTTTCCTGTGCTGTAACTGGCAACTGTAATTAATATTTATTTGCTATTTTAATATAATGATGAACACTTGTATTGATGCATGTACTCAATCCTCAATGCCAGCGAGCCTTCTACTTTTCTTGACAAGTTTGTCAAGATCATCTTTTGAGTGTAAGGACCTAGGATATAGTGACCAATTTTTTTCTTTTGTTCCATTTATCAGAGTTTCTCTCTTGCCCATTTATAAAGTGAGCCTGAGAATATTACAAGGTGGGTGCTTTCCAAGTATTTATTACTTTGATGAGACTTCTACAGAGCTTGGTTTTGATAAGGTTTCTCCTTCGTTTGAAGTATACTTTTCTCATTTTTTCTTTCATCCCTGTTTGTTTGATGGTATCCATTTCTACTATTTCCAGTTTTTGTTAATTTTCCTTTTCTACAAGCGATTTGATAATTTTCTAATTTGGCTGTTCGATTCCGACAGTTTTTTTTTTCTTTTTGCCATTTTTCTTTATGAGAAGTGCACATCTTTTCAATGCAAAATTCCTTTCATAAACCTGGCTGTATATGCTTGGCGTTTGAATCAAAATCTTCTATTATTATTTTTTTATCCATGTGCATACGGTGATTAATCTTTTTTTTGTGATGTTGTAAATTTCTAGTCCTCACTATACCTTCTAAATATTAGTGGTGTGATATCATTGCAACAACAAATGTAGAAGCGCGAGTGACTCTCCCTGGGGGATACCTCTTTGGATTTTCACCACTGCTAGAGTTTTTCCTCCCACTGTTCACTCGATTTTTCATTTTTTATGGCTTTCCTGAGGAAGTTAGATATTTTGTACATGTTTACACATTCTACTATCCAAATTTGCGGTACCATATCATCGGTTTTTTTGTGGCCAATCTATGTCATGCATATATTTTCCGCTTTCTTTTGACTTCCTTTAGAATGTGCTGATCGATACATAAAGCATCTGCTCCTCTTACTCCCCTACGACATCCTTTCCAGAAATAGCCTGCTCTTTCAACCTACTAATTCGGTACTTTTTGAAGTGTTGCTCTTAACGATTCCATATGATGTTTATTATTATTATTATTATTATTATTTAGCCCTAGCAAGTTCGATGGTGTATTATTATTTTTATTATTATTACCCCTGATGAGTCTTCCCCACCAGCTAACACGAGTGTACCATCATTAGTACGCTCCGAACGTACAAACCAAAATCGGTATCACCGTCATCCGCATGTTCCATTTTTTTTTTTTCAGTTATTGGGGAAGGTCCAAATATTTATGTATCTTTTTACTTTCTTTTATTTTTACTCAGTGATCTGTTGGGACAACAAAAACCACCAGTTAGCAAATTATTTTTGTTTCTTATCGATAAACTCTATACATGGTTTACTGACCGGCATTAGGTAATCCATTTGCATCCCCAAATCCCAGTAAATTTTTGGCGTCTCATTCAATAGAACGGATTCTTGTTTGTGCATATATAATTCAGTACGATGGTCAAATCTTGATTTTTTGTACAATTCCCAAAAGATCACCTTCAACAACCAGTGGAGTCAAGTCTTGAACTCTTTTGGCGCCAGTGTGCTGCATTCGCTTGTTACATGATTAACAGAATCATCTATTTCTCAACATTATCTTGACATGGTATTCTATTGCGTATAATTGATTTTCGCTTTGATATAATCGGTCTTTTTAGTCTCGCTTTCTGCTACAATTAAAAAAGATTCAGTTTTTATCTCTAAATTTCTCCATATACTTTTAAAAATCATGTCTGGGTCTTCTAGGGTGTAATCTAACCTATTTATTGCTTCATATATCCATACAGTTTTTCCTCCCATTTCTGTTTTCTAGTTTTTGTTAATTTTCTTCTTTTTTTTTTCTCATGTTACTGTATCCTATAATCAATCTTTCTTACGTGAGTCCTTGTGTTGTTTTTTCTCTGAAATCATCAATGCCGATGAATCCTCTTCCTCCATCTTTTCTTGACCCATTCTATGTAATCTCTTGGGTGCAAAACCTTGTGCATAGAATTTAATTTTCCTGTTCTTTGGACAATTTTTCTGAGTTCCTGCATTGCTCATTTTACAAATTGACCAGAGTAGCTTCGAACAGATAATGCCCAGGCGTTAATTCTTTTGATGAGTTGTCTGCGGCAGAGCTCGATTTTAACAGGTTTTCTCGTGGAAAAATAAGAAAACTTATCACAAGCATACTCTGCAGTCCAGATTGAGTCCACTTCCAATATTCCCAAGTACATTATTTTCCTTTTCTCCAAGCATTCCGATGATTTCTGCGTTTGTCATTTCTGTTTTTTCATTAATCCTTTTCAATGCTTTATTCTGAGCATCGGACATTATCAAATGCAAAATTCCATTCCTATATCCTGGCTGTGTATTCTTATTGTTTACATTAAGGTTTCCCGTTTTTCTTCATTTTTGGCGATTACTTTGATATCACCCATATACATTAGAGGTTGCATATTTTTTTGTGTTCATATAAATATGTAACCCGTGTACACTTCCGATATATGTATGCAAGAGGCATCGTTGCTACAATGAATAGCAGTGATGATAAGATCTATCTTTGAAAAATGCTGCTTTTGATTTTACCGTTATCTTGAGTTTGTCCTTCTGCTGCTAATTTCACTTACACATTTCCCATGGCGTTTTTAATGAAGTCTATGACTTTTTCGGGTAATCGGTACATTTTCTGATATTCCAACTTTGCAGAATAATATCATTTGAATTCAGTCCATGCCAAGACTACATTTTTCCACCTGGTTTTTGCCGCTATGCAGATGTTATTATCCGTAGATTATATATTATCAGTTGCTCTTTTTTCCTTGGGGTATCCTTTCTATTTTTTGTAAATAGTCTGTAGCATCCAAGTTATCAATAGATTCTTTTATCTGTTGGGTTAGAATTTTCCACATAATTGGTAAAGGTGTTATCGGTCTATACTTGCTAGAGGTATTTCTTTTTGCGTGTACTTCTGCATCATAGTTGTATCATCCATTCGAGTATGCTTACTTCTTACTGATATTTACTCAGTAGCAGAGTCAAACTGTTGTGCATGAACATGCTTTTTTCAAAACAGATTCAATGTATGTCAGCATAGCCTGATATTTTTCCAATTTTGAGTGTTGTTCTTATTGAGTTGAGGTCTATATCCGCCTTGATACCTTCAAATTCTTGTAATTTTTAAAATACTTTTCAGCCTTTCTATTATGATATTTCTGTACTCATATTTTACAACATTTTTTAAAAATCACTTTTGCATCCGGTTGTTGATTTGTTCTGATGCACTCACCACCGATTTGTTGGCAGAATTTATTTATTTATTTATTTTGGAAGGTCATAATTTTTTTATAGCTTGACAATTTCTCTGTATCTTTTTATTCTACCTTCTTTCGCCAATATCTTATGATTTATTTTTTCTAATTGTGTCGTCAGACTCGGTTAGGTTGCCTTTTATCCCTTATTTATTCCATTGTGTACTTTTGTATTTTAACTTTCTTAGTAGTATCGCTTGTCACTCTTTCTTTATTTGTTCTTCTTGCCTAGTTTCCCATCCATGATTTTTTTTTATTTCTGCATGAATAAACTTTAGTTCTGTGATCTCCGTAAGGATATTATTTAGTATTTTATTTATTTATCAGCTTCTTTCTTGATTTTACCCAGTCTTGGATTTTTGGTATTTTCACTCATGATATTTTTTTTAATTCTGCATTTTTTTGTCTTCATGTGTTAACATTAATGAAGTGCAATAGGATTTTGCGGTATTTTGTTTTTCAATATTTTGTGTTTTAATTCATGTACAGGATTCTTGAGCATATTCTTAACAACTTAATTGTTTACATATTTCTGAAGGCTAGAAGACCTGCTTTTCTTAAAAATGCACCTCATTCAGTTGACAAGTCTTTGGCTTGTATTAAATTAAAAGAATTCTGACCAGATTTCCATAATTCTTTCCAACACCATTTTGGTGTTGGATTGCATTTAAAAGAACAGTAGATAATTTTTTGTTGTCTTTCGTAGTTCATTTTTTCAAAGGTTTCTCTGATGGTTTTTGTTCCTGTACTCTTCTACGCAAGAATCACTTGAGCGGGCCACAAGAAACGAAGATAATTTGGGCCTCTAAAATATTTAATTGCTAACTTTGTGTATATACTCAAAGCCTTTTAACTCGAATGCAATTCGTACTAATTTTACATCCTTATTCGTCATACAAATTTTCTTCCTTTGGGTTTTTACAGCTACCATGATTTAGAAATTTTTTGTCTCAAACGTCCTCAGCTGAAAAGTTTAAGTCTATCAGTCTTTTTAGTAAAAAGACTGATAGACTTAAACATTATTTATTTTTTGGGGGGAAAGGGTTTTAATTACTTTACCATATATTTCAGCAACATTAATTGAAGGTAGGAATAGAAGATTTAACTTTAGGTCTGTTCGGGTGTTTGTGTTTGGGAAGTGTAATTCATTCAAAATTTAGCTATTAAGACGACTCAGGAATTATAGAGAAAATGTACACCTTGTAACAAATTTACGCGGCTAATTAAGTAATTATATTAGCCACAAATTCAAGTGAGAAATATTCATTTACCTTGGGAAATTCAATATGTTCATGCATACAGGTTTCGAACTCGTATTCTCAGCTGAAGAGTTTGGGCCTGTCTATTTAATTTTTTATTTACATTTTCGGACAGGGTTTAATTTCTTACTATATGCTCCAACAATATTGACTGAAAGAAAAAGTAGTATAGTTATCGTTTAGTTTACTATCTAGACCACAGCACCGCTAAAATTAGATATGATACTTAAAAGATATATGAGTAGACTTAATGTCTCTCTGACTCCAGATAAAAAAAAATAGTAAGAACTTGTTGGAAAAACTTGCATGGTGAATTAGAGTTTTTCATACAAGCCTTGCACGGTTGTCCTTTACTGAAGGATTCTTTTAAGTTTTCTTCATGAATTTAACAAAGCTGTGGTCTGAATGATCGATTTTATTCCTGATTTCCAATTCTTCAAGGCTTCGTTCCAAACTAATTCGATGAGAGTTTTCCACATCAGCATAAGCTGATGGTCTTTCACTTGAGTTAGAGTGACAGCAAGTTTCTTAAGTCTCCAGAATTCTTCTCAGTAATCTGGCCGATCTCAATAATGCAGTAGTTTGGATGGTCTCCACTCGTCCTCTTATTTCCAAGTCTTCTGACTGTACCAAGAGCACCAATTACAATTGCTATAAACGCCACTTTTATATTCCACAGTTTTTTTCAATCCCCTAGTAAGGGCCAGGTACATATTCTTTGCATTTTCCCCCAATTTTTGCAGTGGTCAGCTGGGACAGCAAAGTCTACAGTTCTACTAGTTCTCTTTCTTTTGTTGATTATTATAACGTCTGGTTGTTTGGCTGAGATTAGATTATCCGTTGGTATCTCAAAATCCTAAAGGAGTTTGTGCGTCTCATTCTCCAGGACCGATGCAAGGTTTTGCATATACCATTTGTACGTATGGTCAAATTAAAATATATTGCACAATTTCCGAGTGGATCACCTTGCCCATCAAGTTGTGTCTTGTCTTATACTCTTTCTGTGGTAGTTTGCTGACTTCGATTATCATGTGATTGATCGTTTGGTCTCTATCCCCACATAAACTACATCTGCAGTTTTCTTGAATCTTATACATTTTCACTTTGATGTAATAGGTTTTTATGGTGTTGTTTTAGAAGAAATACAGTTTCCCTCTTAAAGTTTCCTTTTCTTACCCACATCCACGTTTTCTCGTGTGGGATATCACTTGCTAGTCGCTTGAAACGCACATAGAGTTGTTCTTTTCATAGTCGTTTTCTGATTGTTTCTGTTCTATCGATACTCATGTTGTCTGGTGGCTGTAATCAGTCCTCCCCACGCTTTCTTCAAGTCGTTGTCTCAAATGCGCCAACGCTGTCTTCAATGCTGGCAAGTCCTCTTCCTCCATCTTTTCTTGAAACATACAGTATGTCAACATCCCTTTTGGGATGAAATGTATTATACACTGTCATTAGTTTTTTTTTGTTTTTTGTCAATATTCTTCTCTGATCCACTTCAAGAATGGTTCCGAATATCTTTCGAGGAGGACAGCCCAGGCAATTATTATTTCGATTAGGTGTCTGCTGCATACTTTTGTCTCGTGTAACTCTCTGGTTCTTCTGAAATATGTTTTCTTTATTTTTTCTTTCATCTCTGGTTTGATGGTATCAGCTTCCAATATCCCCAAGTATTCTTTTCTCCGGGCGTTCTAATCTTACCTTGATTTGGTTGTTCCATTCAGTCCGTCAGGTGTCGTTTTCCTCTTTCCATTTCTAGCCTGGTGCATTTTTCTATGCCAAATTGCGTCCCTCTGTCTTGACTGTATGTTCTTACTGCATGTATTAGATTTTCCAATTCTTTTTATATTTCGCAAACAATTTGATGTTTCTCATGTACATTAGGTGATTTATCTTTTTCTGCGATTTAGTAAGTTTGTATCCGGCTGTGCATTTTCTAAGTACGCTATAACAAATAGTAATGGTGATAGTGCATTTCCTTGGAATATACTTCTTTGGACTTTTGCTTCAACTAAGCTTTTCCCTCCTGCTGTCAAATCCTCTCTCCATGTTTTCATGTTTTTCTAGATAAAGTTTATGATTTCATCTGGTATTTTATACATTTGGTGATAGTTTATTATTCATCTTTGCAGGAGCATATCATATACCTAGTTGTAGTCAATTCAGGCCAGAGCTAGATTTTTTTCCGTCTCGTCTTGCTCTAGTCGAGGATTATTATTATTATTATTATTATTATTATTATTTACCGTTTTAGAGTTTTTCACATCAGTCTTAGCTGATGGTTTTTCACTGGAGTTTGAGCGACAGCAAGTCTCCTCAAGTCTCCTGGACTCTTCTCAGAATTCTGGCCGTTCTCAGGAATGCTGTCATTTGCATAGTCTTTACCCGTCCGGCAACTTTCAAGTCCCCCAGGCCTTTTAATAAGCATTTAGCTATCACAATTGGTAAAAATCGTTACTTTCATATTCCACAGCTTTTTCAATTCTTTAGCTAGGTCCTGGTACTTATCCTTCTTTTCACATTCTTTCGGCTTTATTCTGTGGTTAGTCGGTACAGTAAAGTCGACAATGTTGCAAATTCTCTTTTTTGTTGATTATTATAAGGTCTAGCCTTCTGGCCAAGATTAGGTGATATGTGTGTATGTCAAAGTCCTATAGGAATTTATGCGTGTCATTTTCCAGGACAGGTGCTGGGTTGTGCGTATATCATTTGTTGGTATGGTAAAATTTAGATTTCTTGCACATTTTCCAGTGAATCACCTTGCCCACCCAGTCGTGTTTATTCCTGTACTCTTTCTGTGCTAATTTGCTCTATTCGCTGACTATGTCATTGATAGTTTCATCTCAGTCAGCGCATAGCGTACATTTGCTTTTTTTTTTTAGTCTTAATTATTATTATTTACTCCTCTAGAGTTTTTCACATCAGTGTTCACTGGAGTTTGAGTGACACTAAGTCTCCTCAAGTCTCCAGGACTCGTCTCAGTATTTTGGCTGTCCTTAGCAATGCTGTCGTTTGAATAGTCTCTACCCCCGCCCACGCCAACTTCCAAGTCCTCCAGGCCTTTTAATAATCATTTAGTTACTGTGCCTAACGCACCAATCACAACTGGCGCAGTCGTTACTTTCATGTTCCACAGCTTTTTCAATTCTCTAGCAAGGTCATAGTACTCATCCTTCTTTTCACTTTCCTTCAGATTTATTCTGTGGTCCGCCGGGACAGCAAAGTCAACAATTTTGCGGATTCTCTTTCTTTTGTTGATTATTATGAGGTCTGGTCTTCTGGTCGGGATTAGGTGATCTGTTTTTATGTTAAATTCCCATAGGAGTTTATGCGAGTCATTTTCTTGGACAGGCGCTGGGTTGTGCATATACCATTTGTTTGTATGGTCGAATTGAAATTTCCTGCGAATTTCCCAGTGGATTACCTTGCCGACCCAGTCGTGTCTCGCCTTGTACTGCATCTGTGCTAATTTGCAGTATTCGCGTATAATGTGATAATCGTTTCGTCTCTGTCACTGCATAGCCTACAATAATTGTTTTGTTGCGTCTTATCTATTCTCGCTTTGATATTATTGGTTCTTATGGCATTGTCCTGTGCTGCTATTATGAGGGATTCCGTTTCTCTCTTAAGGTTTCCTTTTCTTAGCCAGGTCCATGTTGTCTGGTGTGAGATGTTGTTTATTAGACGCTTAAAGCGGCCATAGAGTTGTTTTCCTTCCCATTTTTGTTTCCTAGTTGTTGTCCTTCTTTTATTTATCGTGTTGTCCGTATCATTTCTGATGGTTGTAATTACTCCTCGTTCGTGTTTTTCTATGTAGTCTTCGAGCCATTGTATGGATGCGTCAACGGTGTCTTCGATACTGGCGAGTCCTCTTCCTTCCTATTTTCTAGATACATATAGTCTGTCAACGTCGTCTCTGGGGTGTAAGGCCTTATGCATGGTCATTAGTTTTCTTGTCCATTTGTTTTAGTTCCTCTCGGATCCACTTGAGAAACGATCCCGAATATCTGACTAGTGGCACAGCCGAAGTATTTATTCCTTTGATGATTTTTCTGTCGGAGAGTTTTGTCTCGAGTAGTTTTTGCGTTCTCCTGAGATCTTCTTTTCGGATCATGTCTTTCATTTGCGCTTGTTTGATGGTGTCAGCCTCCAAGATGCCCAAGTTGATCAGGGAACAATGCGCGGCTTGTTAGCGAATAGTAGTTTTTTTCCTTATTTGTGCTGTTAGTATTTTCCACATTATTGGTAGGCAGGTTATGGGTCTGTAATTGTTTGGGGCGGTTCCTTTACTAGGGTCCTTTTGGATTAATGTAGTCCTTCCTTTGGTCATCCATTCAGGTACGTGCGCGTCTTGCAAGCATCTGTTCATCTCTAGTGCTAGTCTTCCGTGAATGGAGGTGAATTTCTTGAACCAGAAGCCATGTAATCAATCATGGTCTGGCGCTTTCATGTTTGATATTCTTTTTAGTGTTGTTTTGAGTAAGTCGACGTGTATTTCCATTTTAGGGCCTTCTTTAATTCCGTCTAGCTCTCTTGTAATGTTGTTTATCCATTCAGCATTTTCGTTATGTTTCTTTGGTTCCCATATTTTAGCCGAAAATCACTCGGTTTCTTTTGCATCCGGTTGTTGGTATGTTTTCGTGTCACTCCCTCCCAATTGTTGATAGAATTTCCTTTCGTTGTTTTGGAATGTCCTATTTTGTCTGTACTGTTTTCCCTTTTGTCGATATCTCTTTAATGTTCCTTCTTTGGCTAATATTTTCTGGTTTATTTCCTCAAGTTGTACTGTTATTTTTCCCCATGTTGCCTGTTCCTTCTTTCCCTCACTTATTTCAGCGCCTCTCTTCATCATTCGGGCTTGTTTTCGTAGTTTTTTTATTTGCGATTCCAGTCTAATTTCCCATCCCGGTTTTTGCTGTTTCTTCGTGCTTTTTGAGGGGATCCCAATATTCTCACAAACTAATTTCGATCCTGCATATATTAATTCATTTAACTCAGTTATATAATTCGTTGGTATTGTGACGCGAAAACTATTTAAAATCCCAAAACGGGACTTTATTTTTGCACGTGTGAAGACGGGGCAGCTTGGCACTTGATCCCTTACAGAATAAGTCCTCGTTCAGAGTTTTTTTTTCTCAGGCATATAAGAACTGGCATATTATGTGGGGGATTAATTTATGGCCAGACTGACCGCCGCTGGCAAGGGGTTCCAAATTTTACACTCTACACACACCCACCAATGCCGCTAGACTTCCTCCCCTAGACCAATGGAAGATATGGACCAATAGATTTAGATGTAATAATATTTATTATAGTAGTCGGCAACTCCGGTTTCCCGTGTGATATTTTAGGAATTTATAGGACAATTTTAAGCAAGTTAACCTAAGGTGAATAGAAGCTGGAAAAGAAACATGAAGTAACAAATTCGTAGCAGACACCACAAATAACAACTTAGACCACGTGGGAACATTAAAATACATGAATCTTTTACTACACATAGATATACACCTTCAACGTGTCAAATATATCATTAATGAATAGTTCATGAACATAAATGTCTTTCTTCTTTTCTGTTCTTTCGTTTTTCCTTTAAATTGAGAGAGAGCAAGAGAGAGAGGGTATATAACATTGGGTATAAGGAGAAACGGTCACAAAGTTTACTTATCTTTTTCTTTTTTCGACGGGGTTCCTGTGGAGAATATTTTCTCTTTTACGGGCTAATAGACTTTATGATGCTGTTTTTAATACTGGCTTGAAGAAAATGGCTTCTTCGTGTCCGAGATATTCTTCGTCTTATTTTACCCGGAGTACTTGGCTTTGGTTCTGTCCCCTACGAACCCTGTCCAACAACTAACTTTTTTCTTTTCTATTTCCCCTGACTGGAAGGAGTCCCCACTTCCGTATTTGGGTCCCAGTCAATCGTTTGGCTTCTACCTCCCTCCTTCCCGTGTCAGGCGATCCAAGTGAGGTCACCAAGTATAAACATCTGTGGGTCTCTGTGACCTACATTCTTTCTTAACGGTCACTCTCTGATGTCTTGCTACTGTTAATTCAAACTAGAGGATCGTAGTAATCATATTTCTATCTTCTCAATGGGACACCACGTGGCAGTATGTAAGGTAGTATGTGATTTATTTTATTCGTTTCTATTTTAAGTGTTTTCCATTCTAAGTTTCTTAATGAAGGTAGAATAGTCTTGAATATTCATGATTCTCTTTACATTTTCTAGATTTACCTTTTGTTCTTGCGATAGTGTTTCTTCCTGGTTGTTTGATAGTGTATCGTTTGGGAGTGTGGTGTTTTCATTTGCCGAGGTTTGCGGTTCTTTTTCGTTGGATTGTTTTTGTTTGACACCACTTGGTGTTTCTGGCACTATGTTATAATTTTTTTCCGTGTTTTTTGATGGATTTCTAATCATTCTAGGTCAGAAAACCAACCCTTCTTCGTTATTGTCCTAACAATGAGCTTGTTTTTGTTATTATTTGTCGAATTTTTTTCGTTAATTTTTTTTCATTAATATCCTTATTATTTTCACCGCCTCCCTATTATAGTCATTACATCTGCATTTACATCCACACCCTAAATGTAATGACTAGTGTGTGACTGAAGTAGTACTTTTTATTATTAATATTGAAGCAGTTATTATTATTACTCTAGATATTAAGTTATTCGTATTAATTTTTTTTATTTTGTAGGCTTGACATTACTTATTTCTTCGTAACTGTTATTACAATAATAACGATGCATGTTCATAAATTATTAAATGTTGAACTATACAAATGAAAATAGATTTATGGACCGAGGCTGAGAGTGTAGGAAGAGCGATGCATAAATCTAAATTTTCTGATGAATTGATGGAGATCAGGAGATTCAAAACGACGCCTATTTCAAAATATCAGCCAAATACAATCATATTCAAACATTTCAAAACATGAAAAGTTAAGAAATCTTCTAGAGAATCTATCCGACAGATAATGCGTTCACAAATTCCCCCTTCATTTCCACCCCATATATAGTTTTGAAGCTTACAGCTTTTGGATAGAGTTGCAAGAAAGAAAATTGGTTGAATGACCAACGGCATCTCTACAGCCCTAGAAGAATGGATGCATTGACACTGTTTCCACCTATCCTTCTTTTGGCATACGAACGTTCTGAAAACAATAAATGGGTTGATAAACTGAATGAGTGGTTGTTTAAAAATCTAGTAAATAACGCTCACTCTCGATTCTCATTCAATTGTATTCCAATCACAATAGACATTGTCACTTCTGTTATTTTCGCAACCATTTCTATTCACACTTACCAAACTACAACTTTGAGATAATTGACAATGATATTAATATTTATTGGCATATATGCTTATCGTTATTACTATATTTTAATAGTAATAATTTCTATTCTATTTCGACTGTTTCATAAAGCTTGGTGCCCTAAGGATTAAGGGGTAAAATTGTATGCTTCGGTATTGGCCTAGTGTCAAAATTTTACGAATATGCAACAGAATTTAGTAGGTCAAATGGTTGCATCATGCACTCTCTTATCGAGAAACCGTTTTTCTTGTTATTTTCTGTGAATGATGTAAAATAAATTTGATATGAAAGTTCCTCAGTATACATTTTCCAAGTTTTTTAATTTAGTCGATGAATTTCGTGAGATTGATAATATTGATTGTTTATTTAAAGTACTGTTTTATTGTATACTGTTGCCACATTTACTAGTTTAAAAAAAAATGAAATTAATTCCTGAAACCATGGTATATCATTAATGCAAATATTGGTCCATGTCATTATTATACCAACGTTTGCAATATTTCTCTCTGTTATTTCAAACTTCAATGACTTATTTTATTAGATTCGACACTTTTTCAAGTACTTTTTCTTTAGCTCTTCCTCTTTTACTCGATTCGGACACACTTGCCCGTTTCCTCAATTGAAACAGAATTTCAAATGAATCAATATTATTTATAATACACTATGATATCTTTTTTTTTTTCTTTTTTAACTTCAAATTGAAATATTTAGTGTCTGAACGTTTAAAAAGAACAAAATCCCAGTCTATAATGTCATGATTTATTGTAATTTTGGAACTGAATAAAATGTAGTTCTACATAGTTTTCAAGTCGGGCAGATTTCGAACTGATCATCTATCTTATAATTACATATTGATTTACTCGAACTATCGTTATCAACTTGTTGATTACAGTCGCATATTACATAAATGTTTCTGATTTCTCAAAGGATTGAACTCACAGCCATCAGAAAAAAAGTTTGATCCTCGAAACTAACATCATGTTTGACACTCCCTTGGTTTAATTTTGATTTTTTAAATCTAATAGGTTCTTTTTCAAACTGTATGTCCTCATTTGGTTTTCAGCTTTAACCTATATTCATTAATATGAGCACCTAAATAATAACACTTTACTTCAGTGGATTGATCAGTAGGATTTGGTTTGATATGTGTGGAACATTAACAACATATGAAATGGAATTGAAAAATGTTGTGAGATTCAACAGCCGAAACAATTTGATTATAGCAATAGTTAGAATAAATTGCTATGTAAAAATAATTATTTCTGAAAGTCTCGGTGGTTTATTCAATAGAATATGATGTTTTCCAAAGTGTTTCGTCTTGTTACTACCTTGGGATGTTGCATGTCTCTTACATAACAAGAATTTAGAAAACATGACAAGTAATCATAATTTTTTTTACGGTTTATGAGCCAATGATTTATAAGTTAATGGTATGAAATATGCCTGGAAATATTTGGAAGATAGTTTTATTTTAAAGGTCATGGGTTCTCCAGTACGATAAAGACTCAATAAAACACACCCAAAGGCAAAGCAAGCGAAGTTTTAGAAAAAGAAAAAAATAACTACTTTAAAATGAAAAATTAGGATTCTTCATCTAAAGATCTTTTGGACAGGGATAAAATTCTCATTAGTGAAAGGAACCCGGAACCGATAAACAACAACAGTTTGGACACAGAGTGATGGAAAAGTGAAAGGAATTACCAACTGAGCAAGCATTTTATAAATGGCCAAAATAAACCTTTGAAGGCAGTCACAGTTAGTGCTTATGTCCATTTACAATTTTCTTTATCGTCTTTGAAATCATAACCCTGGAGTTGAAAATATTTTGTTTTGTTAAATTATACAGGAAATCCTATTCATCAATAAACTTTATCAATATATTGACAAAAATATCTTCACCAAACATACATCTAAGAAATTCCCAGGATATTATTCTATTAATTTTCGAAGGCTTATTTTTGTTTATTTTATTCTTACTCTTCTTTCCTTCTTTTGGTTACCACTTCTCTTTATTAATTTCATTTTCATTTTTTATTTGAATTTAATTTGATTAATGATTGGCTCTTCTTCTTTTTTCATCTTTTTTGTCTCTTTTCTTTTCAACATGTACTTTTTTCTTTCTTTGTTTTTTTTTACGACAAAAGATATCCATAAAATCTCTCCCTCCTTATCATTTATCTTCCTTTTCTACATCACATCGCTTTTCTTATTCCTTTCAGCTTTTTCCACTTTGTTATTTTCTGTATTTATTTTGTATTTTCTAACATTTCTTATTTATCTAATTACAATTTATGTTTTTCGTTAAACGTTATAGTTATTTTATTTTTATAAACGTCTTTGAGATTTTTCAATATCTTTTTATAGATGTTGTTCTTATATTTGTTTTATTTTAGACTTTTCTTAATTAAATGAAATCTAGTATTGATAATACGAAAGAGGATAGCAAATGTATATTCAATAATGATAAAGTTGAAAAAGTGAATGATGGCATCAGTAAATACAAAAAACTAGCACAAAAAGAATACAGAAACAAGTAATATTGGATGAGAAAGGTGATCCACTAAGAATTGTGCAAAATATGGAAGTTTGAACATATTGATAAATTGTTAATGCACAAACCAGAACCTGACTTAATAAATGAAATGCAAAAAATTCTCGACCGTTTTTAAAGAAAAGCGATTTGCTCAATCAAGTCCAGAAGATAACAGCTGGTGTAAATTAGAGAAAATATCTCATCTTGTGGACTTCGTTGGTTTTGCAGATTACTGACAGAAATTGAAGGAATACGAAAAGCTTGACAAATACCTGGACCTTAAAATGATATGAAACATGAAAGTAGTGGTGATTCCAATCATTGCTGGAGCCCTCGGAACAATAATCAAGGGCCTGGAAAAGAGACTGAAGAAGCTGGAGATTAGAGGAAGATTCAAGATCATTCAACTTACAGCACTGTTAAATTCAGCAAGAATACAAGAAGAATCCTGAAAAATTGCTGTCACTCAAAATTCAACGCAAAACCAGCAGTTAGAGCCGATAGGAAAAACTAGCAAGAAGTAAAATAATAATACGCTTATTATCATTGTTGTTGTTGTAATTTCTTTTCTCTACTCCCGCGTTTTCCCATTTTTTTTCTAACCTCATTTCCACCATTCATCCTGTTTGTTCTGTCTCTTTTATCGACCTCGGATTCTTTCCCACATATCCGAAGTCAATATCCCAGTCTGTCAATTTTTCTTCCAACCCCGACCTCCAAAAATGGCACACCGATTAATGTGTACAATTTGCACGGCCGCCTTCCTACGCATCCATTCTTTAGCCAAAGACCGTCAACCAATCGAGATCTGACTGGCGATCTCTGACCATTCCTCTCCAGACGAGAGAGGACAGGGCCATTTCTTATATGAGAAGCTTGAAAGAACACATTTGGCTGAAGATTTGTGAGCCGCAGCGCGTAAGTTTATCTGAAAAACGGATGAACGACGACGATATTATCGACGAAAGTGAAAAGCGTTTTCTGAAAAACTCAGGATTTTTGCATTATAATCTACAACAGCAAAAGCCCTGACTCGGAGCATTCTTGATATATTTACACTTGTATATGTGCATTAAAACCACCCTTACATTATTAGTGTCTGCGAATCATATAACCATCCAGTGCTTATAAAAGAGTTTGTTTTACTATTGAAAACGACTCTGTTTTCATAAAGCACTTATTATTAGTCCAGTCCACGGTAAATATTCCAGTATTTAAGTATTATTTGAAAAGTAACTATTAGTAGAAAAATATTGAAGACGTTTGCAGTATCAAAATCATTTCGACTAGGAACAGATACTACCATAAGAGTGACATTAACTCTTAGCAGATGTTTCGGTGCTGTGGTCACAATTCTAAAAAAAAAAAAAGAAAAGAAAAAACAGTTCTTGCAATATTGTGTACATATTCAACCATCGGAACTAATAGCTGACGTTACACGTCTTTTCCAGTTAAGAGCCTAAGACTTGGATTGCAGCAAGAAAATGATACCTTAGTATTGCTTGTGAAGTGCTAATTTTATTTCTGTCAGATTAAATCTATGGAAAACTATCGTATATATATATATATTTATTTTTGTTTTTTTAAAAAGAGTTTCTATTTACACATTTATTATAAAAGATAATTTTTAAAAGTATTTATTATAGAATTAATGTTCAAAACAAAAGAACATTATGGCAATATATATTTATATATATGTAGTACAATTTGATGGAGACTCAAACTCGGTTAAGTCGTCATAATAAATTCATTTCGGTGGAGAATATTACTATACTCTCCGTCTCATCAGATGACTCTTTACATGCTTCTCTCTCGTCGCTGAGTAGCTAATGTGGCGTTACAGTTCGAATTCAGAAGATAAAATAAAGGAATTAAAAAATAAAAAATAGAAAATAAAATTTAGAAAATAAAAATTTAAAAAATAGAAAAATAAAAAAACAAAAATAAGAATAAAAATAAGCATAAAAATAAGAATAAAAGTGGAAATCAAATCACAAATTTTATATATATATATATATATATATATATATATATATATATATATATATATATATATATATATATATATAATTAATAATATATATTAATACATTAATAATATGTATTTAATTTTACTGTTAATCTGGTGGGAGACAGAGACAATTACTGTTAATGTGTTAAAGAGAAAGCCTTTTACTTTACATGCACAATGTCAAGAATGTCACATATATTTGTAAATACTGTAGAGGAATCTTTCAAACAATAATCATTTCCGAATGACAACAAGTTTTATTGATGCTAATAATCTTATTACTTCCTTGTCAAAAAAGCACTTTACTACTTGACTTCGAGTTTTATTATCTTAATACCCAATACAATGGCATGGAAACAATTTCTCAACATTGTTTCAGTTCATTATTTAATTTATCATGGCAAGAATGGAGGTATTAATCTCAATGTTCTAAGGACACCTTCTAAGAGACATTAAGCCTTATGCATGTAATCAATCGACTGATTTTCTGTACTTTTTTCCAACTGTTTATTGTTGTTGTTTTTGTCATCGTCATTATTATTATTATTATTATTATTATTATTATTATTATTATTATTATTATCTGTTCATAACCTCATCATATTGAAGCAATTATTATGGATTCTGTCGTCATCTTGTTCTTTGTTTATTTCTTCTTATTAACATTATTATATTTCTTCTTATTAACATTATTATATCTTATAAAAATGTTCAATGCAATTGAGAATGCGATAGAATATCATTGTATAGTTAATATTTCTTTAGTAATCATTTAAAAACATTTTCTTTTAAAATTTATATTCGTTTTAGCTCATTCAACAAAAATGCATAATTTATCATCTGCTCTTTCTTCTCTTCAAAAGTAACATTAACACAACACTATTATTATTATTATTGTTGTTGTTGTTGTTGTTGTTGTTGTTGTTGTTCAGAAAAGGGCGCCTCTTTATTCTATATGTTATCTCTGGAATAAATAAATGATCTCGCAAGAAAACCAGATTTAGGAATTGAGTTTCGAAACAAGTGAATCTCCAGCGGAGATTGATGCAACCGACAAACTATCTAATAAAGATGCTCTATATTCATTTGGCATGTCAAACAATTTCTCGAAGGCTTCGTTTTAATAAAAGCCCACCTGTTACTTTCGCAAATAATAGACAGCGCACAAGGCAAACTTCAAAATGTGCATTGTTCCCTTCAGAAGTACTATGGTGAACTTAGAGGCTTTCGACGGGGAAACCAGATCAGTTAAACGGCATAACATATTAAAGACATAAAAAGGAGAAAGGTGTTTTCCTAACTCAAGGCAAGTGGCTCAATTGAGTAAGGCTTCGCTAAATCGATCGATATCTATGCATTTATTTCATTCTGTCTCTTTCTTTTCTCTGTCTCTGTTTCAGTCTTTCTTTCTCTCTCTCTCTCTGTCTCTGTCTCTCTCTCTCTCTCTCTTTATATATATATATATATATCTACAATCCAAAATAGAGGATCATCGGATGTATTCGTGTAGATCTACCAGAATTTGTGGCTGCACACGTTCAGACCAACGTTCAGAACATCTCAGGAATATAGCAGCAAGATCTAGAGGGTCAATGGCAAGGAATGACCAAACCAAGCTTCAATTTAAAGTTCGTGCTTCTTATTTTTGACAATCCATGTATATTAGATGCCCGTTGATTATACAAGGATATTTATACGTCCTAGAATAGATTTTTTAAATAATTATTGTATGCTTTTAAAGCACTCTTACTGACTAACTCTCTCTCTCTCCCTCTCTCTCTCTCTCTCCCCCTCTCTCTCTCTCTCCCCTCTCTCTCTCTCCCTTTGTATATCATCATCATCATCATGTCGTGCCACCAGCACGGATATCCTTGACCATCTCTCGCCACCTTTCCCTATCGTTCATCGCCTCCGGCAGGTCTTCTGGGTTACATCCTGTGTCCTCACATAGCTGCTGTATGTAAGTTCGGGCTGGTCGTCCTGCTTTTGCTTGGCCATATGTGGGGGTCCATAGGAGTACGTCACTTACGCGCTCGTCCTTGCTTCTCCAGCAGTGTCCGGCGTGTCTGGCTCGTCTTACCTGTATAGTTTTCGTGATGGGAGGCAAGTGGCCGTACAGTTGGCGTCTCGTGGGGTGTTGTCGCCAGGACTTGTTCAATATTGCTCTCAACATTCTTGTGTAGTTGCCGTCAAGTTTCTTCTCCAGCTGTTTGGTGAGCGTCCATGTAGTGTATCCATATAGCAGTATCGATACAACCGCTGCCTGGAAGAAACTGCGCTTCATTTCATCGGTCAGGTCTGATTTCCATATTATTGAGAGCCTATCTATAGCCATCCATGCTTTCGTCAGCCGTGTGTCGATGTCGTTTTCTGTTGATGAGACGCTACTTCCTAGGTAGGTGAATTTGTCCACTCGCCTCAGAGAGGCTCCATCTAGAGTGGTAATGTTGCCCGTTTGGTTGTAACACATATATTCAGTTTTGTGCGCATTGACATGGAGGCCAATGCCTGCTGCAGCTCGTTCCAAACTATGCTAACGTGCGTGCACGTACACACACACACGCATTACATTAAGACAATCTCGAACATTTCACAAATAAATTGGAATGTTTCAACATCTTAGAAGTAGAATATCAATTTCTTTGGAAAACAGTTCAATAAAACTGGTCACTTGTGTCGATAACGGCGTAAATCTTCTCTTGAGATTGTGTGTCGATTAAAATGATCTAGGGTCAGGATTTCACAACAATAAACAAGTTTCCATTGTGTGTTCAATTATTATCCCAGTTTAATAATTTTGGCTTGAAATTTAATCCTGTCCTACGTTGTATTGACTTTTCAATTGAATTTGAAGTTGTTATCTCATCATTTAATTCATTTCAATATCATCGAATTAAGAAAGTATGATTAGACTTTTGCGCTCTGATATCGTAAATGAATTTCACGGAAATTCCACCCCTAGAACAGAAGGGATTAAAACTCGCTTGTGCCAGCAAAAAACTAGCTTCAATATTGGTTAGTATGTCTTTAAGTCCTACTAATATAAAATGCCGAAAATTTTACAAAATTGTACGCTGTTTTATTCTTTGTAAAATATTGCTTGAACTCTGTGTTTTAAATGTAAAGACACTTTTACTGTAAACCCAAATTGAATATATGAATCTGTCCAAATTGTCAGCGTACACGGCAAAAAGTTTCGAATTTTTTATAAAAGTTTAAAATTCTTACAGCCCCTCTCCACACTACCGTAGTTTAGAAGAAAACTAAACAGCATAACTAAAAGTCCCATTGCCACAAAATAAAACAAATTTTAGTGTCAGTAACTAAGTTAAAATTGAAGGGAAATTAAAGTCCCCACCACTTTTTTTTCTTTTTACGTACACATGGGAAGCAGCATGATGGACGTAAAGGTATTTGATAAACCCATTGACGGCCAAACTCAATACCTAACGTCGACCTGGACGTGAGTTTTGCGACTTAACGCTCAGGATCATCAGTTCGATCGGGGAACTACTGCTGCTCATCTATAAGAGTGTCTTCTATAGATGAGAATAAAAACAGCCATCGAAAGATAACCATCGCCCATACTCAAACCACATACATAAACCGCATTGCTCTTCGCGCGGGTTGGAGCCCTGGCCTCAGTGTTAGAAAAATCAGCTACAGAGCTCAAGCAACAAAACCTACTAAAATGCAAACAAACAATACAAATAGTGACATTTAATGTAAGAACCTTAAATAGAATAGGTCAACTACCAAAGCTAACTGCATCGGCCGTAGAACATAAGATAGACATAATATGCATACAAGAACACAGATACACGCACACCGAAGATATCAAATATCACGAAACTGGCAATGGATAGACGCTATCCACCATATCGGCGTGGAAAAACTCAGTCAATTCCACAGTTGGAGGGGTAGGAATTCGTATAGGACCTAGAGCATTAAAAACACTTAATAGCATTGAGAGAATACAACCTAGGATGTTGGTAGCTACGTTTAATGGCAACCCAAGAACAACAATCATCTCCTGCAACAGCCCTACCAATGTTAGTGAAGAAACTGAACTAGTCGCCTTCTACGATGAGCTAGCCTCTCTAGTGCGTACCATTCCGAAACACAACCTGTTAGTCGTTGGCGGAGACATGAATGCCCAAATAAGGAAAAACGGAAACAACAAATAGAGCCTTGAACCTAGAACTAAATATAGAGTCTCATAAGAAACGTTAGCGGCGAGAGAACAACGTGCACACGTGAAAACAGCCTCCAAAAGCTATCGAAAGAACCCAACAAACACAAATGCTCGAAAACTAAAAACGGCACAATATCAATTAGCAGGCATATATATAAAGGAACAGACAGAATATATACAAAATCAGATAGATAAGATTAGAGACTCTGTGGAAGATAGGCAATCTTGACAAACAAGAGACTCAGTGGAAGATAGGCAATGCTTGACAAACAATAAACGAAGTGAGTAGAAGGAAGAGCACAGTCAAAGCAAAACGGAAAGCAACAAACCAACAGGAAAGAATAAAACTGGAAACAGCATTTCGAAAACCTACAAGGAAACCCACCGAAAGTAACACATGAACCAATCACCAGAATAATTTGTAAGCAATTGGGCATTAAAATAGAAGAACTCGACTCGGTTCTTAGAAAAATTAAAAATAGGAAAGCTGCAGGGCTTGACGAGATCCCGCCAGAAGTGTGGAAGACCAGACAATTCGACGACATGTTGCTCCGACACTGCAACGCAGTCTATAATCAAAATACGATAGACAGATGGATGAAGGGATGCATCTCCCCCTTCCATAAAAAGGGTGACCTCGGATTAGCCAAGAACAACCGAGGAATAACACTTACATCCATAGCAGCCAAAATTTACAATGCCTTACTACGAAATCCCATAGAACCCAAAATCGACAACATCCTTAGGAAAAACCAAAATGGCTTCCGAAGAAATAGATCCACGACCTCACAAATATTGACCATCCGTAGAATCCTTGAAGGCGTACGGGCAAAAAACCTACAGGCGACATTACTATTTGTCGACTTTAGCAAGGCCTTCGATTCCATTCACAGAGGAAAGATGGAACAAATCCTACAAGCAAAGAAAACGTAGCAGTAATAAAAATTCCCTATAGAAACATCAAAGTGAAAGTACGTTCACCAGATGGAGACACAGAATACTTCGACATTGTAGTAGGAGTACTACAAAGAGACACGCTAGCTTGATACCTCTTTATCATCTGTCTAGACTACATGCTAAGAACATTGAGTGATAAAATCAGAGAAAACGGCTTCGAGCTGATAAAGAAAAGAAGCAGAAGATACCACGCAAAAACAATTACCGACGCTGACTACGCCGATGACATAGCGATACTGGCAAATACACCCAACCAAGCCGAAGCACTACTGCATAGTTCGGAACGAGCTGCCACAGGCATTGGCCTCCATGTCAATGCACGCAAAACTGAATATATGTGCTATAATCAAATAGGCGACATCTTCACACTAGATGGAACCCCTCTGAAACTATTAGACAAATTCACTTACTTAGGAAGCAGCGTCTCATCAACTGAAAAGTACATCGACACGCGGCTAACAATGGCATGAGCAGCTACCGATAGGTTATCATCGATCATATGGAAATCAGACCTGACCGATAAAATGAAACGCAGTTTCTTCCTGACAGTGGTCTTATCGATACTGTTGTATGGATTCACTACTTGGACGCTAACTAAACGGCTGGAGAAGAAGTTAGACGGCAATTACAGAAGAATGCTGCGAGCAATATTGAACAAGTCCTGGTGGCAACACCCCACACGGCACCAACTATACGGCCACCTGCTTCCATCACGAAAACTATCCAAGTTAGACGAACCAGACATGCAGAACACTGCTGGAGAAGCAGGGACGAGCTCATAAGTGATGTACTCCTATGGACCCCCACATATGGCCGGGCAAAAGCAGGACGACCAGCTCGAACATACATTCAGCAGCTATGTGGTGATACGGGATGTAGCCCTGAAGACCTGCCAGAGGCGATAAGCGATAGGGAGAAGTGTCGAGAGAGGTTCAAGGATATCCTTGCAAGCGACACAACAAGATTATATATATATATATATATATATATATATTCTTATATGATCCGAGGAATAAATCCAAGGGGTACGATTATCAAATTTGTCCGCTCAATGCCTTTTTACATAAAAAGAAAAAAAATCACTTTTTTGTGCATTTATAGATTTATTTCACGTTGTTCAAACCTTCATCCGATGAACAATTCAATATTTCTTTTTTTTTATTTGGGTATTTTCATTTTCCTTCCGTCGAGAATAGGATTTGAACAAGTTTATTTTTATTTTTATTTTTATTGACATATTATTAATATTAGATATTTAACTACCATTAATTAATTGATTTATACATCTTTAACTATATACATTTATCTATTAATACATGATTTTTTACAAAATAGTCAAATGGATTAATTAACCTAATATTTTCTAATAGAGAATACTGGTAGATATAATAGATAAAGTATAAACATACGTTTTTATAATAGCATAATGAAATTAAAAAAATAATAAGTAAAGCATAAAATACACTTAATAACGAGTAGGAATTATCCCAATAAAACACGTGTTTTTTATTACACGGTTCATTACTATAGATAACATATTTAAGAATGAATTTTTTTAATAAGTTATTAGTTACATTAATATAACAGCTATTACAGATTGATTTTTTACTTACTAAGATTACTTAACTTTCTATATGTGAATCCCATATTAATTCTTTGTTTATTACGATTGACTTAACATTCAATATATCAATTTATTCTTAATATAAATAACATGGATTTTTACGATAATCCTAATAAATAAAATCAATTTTTGTAGATTAAGATCAGCATTTAATCATTATTACACGAATTATATTATTTGATATTGATAAAACACAATAGTCTCAATGAAAGTAAAATACACATTTTATTTAAATAAGTCGCATATCACAATATACTTTTTCTGGGATGAGTTTTTTTAATTTACCGTTGTATGTAAATTAGGAGTAATGTTTGTTTTTTTTTTTATAGGATTGTGTAAATATCCTATAAATAATAATAATAATAATAATAATAATAATAATAATAATACTGAGAAGAGTCCTGAAGACTTAAAGAGACTTGCTGTCACTCAATCTCCAGGGAAAGACCATCAGCTTAGGCTGATGTGAAAAACTCAAATGAATAATAATAATAATAATAATAATAATAATAATAATAACAATAATAATAATAATAATAATAATAATTAAACGGATTACCTAATCTCGGTCAGAAGACAAGACCTTATAATAATGAACCAAAAAAAGAAAATCTGCAAAATTGTCAATTTTGTTGTCCCGGCTTATCACAGAATAAAACTGAAAGAATGTGAAAAGAGAGATAAGTACCTCGACCTTGCTAGAGAATTGAAAAAAAACATGGAATATGAAGATGACAGTTATACCAAATGTGATAGGTGCTTTTGACACGGTAACCAAAGGATTATTAAAGGGCCTGGAAGATTTGGAAATTGAAAACGGCCATAATACTGAGAAGAGTCCTGGAGACTTGAGGAGACTTGCTGTCACTCAATCTCCAGTGAAAGACCACCAGCTTATGCTGATGTGAAAAACTCTAATGAGTAAAAATAATGATAATAATAACAGATTGATATCTTCAACATTAAAAAGAATTCTTGATTAAAGATTATGATAAAATATATTAAAAATAGTTTTTAAAAATTATTGTACTTTTGAAGAATTGTCTTGATGCCATCTTCGTCAAATAGTCTGAGACAAAGATGGAGTTGTGGACTGGTGCATTGTCCTGGTGGAAATGCCACTGACCCAATTTGAAGGGTGCTAGCCTCTTCCGACTGAAACTCGTCCGGAACTCCCTCAAAACCTCAACATAGTAACCCTAACACTAACCCTTTGGCCAATCAACTCTGGTGTATTGACTTCCTTACTCCTCCCACACCTCTCATCATTCCTCACAGACTCCCTGCCTTCCTTGAATATCTTATGCCACTCAAAAACCGATGCTTAATTCATGCAAGATGGTCCAAAAGCATTCTGAAGCATTCCATACGTTTTTGGGGGCATTTTCAACAAGTTTAAAACACAATTTTCTTTCATATCATTCTTCTAAAGTGTCCTCACGTTCAGATTGCATTTTTGAAATTCACCAGCTGTGACAATCAGCCTTTAGTAGGTTGTATTCAAATTGCTGCTGTAGCTGTTCATTTGAACCTGAAATCATAAACATTGGTCAGTCATCCCATAAGATGTATAGCAATAACTTACTGAATTCTCAAGAGTCTACGACAGTTTTAAAAACGCTTGGCAACTTATTGAACACACCATTTATATATATATATATATATATATATATATATAGTGTTTGTTACACGTCAGCCTTCAGATGTTTTCTTATAAATCGAATCGCCTCTAATTTTGGAATCCAATTCGTAATTTTCTTTTATGGTTTATTTGATGACATTAGGTGAAAACGTTATCTGCAATAAGTGAATTATTGTGACAATCAAAAACCTACCTTTCCACAATAAACTATGTTAAATAACTTGAAACGATTTACGAAAACATGATTGTACATGGCTATCTCTTCTGAAACTGTATCTTTTCAAGTGAAATTTCAGGATTAGTTGCAGAAAATCTACAATATAAAGAATTGATATTTTTTTTTTGGTTGGAATATAGTTAGGGTCATAAACCTCACGTGAAATAATTTGGACTCAGAAATCTTTTGTGGACGAAAAAGTCACGTATTAATTTTCAATATTGATGAATGAATAATACTGTAACGCTCTGATGTTTGGCTCAGTTCCTACCAAAAACTTCGGGCAAAGATTTGAAACTAAACAAGTTCAAGTATTGAAATGATCTCTACCATATAATGACAGAATATGAAGAAAAAACTGTTACGTGTCAAAAAGAAAACCTTCCACTCTCTTTTAGCGGTTGTTTCTTCATGGCTTACCTATTCCTTTTGGGGCTGAATGGTTAGTTATCAGGTGATAAAAATAGCTTATGACTGAACTATCCAAGTTTAGGTTCTAATAATCACTATCAAATAAATAACTAGAAAAGCAGTATGTAATTTGAGTTTGAATAAGATCATATATAAATTGAGGAAAAACATAGCATTTTTACACAATGATGGCAGCCATATAAAGTGATATATATATATATATTATATATATATATATATAATATATATATATATATATATATATATATATATATATATAAAGATGGGTGAATTCTCATCTAAATTACGCAAAAGGAAAATAACAGATTTATCACTTAATCAGATATAGTTACAAAAATTACATGGACCTATCTTGAAATATTATAGATTAAATGTTTTCGAAGAAATCGCCTTTCGTTCAAACCACGCCCTCTAGACGATTTAGACATCTCCTGTAAGTCTTTCAAACGATGTACCCGTTTAAATTGAGAAATGCTGCTGTTATACTTGCTTTCTGTTTATCTATAGAATAGCATAGACTTATGTGGGCATCAAGCTCACAAAAGTAATCTAGAGGATTACAAACTGGGGATTTATATGGTCAGATGATAGGGAGCGCTGTGGTCACAGAAATTTCTCGGACAGCCATAATTGACTTCTACTGTTTGTGTGACAGTCCTGTTGCCGGATTTAGGGTCTTCTAGTTGCCCTCTTGAAACCAGAGCAGCATTACATCATACAGAAACTTTAGGTACCCCTCCGTGTTTGATCTTAGATTATATGGGAAGTTGAATGTGGGCATAATTTCACTATCACAAGAAACAACATAAACAACATGATTGTGGACAGGGTGATTTGTTTTTATCTCTGGCGGTACATCTTGTGGGGACAGAGTAAGCCAGTTGTCGTGTGAGTTCACCATCTTATCGTCGCAGAGGGTTATTTTCTACCTGAGAAAAACCACATCACGTTTTGTTGGATGAGTACTTAAGCTTTTCTAAAATCTTTGCAGCATGATCTAAAAATAGTAGGCCATTTCTCAGTCAGCATGAAAAATACCGAATGTTTTCATGCACTAACTTTCTATTAAGAAATTCACACACTCCCATGTCTCAGGCTAAGGACCTGATTCTAAGATCGTTGTCAATCATCGCCGGGACATCAATAACAAATTTGGACCTCATTTCTAATCAGAACTATCAAAGAGAGGCTTCCAATCTGTCGTACCTTTCTAATCAGCATTGAAATCATCGACCTCTTTTCGAATCCTCGAAAATGGTCTCAGATTGACACTCTGACGCAGTGAAATGTTCTTATTGAAGCTTCCAGTTTCAATGTAACAACGTTGAGTTTGCTATGCTAAAATTTATGAAGTAATATAATGTTTTATTATGTTGTTTACTACATAGAAAATTAAATTAATTCACATAATTATCCTTGAATTTATATGATAATACAAAATATCCCTATATAGATGTTTGTGGGGTTGGAGTTGTATAATTGAATCTTTTGTACATCACACACCCTCAAACGTTAAAACATGCACATATATATATACACACATGTATATGTATGTATGTTTGGACGTATGGATGTAGGTATTTCTCTCCCTTTCCCCCTCTCTCTCTCCCTCTCTCTCTCTCTATATATATATATATATGTACATCTGCGTGCATGTTTTTTTGCATATGGTTCAGTGTTATATATATATATATATATATGTGTGTGTGTGTGTGTGTGTGTGTGTGTGTGTGTGTCCACATTTTAAGCCATCAGTGCGTGTTTTACAAAAAATTCCACTGCTCGATGTACGGTTCCATGCAATCTTAAATAGACGATCTTTGATACAAAGGAAGCCTTATAAATGCCCTGTAGATATAGCAGTATCGATTTTCCTGGGTAATCCGAACAATTCTTTATCCGTGATATGCATAAATATTTGCCTTCAGATTTTCGATTGGTCTCGCGGAAATATCAGACACCGGTTGCATGTGTGCTTAATCTGTTGTTACGATCTCTCTAGCGTTGCGTTCTTCTCTACTCTCTTTTTCGCAACGTTTCGTGCCCAGACCTCGTATTCGGTCTGCGTCAGACCATCGAATGTTCTTCCTTCTCGGTTTCCCGTTTCCTAAACAACACCGACTTTACTGACCGCTAGGCTGAGGCAGGTTAAGAAAGGTCGAGGACACCGGAGAAGATTCTTTCTCTCGATGACACAAGGTTTGTGTCTCCAATGCACCAAAACATGAAATATATGCAATCCTACTCAGAAATAACCAAAGAACCCGCATTATTACCTACGCACCCACACAGATAATGCGCCCACATACATATCTTTGCGCAGATGTTTGTGCAAAGTTATTCAGAGCATCGCAAAGAGAAGAAAATGTCAGTGATAGATATCTGTGAATCTAGAAAAGGAAATGTAACAATTCATTTATGCAAAATCTGAATTTCAAATGTACCCTAACATTGACCCTTAGGACTTAGGTAAACGCTACAATTTCAGCAAATAGCCAAATAAATAGATAGATAGATGGAGACAGAGAGAGAAAGAGAGAAAGAGATAGAGAGAGAGAGATAGAGAGATTGTGTGTAGGTGTTCATGTGTCATGTGGTTTATACATATAAATGCATAAACACGCGCACATAGTTTATACGTCATTGTATACATATACACGCATAATATGTTGTACTGATATGAGATACAGCATCCAATGTAATAATACAACCTTGCTAATATATAAATATAAACAAATTGAATCAAAACTGAGGCAGATTTTTCATTGCCTACTTTTTACAAAAACCATAGAAAATATTAGTCATCAGTATTTGAACCGGCATGAAAGTCTGTTTTTAATGCTTGATATTTTAGAAGCCAGGAAGATTTTGAGTAGGGAGTCTAAATTAACTTATTTCATCCAACAATTCAATAGCCGTTTCATTCATTATGATTTTAAATAGACAGCGTTTCATCACTTTCTATCAGCGTTAACATCATGACTGAGAATACTTCCTGTTGAGTCTTAAGAATAAGCTGTATTTAATAAATGAACTGCAACATTCTCGCTTTTCACTAGGTCGGTAATGAGTATTCACTTCATTTACAAATTCGTATATCTTGTTGACATTTAATAGTCAAAGAATGCAGCCAAATAATCCAAAGAATACACATAACTATTTGTTCGTTGCTCTGAAACTACATAAATTAATAGAGGTATCCGTTTCTTAAGCGACTTCTCTACATTCACGCACAGATTTGTAAGTAGCATTAAATAACAGAAAAACTCGTCTGTTTACGGGTTTCCTTCGAAATGCTGGTGTCGGGTCTTTATTAATAGAACATTTTATCTCCTTCACTCTGATATCATAAGTGCACCATATCGAAATTTATAGTGTTTATGAATTTATGCCTTGCTGAAAAAATAGGTAAGCACTCTTGTTGATGTTCTATGTCTGCTCTGGATCGTAATATCATCCTCTATCGTTTAGTCTTCATATTGATGCTTGGAGTATACTGCTCTTTCCAGCACAGTAAAGGAAACCCTATTATCCTACTTTGCATTATGCCAAAAACCTTCGTCTGCAAGGTACCAGTATGATTCATTTGTAATATATATATATATATATTCTCGGAAATAGCATTTCATGCCTTCGTAACTTCGTATTGAAAAGTCATATTTATTTTCCAGAATATGAAAAACACACTTAGATTTAGTTTATACACACATTCAGTGATGTCTCATATAATGTTCGCATGTACTATGTCTACTGGGAAAATAGGGATACCAGAAATATTTAAAAAAACTTTTTGGGTTTTTTGTTCAACACAAATTACGTAATATTTTTGCAAGAATAATGACAAATATTTAATTTTATGCCCTTAGTGTAACGATAAAAGTACTGAATTGTGGTCACAAAGTAGGCGAGTTCGAACAATCGTGCTATTACGTTCACTAACCCCCTTATTCTCTTAGCTATGGGATATATAGAATCACTAAATTTCTTCTTCAGCAATTGCTCTGGCATTAAATAACCCATGAATTTTGATATGCCATTAAAAAAACAACCTATCCTTTTAAAGAACATTATCCAAAACATTGCAGTATTTAAAAGACTGACTTTTGATGGATAGATCTAGTTTACCAATACCCATTCAACTTTCGGGCTTTCTGTAGTAGCTTCCAGAATCATTTGGAGACTCTGAAAAACACATTTATTCTTCTTAAGCTTTTCATCCATATCTTGCAGACAAAATCTTTATCTTCTACAGAAATAGGGTGTCCTCGTGGTGTAATGGTTAAAGCGATGAACTGCGGAATCGTAGTACGCGAGTTCGTACTCCAGTCGCGCTATTACGTTCACTTTCGGGCAAATACCCTTGGGAAAGGTATGAACCCCCTTATTCTCCCTCCAGCTATGGGTAAATAGTAGGACGGACTAGGTTCTTCAGCCTTGTTGAGGCAACTAGTCTAGGAGAAGGAAAACTCTGAATTCAAACCTGTTAAACTCCGCTTAAAAATTGACCTTGTGTCATATCCTGCCCGAGCGGAGGGGTTGGTAAATAGTATCTTCTACAGAAATAAGTGAAACGCAGAAATCCATTTTGCGATCAACTGATTACAACCATTAAATATAACTGAAATGAAGGAAAATAGTAGAATTGGCGAGATGTTCATCAAAATATACTTTTATTAAGATTGCGTTCGAAAATTGGCAAAGGTTTCAAAAGAAAAAGGTCTTTATTAGCTTTTCATAACACTTCATTATTTTTTAATCCATTTGACCTGGATCTACTTTTTTTCAGTTTTAGCTTCTTTGTATAATGGTCTGGTTTGGTTTGTTTTGGCGTGGCTTAGTTTGGTTTTATGGCATATCAACCATTGCAGGTTTTTTTTTTTATCACCAAACCCATATTATAAATATAAACAGTTCCATCTCAAAAAATTCAATTTAGCATCAGTACACTGTTTAAATGTCAAAATAGTTATATTTCAAACATTTCAGTTTAGCGTATGTACACAGTTTAAGTGTCAAAACAATTTTATCTAAACAATTCAGGTTTGTATAAGTATAGTTTAGTTCTATTTAACCCATAGATAGGACTCTATTAGTCGCCTCCACTTCGGCTATAGTGGACCTGAGAGCGACGGGCAAAAAGAGGTATACTGCATCCCCCAAAGCTCCGGCATTACTGAAGCCTCACCATGAGATTGCTTAGGTTCATAAACAGGACACTCGTTTGGAGAGTCTTACTTATCTGCAGTGAAGCAGTTGTTGTATTCTACAGCCCCAGGCGATTGGGGCCTTGTATTATGGTGTATGAATCTTTGTGGGTTATTTAATGACAAAGCTATTCGTGTAGAAAAACAAGCGATATTGTTTAACAAGACCAGGATCTTCATACCTTTCCCAAAGGTATAGTTTGAAAGAAAATGGAGTAGCGAAATTGCAGTTCGATAGCCTTTCTTCGACAGTCCAGTACTTTAGATATTAGGCCACAGGGACTCTCCCTGATTCAATCTCTCTTTTTCTGCTAAAATCTCTGATCCATTCGCTGCTCTACAAGTCCGAGTGTTGTCTATTTGTGATCATTTCTTTGATCTCATTCGAATCTTCAACACTAGAATCATTCCGGCATATTCTCTGCAAAATTTTTAACATGAAGCTCATCCTTGTCGGAACTTTTTGAACGATGGTAAAGAATCTGCATTATATTTAATCAATTAAATAGCCGTCATCATTTGACATCTATTCTAGAATTCACTCTTCACATTTCTATACAAATATTCTTTAAAGCAACCGGTAGTAACCATTTGCCTCAACTCTTTAAGATGTTTTTATTTAAATTTTACTGATTATCTTCTACATTTGTCACAAGAATTAAAATTGTTGACACGAGTATGTCTTTCCCAAATTCAGATTCACATTTCGTTTATATATATATATATATATATATATATATATATATATATATTGGTATTATTCGGTCCAGTTAAACCGGAGTTGGGAGTAATTCCATCAGGACAAAAAGAACATTCAACAGTGAACATTTAAATTTTCCTGGTAAAGAGCTCAATGTAACTAACATTACAGAACAATCATTTCTTTAAGAAAAAATGTGACCAGCTTTTTTTCTTAAAGAAATATATATATATATATATATATATATATATATATATATATATATATGGGCGGTAAGTGCATGTGACTAGAAGTAATTGTTTCTTTAAGTATTATTGAATGTGACAGAAAAGTATGGCATTATGCAATTTCTAATGTCCCTTTTCTGATAAGTGAATGGAAACTTAAACCTCGAATGCGTTTTCTTTTCAGAATGCAAGAACGATTGATGAAAGATAAATAAGTCACTTTGTCCTTTATATCCAATAATCTCTCTCTCTCTCTCTCTCTCTCTCTCTCTCTCTCTCTCTCTCTCCTATTTTTGGGGAATATAAACAAGCGAACATATCCATAAAATACATCAGTGTTGTGTATATATATACATATATGTGTGTGTGTGTGTGTGTGTGTATGTATGTGTGTGTATTAACATAGTACTTATGTATTTTATGGATGTGTACACTTGTTTGTATTCACAAAAATTCCGATAACTATCTTTTGCGACGAAAGAAATGTTTACATTTATAAGCTTAAAATTGTCGAGCCAAAGTATGTCTTGTTGTTGAGATCTACCTTCACTCAATTAATAAGAAAAGTAACCTTCAATATTCCAGCCTTTTATGAGGCAATTGATAACATATTTTCTGCTAGGCTTTAATTTTCTCGTCATCTTTCATGTTGCTCTCACTCAGTTTAAAATATATATACATGTGCGTATTCACACACACTAAAACGCGCACGCGCACACGCACGCACACACACACACACACACACATATATATATATATATATATATATATATTGAATTTATATTATCAGCATGCACATTTTAAGATTGGTTTCTCTGCAAATTCGACTCTCTTTCCAATATATATATATATATATATATATATATATATATATATATATATATATGTATGTATATATATATATATATATATATATATATATATATATATATATATATATATATATGCATATATGTGGGTTGTATTCTTCCAAACTATGTGGTGCGTTCAATAATTTTACAGACTTTTTTTATACAGGTATTTTAAATTGTGGTAGACTCTTGAAAATTCAGTATGTTATTGCTATACATCTTATGAGATGACTGACCAATTTTAATGATTTCTGGTTCAAATCAACATCTACATCAGCAATTGGAATACACCCTACTAAATCCTGATTGTCACAGCAGGTTAATTTCAAAAATGTATTCTGGGCGTGTGGACACTTTAGAAGAACGATATGCAATAAAATTCTTTTTTTTAAAAAAAGCTCCAGAAACGTATGGAATGCTTTAGACTGCTTTTGGACCATCTTGCATGAATTGAGCATCAGTTTTTAAGTGACATAAGAGATTTAAGGAAGGCAAGGAGTCTGTGGAGGATGATGAGAGGTGTGGGAGGTGTAAGGAAGTCAATACACCGGAGTTGATTGGCCAAAGGGTTAGGCTTAGGGTTACTATGTTTTAAGGGAGTTTAGAAAGAGATTAGGTCAGAAGAGGCTAGCGTTCTTGAAATCGAGTCAGTGGCATTTCCACCAGGACAATGCACTAGTCCACAACTCCATCCTTGTCACAGACTATTTGACCTAGATGGGCATCAAGACAGTTCCCCACCCTCCTTATAGTGCAGACCTTGCTCCCTGTGACTTTTGGTTATTCTCTGAGCTCAGAAGCTGTCGTTATGAGACAATTGAGGAGATGAAAGAGGTTGTGACTAAGGTCATTGAGATTCTCACACACGAGGACTTCGAGGGGGCCTTCCAGAAGTTGTTGGAACGGTACAACAAGTGCATTGCAGCCGGAAGAGATTACTTTGAGGGGGAGTAGAGTTTCATGTGTGTAGTATCAATAAAAGTGCCCATACGAAAAAAAGTCAGGAAACATATCTAATGATCCTCGTATGGTATTACTTAAGAAAAATAAGATACTGGATTTCGACAGGAAACATGATGGTTAAAGAATTTACCTTGTAAACACTCCAGAAGACATCATAATATATCGCGGAAATGTAAATTTGAGTGTTTTTCTTTTAGTTTGCTCAATTAGATATTTTTAAAACTATTATCTATAGATGACTGGTCTTCCTCTCGGATTCGACGGAATAGTCAATGGTAATTAATTTCTTCTCCCTGCTTCAATACTGTGGAACTCAGGTATTTTTTACATATTCTAACCAGAGTCTGCTAAAGTTTGTCTTATTGTTCTTTGGCAATCAGCAAATGTAAGAAATATCATCATGTTTTAAATGCTAAACAGACAAATAGTTAAGCTTAATGTACAAGGACAGATTAAATAGTTGATAAAATGTGACTCCAGAAGGTTAATATATAATTAATTTCGTCTCAAAAATAAGTCTTGTTTATTGTTTGTTTATTTTAGAATATTAAAAATGAAATACACTAAATGGTCTGTCAACATGTGTTCCTATTAAAATTGAGGTTCTCGGTGATATTGCTGCTTTAATAAGAATGTAACGAGGAATTGTAATTAGCATTTCCTAGTTATCCCCGTTCTGTCAAAAGTGTAGATGCTTATGAATTAAGTTTGAGCGAAAGTAGACATAACAAAATCATTATTTGGTGCTAAACATAAACAAAAATATTTTATTCGGGCAAATATATTTGAGCATAAGCGTATCAATATATTTACATATTTGTTTTTTTATCCAGAAAAAGAAGTGTCTGATTGACTTATTTTCTTTGTAAAAACATATGTATCATTCACTGACTGCATACGAACATATCTATTACATCTCCATTGGTTAGCATATCTGTAACGGTGTTTTCCTTTGTTAAATTAAATGCAAATATATACCATATATGATTACAATACAAAAAGAACATTTTGTTTCGATAAACAAATATGAAAACAATGACTGCAACTTCTTTTCTCATTCCTTTAGCTTCCTGTATATGAATGGAATCTGATATTAACAACAATATTCAAATATTTATCTGAGTACGGAGACAGTATAATTTGACTATATATAAACAATTATCCTTTCTGATACTATGCGATTTGATATGAAATCTTATTTTACTTTTTAATATTTACTTTCTCTTCAGGGGAAATATTTTGTTGATGATATCTATAAAAACGATTCCTAATGTCAAATGAAATATTTATAAATGTATACGACCGACTAGCAAATAATGAAACAACAGAATCGTGCTGATAATTTTGTGAATTACTCCTAGAATAAAATGCCAGTACATTTTTGGTGATCTACTTCAAGAAGAATTATTGAATATTTATAGATGCAAGTTGTTTGATAAACTGTCATGAATTTGGTAGAGCAGTATTAGTCATGTGACAACACTTTACTTGGAGAAAAAGTAATAATTTAGCTGCTAAAATCCTTGCTTTATGCTCTAGCTTCATTCGATCTTCCATTTCTATGTTGCGCCAGCTGTGTAATTTTCCAATTGCCAAATATTGTTTATTATTCAGACCTGTTTCGTGTAAAAATCTTACAAACATTTGAATGATGAATATGCCTGGTAGGGCGACAGTATTAGATTGAGGGGATACTTTCTGTGAGTGTGAATTTACTGAATTGAAAAGGGTAAAACTACAGATGTATTGAAATCCGTAAGGATCTACATCCAGTTTAAATAAAACCTTTAAAATATATATTATAAATTAAAAATTTACGTCAAATTAGCATCGTTTTTCGTTTTTTTTATCTTTCATTTTCTTTCTTCATTTCTTTTTTTTTTCGTAATTTCTGGATATAAGGTAGCTTAAAAGAAACCGGCTGGGTTATTTTTAAAAGAACCAGTATACAACGATAGACGGCCAAAAACTCAGATAAATGCAAAAGTTTAAATACAAACGGCTGAGGGCACATATAATTTTGTTATTATCCTAAATGTTGATACAATAATAAATATATGTTAACTTAGTTTCAAAGCTTTTATTTGTGTACGTTTAGGAAGCAAACATGTAAAAATAATGATTTCTGATCCTAAAATGGTCCGTGTCGAGATCCCCCAAAGCTATAATCAGAATTTGTTACTGTGTTACGGCTAATATATTTTAACTTTGTAAAAGAAAAAAAAATGTATTCATTCTTTTATTTATTTATTTATTTATTTTTAAATCAATAAAAACTGAAATCTATCATGGCTGAAGATTTAAGATAGGCAACTCGTAAAAATGATCAAAATATAACGTATAGTCTTTAATAGTTTGACTGTTTAGCTAGATGTTAAATAATGAATTAATTTTAAACAAGACTGGATTATTTTTACCTTAAGCACACGCTTGCCATTCTGTTTATTCAAAGAATGTAGAGAATTACATAGTAATACGAAAATATGATGCTGATAGAGACATTGACTCTGGTAAAAATATGAATAGGAAAATATACACGTGTGTACACACAAATCTCTGTCTGTCTCTGTCTCTCTCTCTCTCTCTCTCTCTCTCTGTCTCTGTTTCTCCCTCACTCTCTTTAAATCCACACACACACACACACACACACACACACACACACACACACACACACACACACACACACACACACACAAACATATAAATATATATATATATATATATATATATATATATATATATATATATATATATAGCATTAAGAAGATATTGATTGTGATGATAATTATGATAAAAGGTGAAAAAGGAAAGGTTACCTACCTGGTTATATTACTCACGGTTCATGGCTTTTTCCGAGGTAATTTTACGATTAAAAGAGACTACAACATGTAGAGAGTGGAAAATATTGATAGAAAATGGGGGTAATTAGCGGATTTGATTGAAACTTTATTAAGTAAAAGCAAACATTCTCTCTTTTTAAAGGGGGAGACTTGTCTGTTTCTAGAATATTTTTATGAAATAGAGATTGTGCCTTCCTTAGAATTAAAAAAAAAACAGTGGACACTAAGTTCGATGATGCACTCACAATTATTTACTCGGTGATTGCGATGAAAGAACCGTATGTATTATTCAGAATGTCCATAGAAACTCCGGTAAAATTCTGGGTTTTAGTAGATGCTTTTTATTTGTTCCAAAATTTTGACTAGTTCTGCCAATGTCGTGCGAACCACAATTACAATTAGATAAGTAAGCAACTTTTCTTTTCTTATCTTATTGTTATCGTGGTTTGCACGACTTTGGCAGAAGTTGTTATGAAAAGGAGGATAATCATCCTTTTGAGTAGATGTTACGATCAGTTTAAAAGAAAATACAACTTATGCTGCTGATAGTGAAGTAAGGTATGATTAATACATATATAGTTAAAAGTCCACAAACCAAATGCTTCATTTAATACTCTCCAGATATCTTAAAATATAACTGTTTCGCGCATTTGCAGTTGTTTTGTCAATAATAAAATAACGTCACTATAAAATCTTGAAATTCATTTGATGGTTTCATTTTCGATATTTCTTAGTCGTCTTCGTTAAACAATTTTTTTCTGTTCTGTTTCTTTCCTTTCCAATGTACTTTAAAGTTAATTCGCATTTCAATGTCTATAGATGTCATTTATTGGCTTGGTACTGTCAGCGAAAATGCTTGAAGTACCACTTGTCATTAATTATTACACTCATCTTAGTACAGAACAAACTCACTGCTGTTTAACTTCTGTGATGTAACAGAACTAGGCCATGTATCATTAACTAGGTTAAAATATTTGGCCATTCCGTCTGAATCAATCTCAATATTTTTATCTGCTAACCAACCTCGCAGACCATTACATTACACAAGTTACCATTTTAAAACTAAGCACCATGCTAGTTGTATGATTTATTCAATGTGCATCCAACTAACAATCACTACTTGCTTCCTTTACTAATCATTATAGCACATGAGACACCATGATTAAATTTCATTCTTATACTAATCATTTGCGATATTCATTTTTTATTTGACGGAATATTTACCACGTTCTCGTTGTTGACAATGTTTCAGCCATGTACCTAGTGGCCTTCTACGGGTGTATTTAATTTTGAATTATCGGTGTCAAGTGTCCATTGCAGAAAATGCTGTACTAATGCGTTACATTTTCTTATTGATTAGTCTGACTACTTCCGATGTTTTTCTTTTTAGAGAACAAAGAAACACAGAGACGAAGGAGAGATGATGCATTATGTAATGTATCATTTTTGTTACCGATTGAATAGTATGTAAATTTAGGATGTTGTCATTTATTTTATGCAGGCAAAATCATAGAAGCATAGAGTCCTTTCGTATGCATCAAACTCTCTAAGAGTGGCCTGTCTGTCTTGATAGTTAACCTTTTCTTGGTTTGGATTGGGTTCATTTATTTTTTTAACGGCATATCACCGTTCATGGGCTATTTACTGACAAAGCCATCCTTTACGAAGAACATTAGTGGTACTATTTAACAAACAGAGTGAAGGGATGAGGGTATCAACCTTTACTCCAGTAGAGACTCCTCAGTAAATGTTTCCTATAACTCTAATCTTTTGTTCTCTTAGTGAAATCAAATGAAATAGAGTTCATATGTTTTAGCCTATATGGTATCATCTCCACATTAAATGGCACGCCACTGAAATTTGTCGACTAGTTCATATACATCAATATTAATATTTAATCAATTGAAAGCAATGCTGATATACGCACAACTCAAGCAAGGACAGCTATTGACAAGTTATGACTATATGTGAAGCTGATCTTTGATAAAATAAAACGGTAATTCTTGCAGGTTGTACTCATGTCAGTACCACTATATGATTTCACTATATGAACTTTAATGAAAAGCCTAAAGAAAAACCTAAATATGAGCTATACAAGGACGCTGCGTGATGTTTTGAACAAATCCTTAAAGCGGTACTTTTCAAAAAGGCAGCTGTATAGCCACTTACCTCTCATCTCACATACCATCCAAATAAGATCAGCAAGATATACTGGGTTCTGCCGGAGAATAAGGGATGATTTTATAAACGACTTAATCCAGTGGACTCCTAAGCATGGACGTATCCATGTTGGCTAACAAGCAAGAACTTACATTCATCAGCTTACAATTGGGTCACAATATGTGTAGAGGACTTGTCAACACAGCTGATAATCCCTATAAATGATGACAAGAGAGAGTCAAAGCAACCCGTTCTCTCAGGAGGCTTGAATGATGATGATGATGATGATGATGATGATAAAACTTTACGGATTCTTTTTTTTTTTTTTTTTTTTCGTTAAAACGTTAGTTGTATGTAAAATTACGATGTAGTGTAGAAAGCGATTTCAGGAGCTGATTTTTTAAACTAATTCAAAATTGTTAATTGATTCAAAATCTATGAGAAAGCTGAAGAAGTTTTTTTCTTCTTAATTTCTTTCTCACTGCAGTGATCAAAACAAAGTGCAACAGGGTTTAATTTTTCTTTACAACGACTTATAGGATAGATATTATTTTTTATGGAACTTATAAGATTGCAGGAATATAATTGGTTCGAAATTTAAAGCTCTCCTAAAAAATTAACATTATTTTACATTTCCTATAAGATTCATTTTAAGTTCTTACAAAGGTTCAATCGAATATTTAAGGGGCTTCTATTAAAGTTATAAATATTTACACAGTGCACTTGATAATCAGGCAATGTAATCCAAAAATTAAATTTATGCCGTTGAAATGTATATATATATATATATATATATATATATATATATATATATATATATATATATATGTGTGTGTGTGTGTGTGTGTGTGTGTGCGTGCGTGCGCGCGTGTATATATATATATATATATATATATATATATATATATATATATATATATATATATGTATATATATATATATATATATATATATATATAAAATGCCTTAATATAAATGAGTACATTTTATCATAGTGTGCACCCTATCCAACACACACACACACACACACACACACACACACACACACACACACACACACACATATATATATATATATATACAGAGAGAGAGAGAGAGAGAGAGAGAGAGAGAGAGAGAGAGAGAGAGAGAGTTGAATGTCTACCCAGCGCACGTATGGGTTAATATATAACCAAAACGTGTCATCAAAACATCTGCAGTTTACGTCACTGAGATTTTGTTTTTAATAATAAATACCTTTCATAAATTCCGACATAGGCCTTATCTTTTTGTATTTAGCGGTTGTTGCTTCATGAAGATAATTTATTTGCACATTCAACATTGAGAAAATGTGACGAATAAAACTTTTTGGCTTTTGATTTTAGATCTTGAGTATTTTTTCATAATAAAATATCATTTAGTTTGTGAATTATTTTTTTAATGATTAAACTAGCCAAACCATGGAGTCATTTACTTTCCATTGCTGTACCAGTAGACGAGGATCTTCACGCTTCTAATTAAGCTGTATTAAAGGATTCTATTTAGCTTCTTATAGTCATCGTTCTTATATTTTATCTCCTCAAATGTCTCATGACGATAGCCTCTAAGCTTAGGGAATAACCAAAAGTCACAGGGAGCAAGGTCTGGACTAAAAGGAGGGTGAGGAACTGTCTTGATGCCCATCTTGTTCAAAAAGTCTGTGACAAGTATGGAGTTGTAGACGGGTGCAAGGTCCTGGTGGAAAATGCCATTGACCATATTTGAAGAGTGCTAGCCTCTTCCGACAGAATCTCTTTCTGAACTCCCTTAAAACCTCAACATAGTAACCTTAACCCTAACCCTAACACTTTGGCCAATCAACTCTAGTCTATTGACTTCCTTACTCCTCCCACACCTCTCATCATCCCTTACCGACTCCCTGCCTTCTTTTAATCTCTAATGCCACTCAAAAACTGATGCTCAATTCATGCATGATGCTCCAAAAGCTGTCTGAGGCATTGCATACGTTTCTGTGGCAGTTTTTCAAGTTTAAAACAGAATTTTATTGCATATCGTTCTTCTAAAGTGTCAGATTGCATTTTTGAAATTCACCTGCTATGGCAATCAGGCTTTAGTTGGGTGTATTCCAATTGCAGCTGTAGCTGTTGATTTGAACCTGAAAGCATAAAAATTGGTCAGTTATCCCATAAGATGTATAGCAATAACATACTGAATTCTCAAGAGTCTACGACAATTTTAAATGCCCATACGAAAAAAGTCGGGAAAATTATTGCATGCTCCTCGTATATTTACATTAGTATATCAAAGTTCTATGCAGTTAAGTTTGCATCAAGAAAGTACATGGAAATCAGAAGTTGAAAATTTACATCAAAAGTAAGGATCATATCATTTTTCAAAAATGTTATTATTATCAACTTGGTAGGAAAGCAAAATAAAAGATGAAAGACATTAATGAATAAGAATGGTCTTTGAAAGAGTTTATACGAAAAATAACGATGACAAAATAAGATTAGAAAGAAATAAAAAAGAAATAAAGACTATCAAAGCAAATAAACAAACAAACACGCAAATGAATAAGCAAATCATAAAAACTACAAGGAGGAAAAGTTGATCTTATTTTTGTCATTTTCATTAAAAATGGACAAATGATCCAACTTCTTCTTAAGCTCTTCTTTTTTATCCTATTTAATGAAACAATATAGTTTTAAAATAATAAAATAAATTTCGTACAATCTGTATTTTTTCGAAGTAAAATCTAATTACCTTTGCCAATATTTCTTAGTTGTGAACAATCAATATCATGCAGTGATAAAATCAAGAAATAGCACATTAAAAAATTCTACATCAACGGCAGTGCATGAAAAAAAAAATCTGCTTGAGAAGCTTAATGCATCAAAACATTAGTTAAAATGTGTCCATTTGTCTTGGTCAGGTAATGCAATTCAGTTGTAGAGAGGGACACATGACATCTCAGCAATTAATTAATTCGTAATAATGAACTTTGAAGCATAGAGAGGGGAATGAGAAAAAAAGATCCCCACCGATTGATTAGAATTTTGATTCCTAAAATTTACACCTTACAACAGATAAGAAATTGTCATAACATCACTATCATCATTAACAAGATGATAACATGAATCCGTGTGATTTGTGTATTATTTTCATTTACTAATTCCAAATGCACAAAAGAGCCAAGACATATGGGGTACCATAGAAAATTGATAATATACGGCGAATGATCTAAGCTTGTTAACCATTACACTAGATATAAGTGTATGATAAAGATATCAATACAGTATAATTAATTTTGTTTCTTTTCCTTGTTAATCTGTTTGTAACTTCTGCTATGATTAGCATGGTGTACCTGTGCACTTTTACCGTGAAAAAAATTCTTGCTCCCAGTACTTCTGGCAAGCATTACAACTTATAAATAACTTTTCATAAGCTTTTATTTATTTATTTATTTGGTTTTATTTTGTTTTCCTGGAAAAGTACTGATCCGTTTTTAAATTCTTTTGTCCAGGGAAATGCTGAAGAGTTGGTCGGCCGATACGTTATGTTAACAATATCACAAACGTCAATAATTTGTTCTATTTATGCAAACTTAATTTCATATTTTCCCTTATTTCTAATTGCATTAATATACGTATTTAAACAGAAAATAAGGCTTCAAATCTCTTAATCCTGAGACAAAAATCGAAATTCAAAAGGAAAAAAATCAGATTTTATTGAACGTAACACATCTAATATATTAAAAACTTTTGCTACTAAGTACTACATATCCATAGATTGTGTGCATATTTCTCCTCCTTTTCATTTATTTAAATTATTTAAACGGGAACAAACCGTGATTAAAAAAAAGAATCATTCAAAATCTTTAGAATAAATCAAGAAGATTGGTAAGGCAAGCTCACTTTGGAATAATTGTGAAACTGGCAAGTTAGTTTTCTTCCCTTCTTACTAAAATTTAATAAGGTCTATTGCAATTTTTTTCACCAAAAAACTAATCATGGGCTGGTTCACATATTAATGACTAGTAAATATGTACATATATAGAAAGTGTTGGTCATTTGATCTCATTAATATATATATATATATATATATATATATATATATATATTGTGAGAGCACATAAACAATACTATTCTTAAATTTCTTGTCTTTAAAATATATATATATATATATATATATATATATATATTCAAAAGTAGAAAAATAGATATATTAATCGCTAAGAAAAACGGCGGAAATTGTTGTTGAAGTTCAAATCCAATTCTAAAATTACATGTTTGAACCCATATTTTTTCTAAATTTTAAACAATGAAATTCAGCGAACTGTATATCTAGTATCCGTTAATATAAATTCCACAATAACTAACGACATAGAGTCAGAAAAAGTTATTTCTGAACAAATGGAATAACATTTTTAAACGTTTATTGAATGCTTAAGACCAAGTAGAAATTTGTAGTTGCTGTGGCTGCTGTATTATGATAAACGTTGTAGTTGGTGCGCCTGGAATAGTCCCCAAAGTCTTGGAAAAGTGGCTGGAGGAATTGGAAATCAGTGAAAGTATCGGAACCATTGAGACCCTTGAATTGGCGACATCGGCAAAAATACTTTGAAGAGTTCTGGTGACCTTAGATGACTTGCTCTCGCTCATACTCAAGTGAAAGCCCACTAAGTTGTTCATTTTTTCTCAGTTTCAACTTTTAAATGAATATGTGTAAATTTGAAGGTGGAGTGCTGCAATCATAATTTGAATTCAAAATTCTTCGGGCAAAAATTGAAATAAGGAAATTGTTACATAAAGTCAACTAGAAAGAACAATTTTAACTATCTTCAAGCCTAACTGTAAATTTATGGTAAAGAAATTAGTCTAGTCAGACCAAAAGTATTAATAAAATGAATTACTCAACATATTCATTTGAAGAATCCAGAGGACGTGAAAACAGGAAGTCCGAAAAATTTAAACCTTACGATCACGAACTTGTTTATTCCGTCTCTGTGTTTATTATCTAGTGAAAATATGTAAAATTGATGGTGGAGGGAAGCAATTTTCATTTGAGTTTTGAATTATTCGGCTAAAAATGAAAACAAAGAAAGATTGGGAAGGAAAAATGTGGTAAGATGTTTTATTTATAAAATCCATCGAAACCAAAGTAGCATAGCAAATGACTAATATCATGCAAGAAAATTTGAAAAGAGTGTTGTGTAAACTTTAACAAACTGAAAACTTAATCATTTTAAAGGAGCTAGGACACAACTTTTTTTTCATTTTTTAACCGCTGAAGTGTATTCTTCTACCTCTGAAAATAACTGTCCATATCTGTGACAGGAGCATGGACAATAATCAAATTCTGACTTTGGTATTCATCCATTATACTACCCGTAAAATATATCTAATCCAAATCCAAATTAACGTGGGACTCAGATTACAGATCTCAATCAGCAAGTGCTACCCTGATATCCAACATGGGGTCTCTTCGGCATCTTGCGAATGTTGGACGTTCTAATTTCAAATACATAAATGACTGAAGCAATTGTTTAACCGTAAGACACCCACGGGGAAAAAATAGATCAATGAAGACAACAAAAATGTACTTCTCTGCTACTGTAAGAGCATCTTTTAAAAAAGAATTACAGAAATTTGGACTGAACCCACTAGTTTTAATACAACACGTCAAAGACATTTTGACCAAGCTAGAATGATTTTAAGGAAAGCTTGGTTTTCTGATATGATACTAAAACATGCGGACATGTTTGTCATGAAGAATATGAACAAGTTCCTCCGACTCGACTGGAAACGTAGGGGCACTTGATTTTGCAAGTGCCCCTTACCCAAATGGAAATACAAACTTCTAAAACCCAAAACACCACAGACACCAGCACCAAAAAACAAAAGTTAACGCAAGAAGGCAGAATAAATTTAGTGTTAATAAAGAAAATCATGTCTAAAAAGAAGTTTACATCAGAATCTCTCTGAAACTAAGATTGGAAAAATGTTATGGTAAAAACCGAAAAGGTAAACAGAATATTCCCAAATATTCTAAACGAGATTATTTATGCAAGAGCGAAAGTAATCTGTGGAAAAAATCGGTATTTTCTCGGGAATCCGAACATATATACAAAACCTGGATGGAAAATGATACTAGAAGGACTGATAATAAAACTGCAACAACAAGCGAGTGCTATGGAAGGAAAAATACAAAGGGGTATGTTGGGATGAAAAGGTCAAACGTACACAGCAGACAAGTCTGAAAGTACAATTGGAATACTTAAATCAAAAGGTATTGGCGAAAGAAGGAAGACTCAAAAGATACTGGAACAGGTTCAAGCAATACAAACAAAAAAGAACATTTTAAAAAAATGAAAGATAATTCTACCTACAAGTTGGTGGGGAAAACCAAAAACGGACCACGAAGGAAGGAACAAATTTCGGAGTAAAATATGGAAACTGGATAATAGATAAACGGACTGGATAAATGACATGAAAAAGAATTTCAAAAAATACACCAGGATTCATTAATAGCAACACTTAAGAAAGTACTGAATTTGAAAATACCTGATGTAGGATAAAAACTAGTCAGTGATAAACTGGTGTCCTTTTAACGAAACCTAAAAGAAATGGAAAACCTGGATTGGAAATGAGTCTTCAATGAAAAGAAGGAAAAGAGAACAAGGAAAATACTAAGGAAAAATACATAACGACACAATTGAATGAAAAGACCGAAAAAGATATCAGTAGACAAGACTGACAACACAAGAAGAAATAAATCAAAATATATAAGCGAAAGACGGGGGATTCAAAAGATAAAAGTACTGGGTCAACCAATACAAGCAAAACGAGACCTTCCAAAATAATGAAAGAAAATTCTACCAACAAATCAGTGAAGAAAGCTCAAAAATAAAGGAAGCAAAACGTTTCGAGAACACGATATGAGAAAAAGGACATTACAGGAAGGCTGAATTAATAAATACCATTAAAAAGAATTTCAACAACTTGAAGAAAGCCCCGAGGCGGACAAACACCCGGATTCACTAAGATGAACGCTCAAAATAAGTACCAAGTTGGAAAACATCAGTCAATGATGCCATACATTGATTTTCGTATAAAAATTCAGGTCCATCCATTACAGATTTCCCAGCAACTGAGTAAATGTCAACAAGAAGCAATAATACATGAATAGATGAGTAAGGGGCAAGCAACCCTGATCACGAAAAAATCCTCCAAATGAAACCATTCCCATTAGACCGATAAAGTGTTCACTTATGATGTGGAACTTTCTAACATTAAAGATAAAAGAATACATTACATGCTAGGGGCTGGTTGGCTGACTGTTGTCGAAGGCAAATGGATTTCTCCCTTTTCAATAGCTACCACAACGAGGTGTAGAGGAGGACGCTACTCTTTTCCCGGATGGTTCCACTTACCCTTGATCCATACCTTATGTTGGGTGTTAATCAAGGAGGCATCAAGCACCATTTTTGAGTCTCTGGTATTTATTGACCTGGGATTGAACCTCGGTCTCCCGGACCATTGGCGAACACTAACTCTTTCACAGTTTGCCAACATACTTATATGCCATGGACTACTTCCGGAAAAAATAGAAAGGATTCCACAAGAGAACAAGCAAGACAGATAATCTACTTTATGTACACCATCTTATCCTTAAGCAGTTAAAAAAATGGCATCAAATGGCTGCAAAAAGACAATGTTATGGTTCTGCACATGTATATGATAGAATGTCTAAAATTGCACAAAATATCCGCCAAAGTCATAAACTTCATCAGGAAAGCCAGGAAAACTAGAAAGAAGATTTAACAGTTGGATAAATCTAAAGAGGTGTAAATACAAAGAGGTATTTTCCAGGGAGATTCAATCACGCTGATGCAATTTGTTAATCAGTTTTAAAAGCAGGATACATGAAGAGTCTAAAATATTTTGAATTACCAAATAATTGATTAATCAACTTATATGTTGGGATGATATAAATATATTTACCAAATTAAAAAAAATATATAGCATGGAAATAGGAATGGAATTTAGCTTTGAAAATTTTTCCATACTCTTAATTAAAAAGAAGAAAAGAGGATAAAATTAATAGAACAACCAAATCAGGAAAGCATAACATTTGGAGAAAAATATATTTACAAGTACTTGAGAATATTGGAAGTGGACAACATTAAACAAACAACGATGAAAGAAAATCTAAGAAAAGTTTTGTCATTTTTATACTCCTTGTGGGTTTTTTCATCAGCTTTAACTGACAGTCTTTCATGGGAGCCTAAGAGACAGCAACTTCCTTCAGGTTTCAATAATAATGTCATCTGTATGGGCGCTATACTTCTGTTGATTCCCTATTCTTCCAATCTTCTTCATTTTTATTATTATCATCATTGTACCCCTTGCGATTTTTTACACCAGCCTAAACAGACGATTTTCTCAAGAGTCTGAGTGTCAGCACGTTTCTTCTAATCTCCTGGATTTTTCTGTCCTGGCTGATCCCAACAATGCTGTAGTGTCGATGGTCTCAATCTATGCTCCAATTTCCAAATATTCCACCATCCCACTTACGAAGACTTAGCGTACCGTTCCAAGCACACCCTTTATGATTTGTATCAGTCACACTCATATTCCACACCTTTCTCAATTCTCTCGCCAGATCCAAGTACTTGTCTATTTTTTCTATTTCTTTGATTTTAATTTTGTGGTTAGCTGGGTTTGATATGGTTTGATTTGGTTTTATGGCACGTCGATCATCGTAAGTTATTAATGCTAAATCCATTTTTATACATATAGACAATTCTATTTCAAACCATTCAGTTTGGTATAAGAATGTTTTTTTTTTTGTTTACACACACTTAAATCACATCTCAAACAATTCAGTTTATCACAAGCACACTGTTTAGTTCTATTTAAACTATAGGTAGAATCCAATCTGGTGCTACTACTCTACAGCAGACTGAAACTGGGAGTGATTGCAATTAAGGGGTACTCCGCGTTCCCCAAAGATCCTACATTACTGAAACCTCACCATCAGATTGTTTAATGTTATATCCAGGATACTCATTGGTAGAGTCTTACCCCTGTTCAGAGATGCAGCATGTGTATTCTATAGCCCCAGCCGACTGAGCGAGTGATCAGTGGAGAAGACAAAATCCTCTATTCGGCATATTTTCTGTTTTTTTTTTTATTAATTAACACTAGATGTGGTCTTCCAGCTGGGATTAGGTGATTGGTTTTCATCTCAAAAACACAGAGAAGCTTGTGTGTCTCATCCACCAGAACAGCTTCTGGTTTGTGCATATATCATGTAGCAGTATGCTCAAATTTCAATTTCTTGCTAAATTCCCACTGGATTCCGTTTATTATTTTTCTCCTTTGAGAGTTTTCCACAACAGCGTTAGCAGATTGTTTCTCACTGGAGTTTGATTGACAGCAAGTCTTTTGGACTCTTCTCAGTATTCTGGATGATCTTAATAATGGCCTCCACTTCTCTTATTTCCAAGTCTCCCACTCACTTTATAAATTATTTGAGGATTGTTCCAAGTGTACCACTTACAGTTGGTATGACCGTCACATTCATGTTCCATTTTTTTTTTTTTAGTTTCGATCAAAGACAATATATTTATCTCTCTTTTCACTTTCTTTTAATTTTACTCAGTGGTCTGCAAGGACGGCAAAGTCCACAAACCTTGTTGAATATCAGTAAGTCTGGTCGTCTGGCCGAGAATTATTATTATTAGTAGTAGTAGAAATAGTCGTAGAAGTAGTATTTAATACCTAGCGAGTTCTTCACATCAGTGTTAGCTGACGGTATTTCACTAAAGGCTGGATAACAGCCTTCTAAGGTGTCTAGCCGATCTTACTGTGGTCTGTATGGTCTCAATTCATCCTCCGATTTCCAACTCTTTCTGCTCTCTTTCCAATTCTTTGGGGATGGTTTCAAGTCTACCATTTACAATTGGTATCACTGTCACCCTCGTGTTCCACAGCTTTCTCAGATCACTGGCAAGGTCTAAGAACTTATCTCTTTTAAATTTTTTAAAAAATTTCCTTTTTGTGGTCCGCTGGGACGACAAAATCCATTATACGGCAAGTTATCATTATTATCATTATTGCTTCTCTAATTATTTATTCTATTTGAGAAGTAGTAGTTGTAGTTGAAGTCTTTTAATCTCCTATCAAAGTTTTACCTGCTCGATTCAAAGAATTCCGGTCATAGCTCACATGATCTCAGATGACCGGAGATGGGGCGTGACAGGAGTTTGATCTCATCCGTTCACCTCCTCGGATCAACATGTTTTCCTAATCAGGCCTCTGCTCAGGCGACTCAACTTAAACCATAGCTGACATCATTTTCCATTGAATTCACCCTATTCACCCTTCTCATATCCAACTCCCGTTGCTTCTTCAGAATTTTCTAACTAATCCATTCCGATCACGCGTGTCTTATGACTCTACACTATCCCACTTCCACACACCCCTCGACCACACCCACAGAAGGCCAATCTTCACTTGTTCGATAAATATTTATTCCCTGCGGGCACACGTACGGCTGGCCGAGTTGGTCCAGAACGCTCACTCAGCATGCTTCTTTGAACTTGCCCTGTAGTTCTCTCTGTCTGCCCCAAACCTTGGATCAGAGGGTCAGAAGCGGTTAGCTGGACAGAATTAGTGATTATTTGAGATGCTTGGAAAATCTATCAACCAGCCCCCAGATTCTGTTAACTTTTCCAAATCGGCTTCTGATTCATCAAAGCTGATTTTCATTTCAAAGTGAAACTGATTTGCTTGCAATGCCTCTTCGAGCTGGCTGGCATGGAATTCCGCAGATCCAGATTGAGCCTGGATACGATTGACAGTCTGAAATTTATTGGTTCTGGCATTATATCCTTTCCACATCTACAATCTTTACCTCTTCTCTTAGCATTATTCTGGCCTTGGCACTAAAAATCATTTTAATTCCCTTGCATTTAATATGTTTGAAAATATTTATATTGGCTAAATATTCTCTGGCATATTTTTGCAAATCAAATCTATTCCTGAATGTCGATTCATAGGTAATGGGCTTTCTATATATGTAATTTGTAAAGCATTCAGTAAGCTTGAATGATTTCGAAACCCTTATCCTATTACCTTACATTAAAATACTTAAAATCTAATATATATTATGTGCCATATCATTGGTATACTATTCTCATGGAGACGAGGAATTACATAGATCTGTACAGAGTGTTTTTAGATACGAATGCTATTCATAGATATGTGTGGGATTTTGATATGACTAAATTGAAGGTATATGAACAAAAATCTACCGTTTATCAGGGTTTTTTTTTGATTTTCAATCTCCTAGAATATGAATATTTTCATGGAATTTTTTTTTTCAATGAAGCATAAGAAAGATTATTTGCTCAACCAAAGATTAAGAAAAATGATTTACCGTATCCTACGATTAAACAACAATTATATTATTTTTTCTAAACAAAACAAATGTTTCTCTAAGTACAACTAATAATGTTCATTGGTGTTTTTTTTTTACCGAAGACTGAGTGAAAACAATTTTCCTCATGTCTGCAGAGTTCTATCAAGTATTCAAGCTGATCTTTAAAATAATGTGATCAGGTTGGTCTTGATTCATCCTCTGATCTTCACTTGCCCATACAACTCTCTTTGTCAAATCTTTTAGGACTGTTCATTGGGCACCAATGACAAAAGACATTACCGCCGTTTTCTTGTTCCACATCTTTTTACTATCCGACAAAATCCTGGTATTTGACTATCTTTTTGCTTTCTTTTACTCTTTACGAGTTTTTCACACAAACAGTTATTGGTGATCTTCTCTTGAATTCAAGAGAATTCCGTTCCCGAAGAGTCATCTTCGTATACCAGATAATCTTAACGTTTTTGTGGTTTCAATTGTGTCGATCAGTCCCTGAATTTCCAATTCTTCTTGGTCATTTTTCCATTTTTTTTAGTTTATGTTAAGAGCTTCAACTGGTATCATTTTCACCTTAACATTCTCAGTGTTTTGGGAATGGTCTATAAATTATTTAGATTAACTATTACGATATCTATTGAAGATTCAAATGTTACTCTTTTGTTGTGTAAATTCTCTCATTTGAAACGTCTGTTAACTGATATACAAGCCTCCGCGTATTATATACTGGATGCAATGGATAATTTTTTGCTATTTCGAATTATCAATGTTTGTCATGCACTTCGTTTGTTTCCAGTTTTGTTTTCTGTGCAGCAAAATGGTGTCACTAACATTATAAAGCAATTCGCACCTCCAGAAATTTGGAAATGACAAGCTGTACTGCTATGGGATTTGCGCCAGAAAATCCGATACGAAAATTTCACAGTGTTTGGATGTCAGTCTGAAAATATTACAGAGAATTCAAAATGAATTGAATTATTCCAATGTTGATTACGAAAGTACAGCAACTCAGAAGCCTTTCTCTGATTGTTCTGATAAGTAAAGAACTCCTGAATTTGTCAATGAAATCCAGACCATGATTGATAACGATCCCACAATGTAAATCAGATCCCATAGCTAGTGAAATAGAAGTGTAAGAGTTTCTTATCTGCCATGTTGGGCGTAAAGATATTAGGTATTTCTCATACGATATGAGAAAGCGCCAATTTTTATTACGGGCCCAGAAGAACAAGAAGAAAGACCGTGCAGAGAATCGTTTAGACAAATCCAAGCATCCTCTGCATCTGCCATAACTTTTTTTTCAAATGAGAAAATTTCCTGCCAATATCAGATTGTGAACTCCCAGAACAGCCATTGGCTTGCTCTGTCATTACAGGATGTACTGAAATTGATGAAAACAAAATACCCAATCCACATTATGGTGTTTGGGGTGACTAAGAACGATGGTGACGTTATGCCTCTATTCAATTTCTCTCATGACCTCAGATTTAATATGGAGGGCTACATCAACTACCTGGAGGAGATAGTGCTCTATTGGATCGAGAGATTAGCCGATGGAAGACTCTAGATTAAGCAACATAACTCTTCATCATATAACATAAACAGGCGAACCTACTGTTGACTGTCAGAAAATTTATTCAACTACATCATTCTTAACATCAGGCCTCTTAACTTCCCAGATTACAATATCCTTTGCGCGAGTAAGGATCAGTTAAGCGGGAGACTTACAAAACTCCACGCATAATCAGGGATTAATTGAATGCAAGCATTTACCAATTTAAACAAGAAGAACATCAGAAACGCTTGTACGAAATTCATAAAACGCTGTGGCTGAATCCAGTGGATTCTTTGGTAAATAAATTTAGTAAATGAATTTAATCTATATTATTTCAATATATTTTCTTGTAATTTTAGTAAATCTCTTTGATAAATTAGATATCAAGGTTATTTTAATTTTTGTATAATTCAGATGACAATTTGCTTATTGCTTCTTACATATATATATATATATATATATAGTAGCGTCTAAAACTAAGGGACAAAATTTTAAAACCTAATATTTGTTAGAAATAACAACTGTAAAAAGCTGAAATTTTGACAACTGGTAGTCGTTATCTTCAATAATAAGATACTAAAATTTGAATCATTTGCAAAGGATAGAAAAAGAATTATAACAATTACTTATTTATTTTCAAATTCGGAACGTCCAAAAGTAAAGGCCAAAGTTGAGAAAAACAATGTAAACAACCAAAAAACAATAAAAATACATGTACAATCAATATTTAGTAAATGAACCCTTGCTCTCAATGACAGCTGTACATCTTCTAGTACAAGAACGAATCAGTTCTTGACAATCCTTGATACTAATTTTAGACCATTCTTCTTGAAGCTTCACCCACAAATCCTCCATGTTAGTGGGATTTCATTCCATAACTTTCGCTCCTAAGGTCTTCCAAAGATTTTCTATTGGATTTAAGTCAGGACTTTGCAGTGGCCAATCCATAATTTCGAAATCTTGCTCGCTAAGGTAACTCATTACTACCTTTGCCTTGTGACATGGGGCATTATCTTGCATAAAGGTAGCCCTATCGAAGCCTTTATTCTGTATGATTGGCACAACATGATCTTGAACAACGTTTTTATAGATCTGCGCGTTTACACGAGTTTGTAACCGGGCAAGAGGTCTTGTACCTTGGCTAGAAAACATTCCAAATACCATGACGCTTCCGCCCCCCAAACTTGACAGTTTTCTTAGTACACTTTGCACTTAATCTTTCACCAATACGTCTCTTTACATTGTTTTTCCATCATTTCCAAATAAGTTAAACTTGCTTTTATCACTGAAAAATACTTTTGCCCAATTTTCATCTATCCAAATTACATACCTGTTTGCAAACTCTAATCTCCTCTTATTCTTCGAACTAACAAGTGGTTTCTTCCTTGGGGTTCTATTAAACAGCGCTATTTCTTGCAGTCGTCTAGAAACAGTCTGTCTTGACATATTAACACATGAGGTACTATTCAGAACCCTTTTAATTTCTGTGCAAGACTTAAAACGGTCCTTTAATGACATACGCTGTATTATTCGATCTTCTCTTGCAAATGTTTTCCGGGGTCTGCCGGTTTTAAAAGCACTAACTATTTTGCCAGTATCATTGTAGGATTTAACAACCCAGCCTACAACACTCTTGGAACGTTTCACTTTCTCTGAAATCTCTCTAACTGTGTGTTTTTCCTTGTATAGCTTCACAATAGCTTGTCTCACAGTGTAATCAAGTTTTTGGCGTTTCGCCATGGTGCCGGCTGATGCAACGTTTACAAATGACTAAGTAAGACTTATTCTTTCGAGAAAATCAAAAAATTTGAATATAGCATAGTGTTTGCATTGGTTTTCTCAATTTTGTCCCTTACTTTTGGACGATCCTATTTTGAAAATAAATAAATAATTGTTATAATTCTTTTTCTATCCTTTGCAATTTTAGTATGTTATTATTGAAGATAACGACTACCAGTTGTCAAAATTTCAGCTTTTCACAGTTGTTATTTCTAACAAATATTAGTTTTAGACGCTACTGCATATATATATATATATATATATATATATATATATATATATATATATATATATATATATATATATATATATAATGGTTTACTTCGTTGGAAATGGACACAGTGGCCTGAGTTCAAATCATGGACGAAGCCTTCTGCATTACACATAGTGCTACTTCTCTTTGTAAACGTATGTATCTAACAACTCTCCTCCCACCTATTGTTAAATAGTTGAACAGACTAGGCTCTGTAACCTTGGTAAGATAACCGATCAAGAAGGAAAACTCTGAATTCAAGCCTGTCAAACTCCACTTAATATTAACTAAGTGCTCATCCAGCTTGTGCAGAAAGCTTGGAGATACACACACACACACACACACACACACACACACACATATATATATATATATATATATATATATATTTGTGTGTGTGTGTGTGTGTGTGTGTGTGTGTGTGTGTGTGTGTGTGTGTGTGTGTGTGTGTGTGTGTATGTGGAGCGAAAGCTTGAGATTAACAACTCAGAGAAAGATGTATTAACGTTTCCAAAGTAAAAAGTTGTTTACGGATAGTTTTTCAAACTAGAAGAAATCAGACCATTTTCAAATTTCTAAAGGGAAGTAGATTTTCAGACTGAAAAATATTACTTTATACTTTCATTACTCAATTTTCATGCAAATTCTTTACGTGCCCTGTTTTTAAGTTTTACAAAGTGTTGGAATAGATTCCGGAAATAAACACTATTAAATCCATTTTCTCAGTTGAAAAAATAACACACGTTAATCTATAGACTTGAATGCTAAGTGATTTGAACAAGTCTAGACAGAAATACACTACGGAAGAGCGAAAAACCAAAACAAAAACTCGACTGAAAAGTATAAGGAGTGACTGCATATGGAGTTTATCAAAAGCAGCCGAGTAAAATATGGACAGCAAATCATCTGATGTGAATATTTATAATCTAAATTCTTTGAAGATTCGCTTTTGTTTACGCAACATTCAGCCATTTCCTTTCAACACCCTTTTACATTCTTCAAAGATTTTCAACTTTTCAACGTTATTTTTTTTTTCTTTATTAAGTTATTTTTACTTTTTCTTCGGTTTAACTTTTTTTTTCTAGTAAATCCATTTTCCTTTAACTATCTTTTTTTTCATTTCCTTACAAATTTCCTTATCGTCTTTTCCGTTATGTGAATTACTTGTATTCATATTTCACTTTCTTTCCCCTTTTTCAGGTTTTTCTTTTTTACGTAACTTCATTCATTCTTTCTTTTTTTCCCTAATGTTTCTATTTATTTCTTTAATTGGAATATTTCTTTCCCTCTGTTTGTCTATGCTTCCGTCTATTTTCCAAGACGTTTACTTCCTTCTTTTCCTTTTTGGTATTGCCCTTCCTTTTTTTCTTCTTTCGTAAGATTTTATCATATTTCGTATTTCTTTTATTTTTATTTGATTAAATTTCTGCTCAATATTTATTTCCCAGCATGTATTTCTCTCTTTTTCTATTAAGATTCATTTAGTCTTTTCTTTTTATCTTTTCTTTCCTTACCAGATTTAGCATTTGCCATATATTTTTGGTGCACTTTTTTCTTGTATTCCAAACCAATTTAATTCAATCCCTTAAATATTTATGGTCTCTATCTGACCCCATTTCTCTTCCTCATTATTTGTTTTTTTTTAATTTGTTTTTTCTTTTTGAAATCTGTTCACTTTCATTTTTTTTTTTTTTGCTCCCACTATTATAATTACAAAGTTTAATTTAATTTTGCATTAGGCTAAATAGAGAAAAGAAATGGAGCAGCATGATTGCATTCCGCCAATTTCTTACTTAGAAGACTACTTTAAAAATCAGAAAATGTTTTTACTTGAGTTAAACCACTGTACTATACAAAAATGATAGATATACACAATTCAAATTCGCCAGGCAATCCAATTCATATACAGTGTTTTTAGTATTTTTACTTAATTTTTTTATTATTATTCATTCTTTTTTAGGGTATAATCTTTTTCAGGCTATATATCATATGATCCTAAATTGTTTTAAGTAATTGTTATTGTGGTTAAACCTGTTTTTAAACTATATTTTGGGTACCTCATCATCCCTTATATCGACAAGCAGTAAATATCCTATTGCCTATCGAAAGTCGGTGAGTATACTTACAGTCATATGAAGCTTACTGGCAATCATCCAGATCTAGACCTATCAAAACACGCACCATTTATCGTGTAGGTATTCATGGCATTATATGCGGCAGTTTTCGAACATCTAATTTCCAAAGCTATTTTTTCTACAACCAATAACCTTGTGAAACTGAACAACTTTCAAAGCAAGGATATCAACATCTCAACTAAAACATAATCTGGTTGAGAAAAATGTTTTATGTGCTTGTTGGGATTCAAGTGAAACGTTTTATTATAAATTGCTGAAAGCAGGAAAGACTGTTACTATTTTATGATAGAATGAATAATCGGCTCATTTGATTGACACTTCAAAAAATAATAATTTACTATAGGCAAGGAAATTGACTGGTGATTTTGCTGTGTGACAATGATCCGAATGTAAAAAGTAAATAATGATGAAACTGACGGAGTGTTCTTTGGGGGAAGCGGCGGTTGTTGTTTTCTTTGGGAGGTTTTTCTTTTTTGTTGTTTTTTTTTTTCTGTTTGCAGTTTTTTTTTACTGACAAGTTACCAACAATCTTTCAGTAATTTTATTCCATGTAGCATTCCTTGTCTGGTCGGAAGTTCCTTTCCATTGAGGATATCAAAAGTTCTTCAAAATAAATTTTCTGATAATATTGGAATTATTCTGTAACGATCGAACGCGTAATTTACACGAAAGATGACTTAAATTTGTAGGGAAATTAGGAAAAACGGATGATGACTGCTTATAAGGCTATTGGAATAGAGTATTTTTCCAAGGTGCTAGAAACGTTTTAAAAGATTTTTACTCACTGCTGATAAACTGAGCTTAATGTTAAAAAAACGATTATAAGATATTACTACTTATATCTCCAAATAAAGTGCAAATGTTACCTTGAAGCATTTTCAACCAAATGATGGGTTTGTTTCGGTGAAGCATTATTATAAAAAATGAATTAATATATATATATATATATATATATATATATATATATATATATATATATATCAAACAACACATATAAACCCTTTCTTAAAATGGACCAGTACCCTTCCTATATTAATGCAAACTCAAACCACCCGAAGACCATAATTAAACAACTCCCCAAAGCAGTAAAACTGAGAGTAAGGAGTTTATCTGCTAACGAGAAAATTTTCCAAAAAATTAGTAAAATATATAAAGAAGCCCTTTAGAATAGCGGGTTTAGGAAATAGTTTACCAACTAAGAAGAAAATATACCTAATGATAAAATTTTTTATATCGATAAAGAAAATAAGAAGTATAGTAAAAAAAAATATAAAAAGAAAAATTATACGGTTTAAATCCACTTTTTGTTGACAAACGGGTATAAATGTGGACAAATATTTTCTGAAATTGATAGACAAGCACTTTAACCATAATAATATTCTACATAAAACGTTTAATAGAAAAACTTTAAAAATTAGTTACTCCTGCTCTTAAATTATCTTTGAAATAATCAATGATCATAATAAAGAGATATTTAGGAAATTTCATGACCTAGCAAGTTATAATAATAATAATAATAATAATAATAGTAAACAAAACGATTGTAATTGTAGAACCCGAAAATATGTCCTATGAATGGATTATGCAATTTAGAAAATGTACTATGCCAAGGAATCATTTACCAAAAAGAAAATATTATGGATGAAAAAATTATATAGGGATCTCTTCGACGAAATGGAAGCTAAGATAAATAATCATAGTTATTCTTTCTCCCATGAACATTTGAAATACCGAACAGCCCTATCCAAGCAATTTTGGAGTTTGAAAAATAAAGGTTAAACTCCTGAGATTCAATGGAGCATATTGAAAAAGTCGAATAATCCAAAATGATTTGATAGTAGATATAACCTGTGCGTAGAAGAAAAAATACAAATTATGCTATACCCAGACCCTGAAAAATTATTAAATCAGAGATATGTTTTAATAGCTAGATGTAGACAAGGAATAGAATTAAACTATAGAAAAATATCTTAGATAATGTTTAATGAACTATAGCAATAAGATTAATTTGAGATTTGAAGTGAAATAAATGAAATAAAATAACAGGATGGAAATAAATTTTAATCCTAATGCGACCAGTTTTTGTTTTTTAAAGGAATTATTGCTCTCTGATGTCACTTAGACTGAGCTCTTTACTAGGATTTTATTATTCTGACAGAACTATTCCTAACTTCGGTTTAACTGTACAGAATAATAATAATAATAATAATAATAATAATATATATATATATATATATATATATATATATATATGTATATATTTGTCAAAACGGATAATTAGTTTGTAAAAATGTGCATTGCTATTATATTTAGGTAATAGTACAACAGGTTTATTTTTGTAGACGAAACCTTGTATTTTTGGACTCAAGGTTGGATGTAGGGGTTTTTAAGAGCCAATCAAACTGATTAGTAATGATCTGCTAAGTAAGTTAGCTAACGATTGTACATGTGTCCTACATTTATTTTGATTATGAATGTATTAAGTACTTTGAACAGGCATATATATATATATATATATATATATATATATATATATATATATATATTACCAACCCCTCTACTCGGGCAGGATATGACACAAGGTCATTTTTTAAGTAAAGTTTAACTGGTTTGAATCCAGAGTTTTCCTTCTCCTAGACTAGTTGCCTCACCAAGGCTGAAGAACCTAGTTTATCCTACTATTTACCCATACCTGGAGGGAGAATAATTGGATTCATACCTTTTTTAAGGGTATTAGTGCTATGTGAAATGCAATTAGTCTCGTCCAGGATTTGAACGCGTGTCGCCGTGTCCATTTCCTACAACGATAACCATGGGCACCTTTAAGATCTTGGTATCAACTATGTGTAGGTGCACAGATTGCTTTAGATCAGAGGTTGGTATCTTTACGCTCTGCTTCATATCAAAGTATCGTTTCTGGAAACGTTTGTCTAAGATCAAAATGTATCAGTTTTACCTATACATTTCTTGATAAGTAAATTTACGCGAGTAAAAATTGATAATGTGAAATAACTGGAAAAGTAAAACATTCCAAATCGTGGAAAACGGAATGGGGACAGTCTACCCACTGTGGATTGGTTAAATTTTTCAGTTTGTAATTTACTGGATGTAACTCACTACAGAAAAAGACACCTGCAGAAGACAGGACGGTACAGCAGTCCAAAGATTGTGATTATAGTAAATATTATAAGGATAATAGTCCGAATCATAGAAATAGTTTAATTGAAATATTTCACTAAAAAATACAAAAAAGAAAAAACCCAAATAGCTGGGGACACCTTTTGAATATGTTTTTATTTAAATTTTTTTAACAATCTTAACATCAACGTATTTATACAATATCAGTCTAGATTTTTTAGATGAGGATGTCCTTTTATTTACACTGATTTCAACGTCGTGGTCTCTATGACAAAAGGCAACTGAAGAAGACCACTTGATAGAGCGGTCGAAATATTGTGAGTAGAAGAATCAAGATTAAAAACAATACTGTCTGAAGAGTAAATAGTATTTGCACAAGTCTAACGGACGAAGATATCATTTTCAGTTTACTTTAGTGCTTCAAAATGCTCGCGTGTGTTGTATTTATGATTAATGTTTTTCCCATAAAAATGGAGGTGTAATTTTATAGCTATATCCATTTTCTACTAAAAAGATATCACAAGAGGTCGCGACTTAAACATTAAAAATAGCAAACTTTGTAAAAAAAAAAATGACAAAAAAAAAAGCCCTGCTCTGTAAAAGGAAACCTTACAATATAGAGCTTTTTTGCTTGTCAATTAAAAGATATCGCAAGAATCTAACGTCCTTAGAGAGTTGAAGGCCGACATGGTGTAAAGTATAATTATTATTTTCTTCAGCATGAAGCAAGTAACCTGATGTTTGATGGAGCTCTATCTAAAAATTACATTTTCTTTTTGAAAGAGAGATGAACAGTAAAAGAGAGAATGGTAGAAAAGAGTTCATCAACGCCGTTGCTCTAAAGAACAGAAAAAACAAAACAAAAACAAAACTCAGTGGGTAGGAAAAGTAACTAAATGATTCTACTTTGTGAGGTTTACTGCCAGGCAATGGAAATCACAGGCATGTATTAAAATGGAAGTCTCCAAGAACTGATGCTATTACCAAATGGAGGGCCTTTGCCAACAGACCACCTTCTTCGTCGGGGAAATGTGTTCGAAACTGGTTACAGTGACAAAAGTGGTACAAACCATTCCTTTCCACATGAATGCGTTTCTTCTTCTTCTTCTTCTTCTTCTTCTTCTTCTTCTTCTTCTTCTTCTTCTTCTTCTTCTTCACTGTTTCCCTTTTAAAAAGTTATGCTTCCCCTCATTACGTTTCCTGCTCAGCTTGATATAAATGAATAAACCTACGAATAAAATGAAACGATTTCCTTCAGTTTCGCATGAAACGTTTTGTTAATTATTCAGAGTGAATATATATTCATAAAAATTAAATAAAATATTTTGATACAATAACCATTTAATACATTACACTGAAATATTCACTAATACATACATCTTTGAAAACGACGTTGGTTTAAAATTGATCTAGAGTGTAGTTATATTTATCAAGACAGAAATGAATAATAAATAAAAAGTTACATTTCTTATAAATTGTAGTCTTGTCATTCAACAAATTAACAAAAAAAGAAATGAGGTGTGAAGCTGTTCCTTCCACATTCTGGTGATGAGTTCGGTGGTTTTAGCTCTTAAAGAATTTTGTTTCGGAAATATGCAAATCAAAGTTTTCTAGACTGCAGTTTAAAAAGAATCGAAGATTGGATCTGACAAAATATGAGGTGAAATTTTGACTGTGGCATCGACAACAACATATTATCTCTTTAATGTATAAGGTGACTATTCAAGCAAACGTTTCATTTAAATTTTTCAAAAAAGATTGAGTCCCAAAAATGTTTCATCACACATCATTAATGAGTATGACGTGTTTAAAAGACGCCTGCTAACGGCCAAACGAATTGATACATAGTAATCAAATAAATTAAAATTGATATGAAAATAGGTTAAGTTTGCAAACATAAAATTTTCATGTTATCTTCAGAGCTGTTGATGACGTTCAATATGTGGAAGGTTTGGCCAAAAAGACCTGGAACACATGCAGGAAGGTTGTCCCAACGAAATCAAACGCTCAATTAGTGACGAGAACCACGCCAACTTTTTATACCTAGCAATATATACAAAAGAGAGAAGGAAATAATGAAAGTGAAATATTGAAAAATATAACATTTCTAAAAGCAATAAGACTGTGGAATTCCATATGAAAGATTATACCAACGCTCATGTATCGCAGAAGGCGATACATGAGTAACATTTAGTAACAACATGAGTAACATTTAGTAACAACATGAGTAACATTTAGTAACAACAACGACAACAACAACCAACGTAGATACCGAAGTCTCGTAAAAAATGACTGCAACTAAAACCAAATGAAAGGCCAAAATCTTAAGAACAGATAAATAAAATTACACTTAGTTGAAATCGAACAAAAACAAAGTGAAATCACTACAAAACCCCATAAAACTGCTCCCGAGATATCAACAGAAATCTCCCAATCTCCGACTAAAATGCATATTCAGATTTAAAAATACCAGAAATAATATATATATATATATATATATATAGATATATTCAAGGAAAACTTTTAAACATTAGAAAAAGCAAACATAATTGTACAACTGAGAGCCTATCAATTTTAGGAAAAGTACTTCTTACGACATGTTGATTAATAATGAAAACCATTAATATGTCCTATGTAATGTTATAACCCTTCGCAGCAACTTGATCTGCAATAAAATCTTAGAACTTCTCAGTTGGCTTCTAAGTAAGTAATTCATGCGCAAATCGCATTTTAAGATGCAAACATTTTCTATTTACATCCAGCTGCGATCTGAAAAAGAACATGGCGTCCTTGCATAACCTCAACGAGCAAAATATTAATGTCCTTTATATGGATGGTTGATGATGATTGATTTAGAAAAAGATTTCTATAAGAATATAGTTTTCTTGTTGACATTGATTTCTTTCGCATATTTATAAGTTACCATTTCCGGTAAGACATAACATGGTATAGATCTTTACCAAAGTCTAGCACAAACCTACGATTCAGCAGTTTTATTGTCAGTTGGTTTGAGATCGAAGCGTGCTCAAACGTGTGATTTCAGAAATCAGTTGTTTAGTTAATGCCATATTATCGTAATACCATCAAATATTACACGTGCAGGATACCAATTTACGAAAGTAACTGGATATTATAACGTTTTTTCGTTTCAAGGTGGTTTGTGTAATAAACATCTTGCAGCAATACCTTATCTGGGTGAGTGTAGCTTCCATAGATTGGTGAGAGATCCAGGAATTGGCCATAAAATGTATTGAAAATCGTAAATTGGCTCGGTATCGTGATCGTTTTCGGATGGATATCTTGTGTCTATTGAAGTTTAAAACAAGCCGTGTCGTTAACACTAGAATAACTTTTCCACTCTTACAGATTGCTTTTATGGACTACGGACTTTAGAAATAAGAATTTGAATGGTTGATTTCTTAAGTTTCCCTTGACTTTCTTCGGAAATAACTGTACCACATGTTTTTTTTTAAATTGTGTAATTATTTCATAAGGAAATAAAATAGACAAATTTGAATAAGAAATTACCTTTTTTTAATAGCTGAATGCAAATATGAATTATCCAGGGATATGTTCCGCATTTTTTATAATTATCCTTTGCCCACAGACTAATTATCATCTGCATCACGCGCGCACACACACACACACACACACACACACACACATATATATATATATATATATATATATATATATCCTCTCCATCTCTCTCCTCCTTCTCCTTCTTACAAATTCATGCACTGATATCGCCACTTGATTTTTTTCCGAGAAAAGTCGGAGGTTTACTCAGCATCACGTCAGTGTTGACGCAGACGTTTCGATGAAATTGAATGCAGAATCAGTTTTATTATGGGAACAGCATGTACAGATTTTGTCATCAGGATTTGAATTTAAATCTTTCCTTGTCTAAAAGTTTGTCAAAGCTCAAAATCAAGCATTATTCTGCTATTTAACTCATAGGTGTACAGAGAAGAGATAGAGACATATGCTTTTCTGAATAGCAAGGGAAGTCAAACTTTCTTAATGAACTTTAGAATTGTCTTACCAATTCAAATCCTCTGTGCGTGAGAGAAAGAGAAAGAGAGAGAGAGAGAGAGAGAGAGAGAGAGAGAGAGAAAAGAGATAGTGAGTGGTGTGAGAGATAGCAACAAGCACTAATAGTAGTTGTTATTTTTCCCCGTGTCCTCCGAATAACAGACAAGTGATTCGTCTAGTTCGTGATTGTTCTGAAAAATATCCTTATGAGATTAGTTTAGAAATTATAATGTTATACGTCCTTTTCGTACAGCCAATTTCCCACATTACCATTTCATAGAAATTTTGTTTCTTGAAAAGAGCTGCATCTAATATTTGAACTAGAGGCTCCGATTCCATTTCCTATGACAATAACTGTTACGCTAAGCACGCCTTAAGTAGTAATTGTACTTGTATTAGTCGTAATAGCAGTAGTAGCAGTAATGGTAACAATAACTGCAGAAATAATAAAACGACAATGAATAAAATGAAAATAATTTAAGATTCTCTTGTACTCTGTCGACTATGATAAAAAAGTCATGTTTATTTCTATTTTACTTATAATACGATATAACACTTAGTCTATCATTAGAGACAACTTCATAAATAGGTATTGAGTTCCCTCTCCGAAATAAATAAAAAAATTCCAAGAGAAAATGCAAATAAATTTGCTCAGGAATTGTGTTTAGCAAGTTAGACAAGCTATTCATGACTACGTTAGTGAGTTCAATTCTCACTGACTACCATTCAGTTGTGTTGAAATAAATTATCCTAATTATGTCAAATTGTTCACTTCTATTCGACAAGTATATTTACCAAGACTCGCATATCAGAAACTATTAATAATAGCAAGAACATAAAAAAACATCAATTTGCATAGTTTGGCAATAAATGTTTAACGGGGAACATTGATTGCATTTAATTTTTTTTTAAAATTGTGTGGCTTTTATCTTATTCTTTTGAGAGTTTTTCACATCAGCGTTTCGTGATGGTTTTCCACATGAGTGAGAGCAAGTCTCCTGAAGTCTCCAGTCTTAGTATTCTGTGTGATCTCAACAATGCTATAGTTTGGATGGTCTCCATGTGTCCTTTTATTTCCCAGTCCTCCAGTCCTAGTACTAATTCTCTGGTGACTGTATCGAGCGCGCAAATCACAATTAGTATCACTGTTACTTTCATGTTCCATCATTTTTTCTTCTCTATCAAGGTCTTGGTAATTATCTCTCTTTTCGCTTTCCTTCAGTTTTACCCTGTGGTCAACCGGAACAGCAAAGTCTACTCTTCAGTAGGTTCTTTTTTTTTTTTTTTTTTTTTTTTTTTTTTTGAGTGGGGTGACTATCACTAGGTCTGATCGTCTGACCAAACTTAGATAATCTATTCATTTGGAGTTTGAGTGTTAGTAAGACTCATAAATTCTGCAGGATTCTGGCCGATCTTATTAATCCTTGATGGTTTCTACTTCTGATTTCTAAGTCTTCTAGTTTCTTCATCAAACCTTTGGGGACTGTTTCAAGCGCAACTATTACAATTGGTATCACCGTCACCTTCCTGTTCCATATTTTTTTTTTGTTCTCTAGTAATGTACTTAGCTCTCTTTTTCTTTTAGTTTTACTCCGTGGTCCAAGCATTTGTAGGTTTCCTTTTCCCTGTGCGTTCTCATCTTGTCTTGATTTGGTAGTTCCATTTCGTCAGTCAGATGTCGTTTGCAAATTTTCGTTACTAGCTTGGCATATTTTTCTATGTCATATTCCATTGCTATGTCCTGACAGTAAATTCTAACTGCATGTATGAGAGTTTATAGTTCTTTTTCATTTTTTGCAAATAGTTTGATGCCATCAATGTACATAAAGCGATTGATTTTTTTTGGCAATCTACTAAGTTTGTATCCAGCTGTGCATTGTCAGTGTATATAGTTAAGTTGCATCATGGCTATTATGAATAGTAACGGTGATAGAGCACCTTTTTGAAAAAATACCTCTTTAGATTTTTGCTTCAGTTAAGCTTCTTCCTTCTGCTGTCAGTTGCACTCTCCTGGTTTTCATGGTTTTCTCAATAAAGTTGATGACTTCATGTGATATTTTGGACATTTTGAGGTTGCTTATTATCCAGCTTTGCAGAATCATATCATATGCCTTTTTGTAATCTATCGAGGCCGTAGCTACATTTATCCCTCCGGTCTTGCTCTCGTTTAGAATGTGCTGATCTATGTAAAATGACTTTGCTGTATCTCTGGATCCTTTGCAGCATCCTTTCTGTTTCTCAGGGAACAATCCGCAGCTTGTTAACGAGTAGTAAATCTCTTCCCTTATTTGTCCTGTTAATATTTTCCACATAATCGGTTGGCAAGTTTTGGGTCTATAGTTGTTTGGAGCGGTTAATTTGCTAGGGTCCTTTTGGATCAATGTAGTCTTTCCTTTGGTCATCCATTTGGGTAAATGCACTCCTTGTATGCTTCTGTCCATTTCTAGTGCTAGTCTGTCGTGAATGGGGTGAATATCTTGAGCCAGAAACTATGTATTTCATCATGACCAGGCGTTTCCAGTTTGATATTTTTTGTGTCGTTTTGAGTAAATCGATATGCATTTCCGCATTTGGGCTTTCTATTTCTCTTGTCATAATATTTATCCATTCCGCTTTTTCGTTATGTTTTTGGTTGCAATATTTAAGTTCAAAATCGTTCGGCTGTTGGTATGTTTTCGTGTCATCTTCTCCCAGTTGTTGATAACATTTTCTTTCGTTGTTTTGGAATGTTCTATTTTCTGTATTGTTTTACCCATAGTTGATCGCTCTTAATCTTCCTTCTTTCGCCAGTACTTTTTAGTTTATTTCCTCAAGTTGTATTGTTATTTTTTCTTGTGTTACTTTTCCTTTTTGTTCCAACATATTCCAGCGTCTTCCTTTTTTATCATTTTTACCTGTGTTCGTAGATTTCTTTATCTGTGTTTCCAGTCGAATTTCTCATCCTGGTTTGGATTCTTTCATCGTCTTTTTTTAGGGGACCCCAATTTTCTCACAAACTTATTTCGCTCCTTCATAGATTAGTTCATTTAATTCGGTGATATTATTCGTCGATATATTAGGTTGTACTTGATTTATTTTATTTGTTTCCGTCTTGAATGTTCTCCATTCTGTCTCTTTTAATGATGGTAAGGTAGTTTTTTCCCTATTCATAATTCTATTAAAATTTTCTAGATTTGTCTTTCTTTCTTGTGTTAGTTTTTGTTCTGGATTGGTTAATTGGGCGTTGTTTGGCTGAGTGGTGTTTCCATTTTCCGAAGTTGTTGGTTCATTTTGGTTGAGCTGTTTTTCGTTGTTAATATTTGATGTGTCAGGTACTGTATTACTACTTTGATGATTATCTATATACTGGTGTATTTCTATCATTTCAAGGTCAGAAAAGCAACGTTTCTTTATTATTGTTATGACTTGATATGCAAGTCATTGACTTCTCTGAAAACTAGAATATTCTTGCCAGATCTCTATCATTCTTTTCCTATATACTCTATGTGTACAATTGATCCTAAAATATCAGTGTAGTGTAAGTTGATTGTCTTCCCTAGTCTATGTTTTGTGGTTATGTCTCTGGTTGATGTGGTTTGTGTATTTCCTTAGATTAAGAGTAGTCATAGATTAGCTATCTAGAAATTGAGGTGTTAAATTTAAACAAATATATTTCGTGATTTCAAAATAGTTTAGCTGAAAATAATTTTGGGAATTAAAAAGTCTTCATTTGAACACAACAGTTCACCAAAAGATTTTACGAGTAACGAAAAATCAATGTTCTTAAATAAAAGACAGTTTCTACTGACCCAAATTTATTCGAAGACCACATTTGTTATTTTGGTTCAAGACTTCTTCTTCTTCTTCTTCTTCTTCTTCTTCTTCTTCTTCTTCTTCTTCTTCTTCTTCTTCTTCTTCTTCTAATTATTATTATTATTATCATTATTATTATTTGCATGTTTTTTCACATCGGCGTAAGATGTTTAACTTTCACTGAATGGCTTGAATGATAGTAAGTCACCACAGCTCTCCGGGACTTTTCTGAGTATCCTGGTCGGTTTCAGCAATGCTGTTGTCTAATTGGTCTCGATTCCTACACCGATTTCATGCTGTTCCCATTGCCGTATTACGGCTGAAATATGTAAAGTTTTGAAATATCTTTTTGAAGATGTATATCTCTATCTATCTTCTTATTTGGATGAGATAAGACTCCTTTTTTGTAATCTGGGTGTTTCCAAAAACATTTTTTAATATCGACATCTAGAAATAGGACGATAAATTCGTTTAAATACATTTAAAACATGTTTTATTGATCTATTCTCGAATTGCTAGTAAAAATACATTGGTGATTAAGTTTGATTTATACAGAATTTATGAGTAAAAACACAGGCCTTTTTATTCTTTAAAATTAAAAGATGAATTCAAATATTTTTTCTCGCACAAAGTGATAACTTTTCTTACTATAAACACAGCAGGGTGTTTGCAAACAATGTTTTCTTTTATCTAAAATTGAGAGGCAATATATCACTTTTTCTCTCATATCTTTTTAATAGAGCTGAGACATTCAGTTATTTGCTGTTTATGAGTACATGATATTTTAAACAGAGAAGAGAATATCTATACATTTCAATTTAATCCTCATCAACGTCTTTAAATGTGTTCATTATTGTTTTAGTTTTGCGGCGACTCGTAATGATTTCAGCATTTACAACGGGTTAAAGCACTGAACGTATGATTATTATATTCTCTTTAGGTAAAAACTACAGTTGACTGTATTGGAAAAATATCAAACAATAAACAAACTATTACCTTTATATCCATAAAAATAATATCCTCATATTTTTATTTTGACACTTTACCCAATTATATATATATATATATATATATATATATGTGTGTGTGTGTGTGTGTGTGTGTGTGTGTGTGTGTGTGTGTGTGTGTGTGTGTGCGTGTGTGTGTGTACATCTATTAGAAAGAAATAGAGCCTGTGAGTAGATATATGCAAAAATACGATAAATTAGATTGCCTCGTTTTAAAGTTTAAAGGAAAAATATATCTCACGGTTGGCTGGTTGGCTGCGCTTTATGACATGTTAATTATTGAGGGTTACTTAATGCTAAATCCTGTTTATACAGTTAAATCATTTCTAGTATTGCTCTCGAAAATCAAAAACTGATAATTTTATTTGCACATTGCTAAATGGTTTTCAGTATTGCTATATATTACAAAT
>OY757905.1:93000299-93020299 GCA_963585895.1 Sepioteuthis lessoniana | reverse complement strand
TATCATGTCAAAATGAATATATATGAATGCTAAAGGTTATTCAACATATTACAATGTAAATATAAATTAATGCTTTGATTCTGCTAAAATTTAAATGCCTTCAATAAAATGATTTATTAAATTATCAAACCATTTTATCAAATCAAAATAACATAACTTACTGCAAATTTTATGAATTTTTCACTCATTTATTTTATACATTATTTTTCATTATTATGCAGATCTATCCGGACAGTTTGATTCTTTTTAAGTTTGCTATGATGTGCAGAGATGTAAAGAAAAAAACAATATTCTCCACTATGTATACTGAACATATTTCGATATACTTTCTTGTCGTTATCATTAAACAAATTGATCATATTTAATGGAAAATATTGGTCATTTTTATTTTAGATCAGATTTTGATTTTTACTGTCTGAGGCCGGTAGAGATGTCTCAAGTAGGTTGCGATTTTTATCGGGTCCCCTGTTTATCTAAATATTCAACAAATTTGGTATGATAAGTTTCCTTGAATCCAAAAAATATACTCGGATTAAATATATTCAACCAACTCTTCATCGGTGTAGCCTCGAGAAAACCTGAACTCAATATTTTGCTATTCTTGTATTATTCTTAGATACATTTGGGCCTCTAATTCAAATTTGGTAAATATACCTAGAACATAATGACTTTATTTCAAGTCAATCAGTAAACTTTAACACATTTTATAGGGTCGTGCAAAAGTCACTATTCAAAAATAAAGTTTTTTGATACTGAAAACAGAAAGAATTTCAAGAAACATTCACTATTATTTCACAATTACGTTAAAGCAATTTCCAGAATTCAAAATAAATATAATTTTAAAAAAATGCTTTTCCTTTTTGCATTCAAAAGTTATTTAATTTCTTAGATTCTACGTGACTTTTGCGCCACTATGTAGAGTAATATAAATAGAATAACTATGTAGATAAATAGAATAACAAATAAACTGTACAGGTTTATCTTCCACTTTAATTATCTTTAGAATTAAAGATGAACAATTTGAACTTTTGTCAACAAATGTGTTGTTCTTATTAACTGAACATGGAAGCATGATCTTGCATATTACTTTTTCAGACGAGAACTTGGTTTTGTGAAGAGTTTTGACTTACAATGCAACTCTAATGTAAAGGGCGGTGTCCTCGTAGTGTAATGGTTAAAGCGCTGGTCCCCGGAATCGCACTATTATGTTTACTTTCAGACAAATACCCTTGAGAAAGGTATGAACCCACTTATCTCCCAGCTATGGATTAAATAGTACCAGTACTGTTCTTCAAGAAGGATGGCTTTTGCATTAAATAAGCAACGAAGGTTGATATACCATTAAACAAAGAAACCAAACCAAACCTATAATGGTAAACTGGACTATTACGTTATTCATCTCCTGTTATCTAAACCGATTTTTAAAATATTTTTTCTTTAACGTTAACTACTCGAAGACATCTTCAAACAATGATCCTACAATAAAACGACGTACTAATAAATTTATATCAGTTTGTGAAACCTAAAGTCCAGAACGTCCATTCGGTTGTGAGTTCGTCATAATTTCATTTTACAAAAACATGGCATTCTTTGAAATATAATATTGCCAGTACAAAAACCACAGCTATGAATTGTGGCAATAAATTGTTGGTTATGCATATTCTCTGGTTATGAATTGTTGATGATGAGAAAAGAATATTAGAATTACATGAAATTTAATTAATTGAAATATACGATAATAGATATAATTATACAGTATTGACTCCACGTAATGGATGAATTTTTAAGATATTTCTCCTACAATTGATATAACCCAAGATAATCATTAATTTTAACTGAATAAGAAAAGAATCCTGACTCAGAATTCAGACCAAAAATTAGGAGTGTTTCAGAAGCTTTCAAAAGGGTTAAATAAGAGAACGTTTCCATAAGGCGAAGAAGCTGCAAAGTCCATAAAAATGTTAGCAAGTATTTGATATTTAATTTTGCAGACATATTTTAAAAATCTATATATGCCTACTCCCAAGCGTCAAAGTCAAAGAATAATGAGACTTTGGCTAATTCCCCAAAGTGTATTTGCCAGATAGCTATAAGTATTATAGGCTCAGCTTTTACCCGAAATATCCCTTTCATCAAATGAAGGGAAGACAAATGAGGAGACGTTTAAAAATATCGCCTACTGCACGCTCTTGAGCTTTTTTTGAATAGACCATACAGTAGCAGTAAATTTTTGTTGATACTTGACACAGAGGGGCTATTTCATTGATTAATGTAGACTGTAATCTATTCAATTTTCTTTAACACTGAAGGATGTAAACATTGATACTTCTATGATAGTGACCCACAAGGATAAGCTTAGAAGCTAGAATCAAATATGCTTTGTTTCTCTTTTGTTTACTCTTATATATATATATATATATATGAAAGTAGGTGCTTGGGACTCACAGATCCTGCAATTACGGTACAACACCGGAGCTCGGGGCGCCAGTTATATCTTTGGAAGCATAGAATACGAGAATAAGTTAAATATCATAAGATTTTAAAAAATAATTCCATTTTTTTTCTCACAAAAATATTCAACTAAAGTATAATTCTGTGAAAAAACGAATAGTTTTTTTTCTTTTTTATCCCCCACATAGTCGAGGTATTTATTCTTGTTTTCGCATTCTTTCACTCTTACTTTGTGGTGCACTAGGACAGCAATGTCCACAATTTTCCAAGTTCTCTCTTTTTTTAATGATTATTTAAGGTCTTGTCATCTGGCCGAAATTAGGTGATATGTTTGTATCGCAAAATCCCCGAGGAATTTGTGTGTCTCATACTCCATGACGGATGCTGGGTTTTGCATGTACCATTTGTTCGTACGGTCAAACTTCAATTTCTTGCACAATTCCTGCCCACCCAGTTGTGTCTAATCTTTTATTCTTTCTGTGCTAGTGTGCAGTATTCGCTTATTGTGTGATTGATCATTTCGTCTCTATCGCCACTTAACCTACATCTTCAGTTTTCTTCTGTCTTATCTATTCTCGCTTCGATATAGTTATTCCTTATGGCATTTTGTGCTACTATTTAGGCAAGTCCTCTTCCTCCCTCTCTTCTTGAATTTTTATTATTATTAATAGTCCTTTAGAGTTTTTCACATCAGTGTTAGCTGATGGTTTTTCACTGGAGTTTGAGTGACAGCAATTCTCCTCAAGTCTCCAGGACTCGTCTCAGGATTCTGGCCGTTCTTAGCAATGCTGTCGTTTGGATAGTCTCTACTTGTCCGCCAACTCCCAACTCCTCCAGGCCTTTTAATAATCCTTTAGTTATTATGCCTAATGCACCAATCACAATTGGTACAACCGTTACTCTCATGTTCTACAGCTTTTTCAATACTCTAGCAAGGTCGAGGTACTTATCCTTCTTTTCACTTTCCTTCAGATTTATTCTGTGATTCGCCGGGACAGCAAAGTCGACAATTTTGCAGATTATCTTTTTTTTTTTGTTGTTGTTGATTATTATGAGGTCTGGTGTTCTGGCCGGGATTAGGTGATCCGTTTTTATATTAAAGTCCCATAGGAGATTATGCGAGTCATTTTCTAGGACAGGTGCTGGGTTGTTCATATACCATTTGTTTGTATGGTCGAATTGAAATTTCCTGCACATTTTTCAGTGGACCACCTTGCCGACCCAGTCGTGTCTCGCCTTATACCCCTTCTGTGCTAATTTGCTGCATTCACTTATTATGTGATTGATCGTTTCGTCTCTATCACTGCATAACCTACATTTACTGTTTTGTTGAGTCTTATCTATTCTCGCTTTGATATGATTGGTTCTTATGACATTGTCCTGTGCAGCTATTTGGTGGGATTCTGTCTCTCTCTTAAGGTTTCCTTTTCTTAGCCAGGTCCAGGTTTTCTGGTGTGAGATGTTGTTTATTCGACGTTTAAAGAGTTGTTTTCCCTACCAATTTTGTTTCCTAGTTGTTGTCATTCCTTCGTTGTCCGTATCGTTTCTGATGGCTGTAATTAGTCCTCGTTCGTGTTTTTCTAAGTAGTTTTCGAGTCTTTGTATTAATGCGTCAACGGTGTCTTCGATGCTGGCGAGTCCTCTTCCTCCCTCTTTTCTAGATAAATATAGTCTGTCAACATCGTCTCTGGGGTGTAATGCCTTATGCATGGTCATTAGTTTTCTTGTTCTTTGGTCCATTTGTTTAAGTTCGTCTTTGTCCACTTGAGAAAGGGTCCCGAATATCTAACGAGGGTCACAGCCCAAGTAGTTATTCCTTTGATGAGGTTTCTGCTGGAGAGTTTTGTCTCGAGTAGTCTTCTCGTTCTCCTGAGATATTTTTTTCGGATCGTGTCTTTCATCTACTCTTGTTTGATGGTGTCAGCCTCCAAGATTCCCAAGTATTTGTAGGTTTCATTTTCTTCGAGCGTTCTAATTTTGTTGTGATTTGGTAGTTCCATTCCGTCAATCATATGTCGTTTGCCACTTTTCATGACGAGCATGGCACATTTTTCTATGCCAAATTCCATTCCTATTATTATTATTATTATTATTATTATTATTATTATTCCGTGCAAGTTTTTTCACACCACTGTTAACTGATGAATTTCACTTGAGCTTGGGTGACAGCAAATCTTCTCAGGGCTCAAGGACTCTTCTCAGAATTCTGGCCGACGTGTGCAATGCAATAGTTTGGAATGAATCGGCTCGCTCTCCGATTTCTCACTACTCCAGCCCCCTTACAACATATTTGGGGGTCATTTCAAGCACACCATTTATTTCATGTGAGTATTTCACACTCATGTTAGTTGGTGGGTTTTCACTGGAGTCTGAGAAACAGCAAATCTCCTAAGGTGTCCCGAACCCTTCACAGAATTATGTTTGTTCCTAACAATATTATAGTCTGGATAGTCTCTATTCTTACACTGATTTCCAGTTCTTCTTGTCCTCTTTCTGAGCCATAGAGGACTATTCCAAAACGCACCAAATATAATTGGTATCATTGTCACTCTCATGTTCTACATTTTTTTTTTTGTTTTCTGGAACGACCCAAGTTTTGTCTATATTTTCGCTTTCTTTGATTTTCACTTGGTAGTCTGCCAGAACGGCAAATTCCACAATATAAGAATGTATTATTAGGATTATTATTCCTGGAGAGTTATCCTACCAGTTATCGCTGATGGTGGTTCACTGAAGTTTGAGTGAGAGTCTCTTCAAGTCCCCAGAACTTTTCTCTATTCTAGCTGATCTCAAGGATGCAATAATTTGGATAGTCTCCACTCTTCCTCTTCTTTCCTAGTCTTCCCGTCCTTGTAACAGCACCAAATACAATTGCTATAATCGTCACTTTAATGTTCAACAGTTTCTCAAATTCGCTTGTAAGACCGAGGTACTTGTCCTTCTTTTCATTTTCTTTCAATTTTATTATGTGGTCCCCTGGGAGAGCAAAGTCCACAATTCTGCAAGTTCTCTTTCCTTTGTTGATTATTATACGATCGGGTCGTCTGGCCGAGATTAGGTGGTCCGTTTGTATCTCAAATTCCCAGAGGAATTTGTGTGTCTCGTTTTACAGGACGGATGCGGGGTTTTGCATTTACTATTTGTTCGTATGGTCAGATTTCACTTTTTTACACAATTCCCAGTGGATCGCCATACCAACCAAGCCGTTTCTAGTCTAGTTTGCAGCATTCGCTTATTATGTGATATCTCTCTCTCTCTCTCTCTCTCTCTCTCTCTCTCTCTCTCTCTCTCTCTCTCTCTAACCTACATCTGCAGTTTTGTTGCATCTTATCTATTCATACTTTGATGTAATTGGTCCTTAAGGCGTTGTTTTGTGCTGCTATTAGAAGAGATTCAGTTTCTCTCTTAAGTTTACCTTATCTTAGCCACATCCACGTTTTCTTGTATGAGATATCACTTTTTAGTCGCATGTTTTTCTTCCCATTTTTGTTTGCTAGTTATTTCCGTTATGTTGATTCTCGAGTTGTCAGTATTGCTTCTGGTGGATGTAATTAGTCTTTCTTCGCGCTTTTCTATATAGTTTTCGAGTCGTTATATCGTTGTGTCTATACTGTTTAAAGCTGGCAAATCCTCTTTCTCCTTTTCTTGGGACATATAGTCTATTAATGTCACCATTGGGATGTATGGCCTTATGCACGTTCTTTAGTTTTCTTGCTCTCTGGTTCATTTGTTTAAGTTCTTCTCTGGTCTTTTTTAAGATGGCCCCGAATATCTTCAGAATCTGTCCATAGGAGAAAAACAACTTTAAAATAGAAATAAGATGAAGTTGAGTTATATCATTTATCTAGCCGAATTACGCATGACAAGGTGTAGTTGTCGACTTTTTTCATTAAAATTTTGAGTTTCATATGCGGAAATTTTATGATGAATTTTACGATATCAAAGGAGTTTAAGTAAAATATTTTGCTCCAAAATGGGGATCATTTTGTTAAACAGGAAAATAAATAAAAGAGGAAACTGAAATTAGAGGCTGATGCTAAAAGTAAATAGGTAACCTAATCAGGTAAAAAAAAAAGAAATAAAAACGAATACAAAAAGAAATTGACTGACATAAAATATAAAAGAAAGAAGCGTATGTGTATGAAAAATTAGATGAGCAAGAAAAATACTTTAAGGAAGTCTTTTCCAGTAAATTATATATATAATTATGAATGGAGGAATTGATATATCAAATTAGAAATTACCATGATAAGAAAATCCAGCACACACCTACACGTGACATACGGAGCACTGAACAGCTGTTTCGACCTTATTAGGCCTCATCAGCAGTGCACACTGTGATCTCCACCACTGGAGATCGAGCCAACATCCACTGTATACAGAAGTCGAAACTCTACCACTGGGCCACTGGTTCATGCCACGTATAAGTGATACCGAATTAACAAGTTATGGTATATTGCGCGAGCACTTATATATATATATATATATATGATCCGAAAAAAAAACTTTTCAATGTAGCCAGTACTAAATATTTGTTAGGTTACGGTAATTACTAATCAAATTTTAGTTAAGTTGACATAAGATAAGAAAACTTCAAAGCTCAGTGTGAAATGAACTCACTAACAATGCCTTGCTACTTTTACTCTTTACGATTACCCCACATGAAGTAAAAGTAGAATTTTTAAAGCTTTACTTTGCCATACCCACTACATAATTTGTTTATTTTACTTACTGTTTCTAAGCGGTCACCCATACAGGCTCTGAACGAGTCCACTTTGAGTGGTGTAATAGTTAGCAAGCTAGACTAGCCAATCTATTCGAGTGAGTTTAAGTCTCATTGAGTGTCCCATTCATTCGACTGTGTTCTACATCTAAGGAAAACGCTTAGTGTATTACTACAGGTTCAGAACTGCGAAGATCATGTGGTATAATGGTTAGCTAGCTAGACAAACAAACCTTCATGAATAAGTTTGATTCTCATCGGATGTCTCATTTATACGGCCCTGTGCCACATCTAAGCAAAACGCCTAGTAAATTACTACAGGTTCTCAATGTGTTCATTGCTACTTAACTTCAAATGATCTGCTTCTTTCAGAATGACTTGACCCTAACTCATTAGTTCCACAAGGGTGACCTCACCGAACGCAAAATCATCTAATAGGATACTCGAATCAAATCCTATTTGTTCAGCACACAGCTGAATAGAAAGTTAACATCTTGTATGTGATTTTGTTTTATGCTTCTCTTCTTTTTTCTGGGGGACATTATGAGGGTTTCTTTTTCACTAACTATCAAATGGTGGTGGTGGTGATGATGATGATGATGATGATGATGTTCCTTGTAACAAACCTATGAACTGTTTATCATGCAAAAACATTAGATGGGAGTTTTGTTTTCCGTCATTGAAGTAAAGGAGTGTGGTCAAAAAATTATTCTTCAGCAAGTGCGGAAAGAAAACATCTACAACTCGTGAAATCACGCAACCCGTTTCTTCACAGCTGCTGAAACTTTATCTAAAAAAGAAAAATAACGGTCTTGATAGAGAAAAAAAATTCAAATGTTAAAAACACGCTTCCTTCGTTATATGGACAGAAGAAAGTAAAGGTGAAAACTGAAAGAGTGAGTAAGCTCTTTGCTTTTCTTATGGACCACGTAGCTGAAACGAGCCAGTTAAAGCATACAGAATCAAATTTAGCTTTAATCGAAGAAGGTACGAAAACTAAAATGAATGTAAAGAACTTAAGTTGAACTTAAAATAAAATAGCAATAAATACGACTGTACATAAGAGAACTGTGCAATGCTAAAAAAAAGCATAAAAACCTAAATGTTTAAGAGTTTTAGCTCTGAAGAGTTTGCTAATAATTTTTTTATCATATAGTATATAATAATATTCGTTTTGATTATATAATGTTGCACTCAAAAAAAGAAAAAAGTTGCTGTTTAAGAATATTAAGATCGTTACACAGAAAATTCTTGCGGGTATACTTATTGTTAGCAATGTACGTATAAAAACGCCCATATATACACACATACCAGTTTTTCATGCATATATATATATATATATATATATATATATATATATATATATATATATATATATATATTTAACGTATTTTTACTCGTATATGATATTGTACTTACAAGCAAAATATACTATATATATATATATATATATATATATATATATATATATATATATTATATATATATGAACCCTGTCGATACGGTGGTGTATTAGAGTTAACTTAGCGTGCAATCCTCGAAAGGCAAAGGTGACGACTCTGAGGGGGACCTCGTCAAATAATCCCGTTCATAGCAGTAATGGGAATCAACGATTCTCGCAGTCATGGCATGACGACTTGCGTATTATGGGTCACTAACCGACCATTCAGGGTCCCCTCTTATCTTTCAATCGGAAAAGCACCGTTTGCTCCCAGCGTTACATAGAATGGTTATCAACCCATTTCATGGCTTATGGACCAGATGAAGGGACATAAGAACTGAGGAACGGAGTGAATAATGGAAAACCAACGGTGGTCCCATTGCGTATTTTATTTATTCTCTATTTTTACTGGATAGTTTTTCTTTGGTCATACACACACACACACACACGCACATAGAAGGATAATTATATATATATATATATATATATATATATATATATATATATATATATATAGGTTTGAAAACATTTGCTAGAATTTAAAAAAAACAGTATAGGAAATGTATGGTAAGTATCATAGAAAAATGAGATTTTAGATGGTGTGTTTGGGTAAAGGAATACGACTGCGAAAGATATGCCACTGAGATGGTTAAAACAATTTGAAGGAGAGTGTATGTAAATGAGAAAACACATATAAAAACAGACCTCTCTGTTTCGATGGAAAAGATGTTTACAATTTACGAATAACAGTTTTTGGAAAACACATTGAATATCAATGATTTATTTGTGAAATAAAAGTGTTTCAAAATTAGTACAAAGCAGAAACAACCAAACTATAGAAAATTGTTAATGATCAAGGATAATTGTGCAAATAAAATATTTTAGTGAAGAACAGACTGGTGAGAAAAGTTACTGAGCGAAAAATATTATCATAAAGAAGACTGATTAACCTTTAAAAATTATTTAGCTCGTTTATTGTGCTTTATGGGATATCATATCTTGTGGGTCATTTGATGCAAAACCATATCCGCGCCCCATATATATATATATATATATATATATATATATGTATATATATATATATATATATATATATATATATATATATATATATATATATATATGGGGGGGTTGAGCTCTCTGGTGAAGGAATTGTCGGCCGCCGCTAGCGTAATGCAAAGCTCTTCGAAAGAATTGAGCACTCTGGTAGCCGATAGGGTATAAAAAATGTAAATAAACGGCTGCTGCTGCTGCTGTTGCTAAATAAATACCTTTAAAAAATGTCCTTATCCAACGTGGCCCACTTGGTGGCCGAGAGGTCTGAAACTTAGTCTAACGTAAAGTTGGTTTCGATCCCGGCTTCGAGCGTCCTGCCTGTCTAGCCACACTGAAGAGTTTTGATAGAACGAAACAGTCTGTCTGTGGATAACTATATATATATATAATTTGAAAAGTAGTAGTTTGTTGGTAGTCAGTTTAATAGTTTTTTTTGAACATCGACAAATTTTTTCAAGTATTTCTATATTATCCGTAAACTTTAACGCCAGTCGTTTTTTTGCACACTGTTAAATTTTCAAGCTGAGAAAATGATTAAATATTTTATTTGACCCATGGATAGAATCCCAACAGTTTCTACCCAACCAGGTTAGAATGGAACCAAGAGTTATGGCAAAGAAGGAATACTCTACATTCCCCAAAGCTCCAAGACTCGACCCTCACTATCACATGGTTTAGTGTCATATCCAAGACAGTTATTCGTGGTGGCGGTGGGGGTTACCTCTCTGCAGAGATGCTGACGGTGTATTGTTCTGCCCCAAATGAATGGTTCAAATTATTCAAGGATGAAACTTACTTAATTAGATACTGAGGAGATTTTTGCTGAAAATCTATTTCTTAAAAATCTACAGCTTTAACCATTTTTGCCGGTAATTTCAATTTCATTTTATTTTCATTTAACTTTAAGCATTGTTGTTCTTACAGAATTTAAAATTATAGAAAAAACTATCTCCCGAACCAAAAAAAAAAAAAAAAAAGAACAAAAAAGCAAATAAAACACAATAAACAAATGCTAATTCGAAATAAGTATGCATTAAACCTTTACATTTTATATTTCTTTTATGAGGATTCTTCGATTATTTTTTTGTTTATTTACCTAAAATGGTTTTCAAAAATAAAAGTACGGTTTGAATCGCTCAAAAAATTTTAAGGCACAAATATTGCATTCCTGCATAAAGACAAAAACACATTCAAAATAAATTAAGTTGGTGATCAGACATTATTTTTTCTATTTCATATTTTGTTTAGATAATTGATGCCCTTACTTGCTGAAAGCAGTTCTAAAAAAAATTATATTATTATTTTATTTAAATTATTATTTAAGATGAGAATTATGTTTCAAGAGATAATATTATTAGAACTCAATATTCTCACAGAAAAAATTTGAATAGTAAGGGCGTTTCTCCAATTATAAACTATTGCATTATGTTGGTTATTTACCAAACTTTGTTTAGACTCACACACAGGATTCAGGTTATGTACATTGCCGGCTACTTCTTGCTGGTCTACCATTTCAGAACTAGACCAGGTTCATCGCTTCATAAATCTGCCAGGAACCAGTGTTTTTGGCGTGACTTGATTTAATCTCTTTGATGGTTTAAAAAAGCTAGCTATAACATAGATGTGACATAAATACAATTATTCAAAAAGTAATCTTAACTTCCTGAAAAGAAAGGCTAAATTATTTCTTTCAAAAATCATATTTTCCTTTTTTAATTATTAGAATAATTAGCACTATTTTTATGCTCGTTAGCTTCAAGTTCAATTTCGATTTACTAGAGTTCATAAGTTATGTATGAATAAGTAACTATTTAAAATCCTATTCCTCACATGTGGAAGGCTGATGAGAGAATTTTGATAAAATCATTGCAATGCACCATGTTTTTGGAAATATAATGTCAAAGTTCTTAATTCACAATAGACTTTGGTAGAACAGTCCCATCCCGTAATATATCGCATTTGTAATATTATCTCTTAAAACATTTTTAATAGTATATATTTTTGGGTTTCATAAATTAACTTGTTTTTACACGTAATATTTTATTAATCTTCTTTTAATTATGCCGGGTGAAGAGAAGGAGGAATTAGAAGTATGATTAGCAAAAGAAAGGGTTCGACTTTTATGAGAAACTTGGTTGGCAGGAGTGAAGAGGCGTTTGAACAAATCTTCCGTCTCATCGTGAATGAAAATATAAATGATCACTAAAATGTCTATTTGAATATAAAGTACAACTCATAATGTTTGAAATTTCCATACAAATAAAACTTTAATGTGTTCCTTTATGGATTTCATGATACATTTTCTTTTTCATATCAGTTGCATATTTATATAACCTGTAAGTACCTACATCAACATGATTATAACGAACTGCATGTATCACATTAAATAAAATGTGATCTTGATTCTAGATGCTGCTCATTTACCATCAATGCCAATGATCAATGTTCAAGAACAGGAATATACATGGAATATTGAATTTGTTACGCTGATAGGGCAACACGACTCTGAAAACTGGCGCAACAGATTCGTTTTACCCATTTTTTCTTTTTACTTGGTTTTGTACCTCACAAAGCCAAGAATAACAAACATATACTGTAATGGACATGTTACTCTGGAGATGTGAAATATAAATCTAAAGAAATAATGTTTAAAGACTTTTGATCTTTATCCATTTAACAGAAACGTAACGTTGACAGCATTTAATAGGTTTATTTGATTTCAGCATTGAACTTTTCTTTCTAAAGAAGATTCGTTACTAAGTATAAATTGAAAACCGAATCGGCAATGTGATCTTAAAGTACTAAGAACTTACAGAATTTATACAATTAACGGGAGAAAATAACTAGGATTTGGTTGACTTATTTTGTTCATGTATACAAATAATGATGACAAGAGGAAATAATTTGAAGATTCATCGAAAGATCCATAATTTAACTAGTTTTACTGGTTTAACGTGAAATTTCCCAAACGAAAACGTTATATTAAAAATACTTGTTAAAATGTTTAAAGCGTTCATGATTATTTAAAATTGTAAAAGCTAATTTCACATTTTTTTCAAGGCCATTAAATCATTTGGCTGTATGTAAGTCGTCCTTGAACTTAAGTTTAAACAAAAACTTTACATTCATCAATGCCTTTGACACTTCCTTCTTTTTCGGGATCAAATGAAGATACATACGTGGAGCATTCAATAAGTTTCCAGACTTTTTGTACAGACATTCAGAAGTGTCGTAGACTCTTGAAAATTCAGTATGTTATTGCTATACATCTTATGAGATGACTGATCAATTTCTATGATTTCAGGTTCAAATGAACAACTACAGCAGGATTGGAATACACCCTACTAAATCCTGATTGTCACAGCTGGTGAATTTCAAAAATATAATCTGGACGTGAGGAAGAACAATATGTAATAAAATTCTGTTTTAAACCTGGAAAAAATAACATGCGATGAAAGCTGGATCTATTGCTATGACGCAGAGACTAAGAGACAGAGTTCCCAGTGAAAGCATGCTGGCTCTCCCAGACCCAAGAAGACCAGACAGAGCAAATCCACCCATAAACTTTTGATGCTCCCTTTTTTTGACAGCATTGGCATGATCTACATGCCCTAGGTTCCCGCTGGACAGACAGTCAACAAGGAATACTATGTTGAGGTTTTAAGGGAGTTCAGGAAGAGATTCCGTCGGAAGAGGCCAGCACTCTTCAAATCGAATCAGTGGCATTTCCAGCAGGACAATGCACCAGTCCACAACTCCATCCTTGTCACTGACTATTTGACCAAGATGGGCATCAAAACAGTTCTCACCCTCCCTATAGTCCAGACCTGCTCCCTGTGACTTTTGCTAATTCCCAAAGCTAATTCCCAAAGCTCAGAGGCTGTCGTTATGAGACAATTGAGGAGATGAAAGAGGCTGTGACGAAGGTCATTGATACGCTCACACAAGAGGACTTCGATGGGGCCTTGCAGAAGTTGTTGTGACGGTACAACAAGTGCATTTCAGCCGGAGGAGATGACTTCGAAGGGGTTTCATGTGTGTCCTATCAATAAAAGTGCCCATACGAAAAATGTCTGGAAAATTATTTAATGATCCTCGTATATTACATAGTTGAAAGTACATACCTACCTTAGTCCTCGGAATTTTGTGTGAGTCATGCTCAAAGGGAAGGGGATATATCGATTAAGCAATGCGTAACTTGATACCTACGTACATATATTTTCATTATCTGAATCAACAAATAGGGATAGAAAATTAATTCATAACACACCAACTCTTCCCTGAGGACATTGCCCCTACACCTATTATCAATCAACCGATTATCCGCAACGTCTCTAAATTTTACTATATCTGAAATCATAAATTTTTTACTACTTCAAGGAGTTGGATTTAAAACACAGTCGATACTCTATCAAACTTGCTATAAAACTGTGTTATTCTTGCATAATTGAAGGCTTAAAGTGTCTCTTCCACAAGAGAAAGTTATCCTAAATTCAATGAATTCTTAAAGTAAGATTTGCATTTTATATCAAACACTATCGTAACGTTAACAGTAATGTTACGATAATGTTTGAAATAAAATGCATTTCTTGTATTTTGAAATCAAGGCCACTTTATAGAATTTCCATTCTGTCGATTTTGCTATTCTAATTTATCACTAACTAATTGCGCTGGTTTTCCCTTTTATTTACTCATATCTTTTCGTGGCCACTTCGAAAAGGGGCGTCCCCAAGTACCGAAGCCAAATCGGGCGGTGTATTCCCGCAGTCCTAAATACGGCAGGAAATCTGGAGAATTATTCACTTGGCAAAATCTCGCTGAACTTCAGCCTCAGAATGGCTTTTCCATTCGACGCGGTCATGTTTGATGATAGAGCGCCCGCAATTTCGGGGAATTTGAAAAAAGATTTCCTGTGTTCGTATTATCGTTACGCCAGATAAGGAGGAGGAAGGGGAGGAACCCAAACGCTTGCATCACTTTTAAGTTGACAATGACAGAGTGGTAATAAAATCGACATATAGAATATAATAACTGCTTTTGTGTGTGTGTGTGTGTGTGTGTGTGTGTGTGTGTGTTTTATATATATATATATATATATATATATATATATATATACATATATATATATATATTTCCTATAATTTTGCTCTATCTGCGCCTCTTATTTTATGTAAGCACAACTATCAGATTAGAGACGGGAATCTCCCATGAAATGTGGAAAATAACTTGCTGTGTAACTCTTACATTCTGTAATTTTTCATGACCTATATCTGTACGATGATTTACTAAACACTCATTAAAACTAATAAAATTATTTTTTTTATTCCTATTGTCCGTAATCTTTCTTTTATTTTATTTGCTTTTTATTACAGCTTACTCAGGTCATGAATTCAAAAACAGGGAAGAACAGTGTGCCTCAAAATTTGAATAAAGAATACTCTCTCGGTCAGAGTCGAACTTACTCACTCTTCTGCCTTATCACTTCTGAAACTAATTTTATAAAAAAGAATACCCTCCCAAAACATTTTATTGACTTTAAATATTATTATTCTGCTATATCTCAAAATGAATACATCAAGTTAAAGAAAGTCAACAAACACATAGAAATTAGAAAAAAATATCAAAAATAAAATTGAGGGAGCCTCAATGCAGCCTGAAAGCATCCTCGAAGGAAATGAGTTCGAACTCCCTTTGAACTGAAACGTTCAATTTTGAACTAATACTCCTGGGAAAGGTATTTGTTGTGTTCTGGTTAGTGAACGCAAGTAGTAGTAATAATAAGACAAACCACGATATGTGAGGGAAATAGTTATATTTACATGAAAGAGTATTTACAAGAGAAAGACTGTTAGTAATAAGAACATAGGATCAGTGATAGAGTAAGGAAAAACTTCAACAAGAGGAAACGCTCTTCAGAATCGTAGACGTAGATTGATCGTAGACTGGTCTCAGACTGATCTGGACTGATCTCCGCTACTGCCATATATGGCAGATGGAACAGCTCATTATGTCGGGGAGGTAGGTGATGCCCAACAGTATTGAACCCCCTTATCACCCAGTGATGGCTTATATTGTATCACAGTTGTTCTACCTAGATGGATTTGGCATTAAGATAACACACGAGGGTTGTTATATCATTAAAACAATGAAAGAAACGAAAATAAAATAGAAATATGGAAACTAATATTATTTCACTCATCAAGTATTTATGCTGCAGTCTTTTATTAATACAAGTTTGAGAAAAGATGATAGAAAACTTATGTAAAAGCGTCTTTCCTGTCTGTTATTAAGGATGATGTCAATACTCTTTTGAGTATAAATCTCTCAACTATGTCATAAAGGCCACTAAAAATTTGTCGTACGGCTGCTTTAGACTTTAAAAATTCTTGAATAAGATATATTTAATTTTTTTAGAACATTCTAAATTCTCCACATACGGATATCTATTTCATTTGTTCTCTGTATTAAAAAAATATAAATGTTCATATTCACCCCTTGCGTACGTTGAGAGTTTGCATCCTGAGTGGAAAGCGAAAAGCATAATCGAATATCAATTTTTACTTTCTAAACGATTTAGACCTTCCAGATCAAATTTAAACCAAATTGTTCCTGGCGTTCCTCAACAAAAATTTCAGGAAGAGTCCCCTCACGACTAGTGTGTGACCGATGATACAGACCAAGTCTTTTTTAGTTGGCTTATTGTCGAATTAGACCGTCTTAGTCAATTTTAAACTAACATATTCCAGACGAACCGGAACTATCATCATCATCATCATCATCATCATCGTGACGTCCCTCAAGCTTGGTTTTCCCTGACCCTCTCTGTCCATTCATCTCAATCGTCCATTGTTTCCGGTTGCTCCTTCAGGTTACATCCTGTATCAGTATAGAGTTGTTGTAGATAGGTACAAGCAAGTCGCCTAACTCTTGCTTGTTCGTGTGAAGAGGTCCACAGGAGTACATTGCTTATGAGTTCGTCCTTACTTCTTCAGCTGTGTCCTAAATGTCTCGTTCGTCTAATTTGGATGGTTTTCGAGATGGGAAGTAGGTAATCGTACAGCTGTTTTTTTTGGCATGTTGCTTCCAGGATTGTTCAATCGAGCTCGAAGCATTCTTGTGCAATTGCCGTCAAGATTTTTCTCCATACGCTTCGTCAGTGTCCATGTGGTGTATCCATATAGTAGAAATTGACCCGACTATGCTTGGAAAAAAACTGCGTTTTATTTTAGCAGACAGGTCTGACTTCAATATGACCGATTCTCTGTTGAAAGCTGTCCATGCCTTCGCTAGTCACGTATTTTCAGTAGATGAGACGCTACTTCCGAGGTAGATTTATTTGTCGACTAGTTTCAGTGAACCACCATTCAGTGTGAAGATGTCACCTCTTTGATTAAAGCACACAAACTCTGTTTTGTCTGCGTTGACATGGAGGCTGATACCACCTGCTGCCCTATCCAGACTATGCTGCAGGGATTCGGCTGGGGCGGGTGAATTTGCCAAGAAGCGCTATGTCGTTAGTGTAGTCCGTGTCCGTTATAGTTTGTGCTGGGTATCGTCTGCTTCTTGCCTTTACCAGAGTAAAGCCATTTTCTTTTATTAAATCTATCGACGTTCGAAGCATGTGGTCTTGGCAGATAATAAACAGGTACGGGGCTGATGAGTCCCCTTACAGCACATCTCCGGCAATGTCAAAGGAGTCTATGTCTCCATCCAGTGAGCGAACTTTTACTTTCGTGTTTTTATCGAGCACCATTATGGCTGCGACAGTTTCTTTGGGAGACCGTCGGCTAGAAATATTTTGTTCCATCTCCCCTCTTTGTAAGGAGTCAAATGCTTTGCAGAAGTCTATAAATAAGTGTTGGCTGAGGTTTTTTACAAGAACACCTTCTAAAATTCAGCAGATTGTCAAAATTTGTGATGTTGTTGATCGATTTCTCCGAAAGCCATTTTGCCATATATATATATATATATGCGTGTGTGCGTATCGGTTAAAATACGATAATAATGTATATATATGTGTTTTGGGGGAAAATAAAATGATATGTTCTGATGCCTTCAGTTTTCTTATTTTCCACTTCATTCTGACTTCATTCCACAAGGGCTGGTGATCTTACTTTTCCTTCCATTCTGATCAGCTATGTCTGGTCTTGTATCCTCTTTTCTGACTGTAGCTTTTGAAGAATGTGTCATCAATTTACTTCAATCACATAGTTTACTTTAGAGGTGCTGATTTTAATAACATTTCCTCAAAATATTCCATATATAATTTTTCAGTTTATATTTGGATGGTTTGTTGGTTGTTTTACTCCAAATCCTATTTATACATGTATACTAGATATATATGATTTGTAAACAAAATATTTGTAGGTAACATTATTTTCAAACTAACCAGAGCCCATTTGTTTGAATTGAGTTAAATTATTTCAATTATTGCAACGTAATATTAATAGTTTAATTTAAACGTCATTTTATGTAGACATTCAAATGTTTACAAGTGTAGGAAATGATTAAATAGTTCTCTGTACCGAAGGAGGAACTCGAGAATCATTTGAGAATGACATACTCTGATGATTTAAACGGTATCTCAATACCTCCTCTAAGAGACTTACTAAAACCCTGAAACCCAACAGTCATTTTTAATGATAGCGGGATAAAACTGAAGGAAGTCCGAGATTTCGTCCATAAGGACCGCGCTGGTTGTGCCCCGGGCTTGAATGAAATTTCGTACAGGTTATGTAAAAACTGAGGATGGGTTCTCAGGAAACACACTGTCCTCCTTCAGCACAGTTTGGAAGAAGGTTATTGTATCGCAATCATTATATAAATACATCTGTCCAGAAGGCTGGTATTCCTGTCTTTCCCGGATGTCTGGAAAATGATATGGAATTCATTACTCTCAGGCAAAAGAGACAAAACAGAACTATAAGTAATCTAGCTTGGTCTTGCCAATGCATACAGTTCAGTTTCACAGCACTTAATGCGGTTGGCCCTTGACTTTCTTATCTCCCCTAGCAAGGTTGGGGAAATCATAATAAAATACTTCAATTCAGCCTTCATGAAGTTTTCTGTTAAAGACTACACCACCAAGTGGCAGGCACTTGAAATCAGCATCATGATGGGCCGTGTAATTTTCCACTTCTCTTCGTTGTGGCCATGGAATTCATATTACGAGGTGCAGCAAATTCGTCGAAAGGAGTGATGAAAAATGAAGAACCGACTCTTCCTCCTTCCAGAGTATTCATAGACGATATCAACATTCCTGTCCCGTCCAAAATCGCTGTCGATGGCTTACTACAAAGGCACTATGACCTTTTCACATGGGAAAGTATAGAGGCTTGGCAAAGAAAAGTCGAAGCCTATCGTTCGTCGGAGTTTCTGTCAGGGAGATCAATTTCAAAATTGGGGGTGATACGATCCCAACAGTCAGGTAGAAGCCGGTTAAGAATCTCGGACGTCTTTATTCAATTCCACTGACTGTTGGTACAGATATCCAGAAAGTATCCTTGGAGGGTCTTAAATCAATTGACAAAACTTGTCCATCCAGAAAGATGAAGGCTTGGTGTTCTACAACCCCGTATTTTGCGGCCCTTACAAGTGTATAGGATTGTACTATATCGCTTTGAGAGGATTCAACCGTATAGCAACAAATACCTGCGTAAGTGGCTTGGAGTTCCTTCTTGCTTTTCGAAAGGAGGTTTATATACAAATTCTGGAAACCTACCGCTTCCGATATCTTCACTGGTTGAAGAATTCAAAATTGGTAAAGTACGCTTTCATATGACGAAGAGACTTGGTGAGCGAAGAAGTCAGGATATTTTAGGAGGAGCAAAGAACAGCCACTGCTGTTACTCAGGCCAAACAATGTGATTGGCCAAAATGGAATGATATTGAACCAATTAGATTATCGTGGGCATCCTTAATTGCAAAGGAACCACTGTCAATATCATTCCTTCTTCGCTCTACATATGACCTCCGATCAAATGCGACCAACCTAAAATTATGGGGATATACCGATTCGAATCTATACTATTCATGTAAAGGTGATCAGGCTACCTGGTGCCATGTGCTATCTGCATGTCCACAATTGCTTCAGATGTACACATGGCACTGTAACAAGGCGTTTGAGGTGGTCATAGAGTTTTGAGGCATCAAACCAGCAATCTATAGCATCCAAAGCACCCATAATTCAGTTTCACAATGAAGGTGAATGCCCAGTGAGGAAACAAAAAATTCCAATATGAAGCTACAAAATGGAGCTAGTGACTGGAAAGTTTCAGCGGATCTCAAGACATCTCTTCAATTTCCAGTTCCTATTATTCAAATAGAAAA
>OY757905.1:92937799-92995299 GCA_963585895.1 Sepioteuthis lessoniana | reverse complement strand
AAAAAATTCTCTATGAGAATATGTGACATTTCTCACAGAATAATATCAACTTTATAAGATCATATAAAAATTTAATTAGCAAATCTAATTTTTAATGAAGATTTTATCTTTTATAGTAACTGTCCTAGCTTGTAACCGTTTTGTATATATTATAGAAATTGTAAAAACGACATTGTTTATGAAAATGAAATAAGCAGAAGGGACTTTTGACATTTGTCTCTTTCCTCCATGCCATGTGATCCATGCCTTGACTTCTTGCTTGATATAGATGAGTAAATCAGTTAGCAATTTATATTAAACATTCTCAAAATGTACTCAGAATATATACGAGCATGTAAATACACACTCGTATTGCTTCTATCTCCACAAAACATACACGCATATATTTGCACACCATTTCCAGAAACACGTGAGTATCTCTCTTTAATGTCTCGACATAGTGGCATGTGTTAACTCAGGTCCCATTCCCGGACGTTATCGAAACGGCATCTGGTAACATTCAGGTTTTCTATATCAGTCCATTTCCGAAAACCTATTAGCTGCCTATCCCGCTAATGCTGATCTACGACATACATCAAAGGCAAAAACTGACCCCGGACAAACCACAGAAACGACTTCATAAAGATAAAGAAGAATTGATGTTGTCAGAGGCCACATTCGAAACAACATATCTCCACATCCACCACGTATTTTTCTTTCCTCCTGCCCTACCTCTTTCTGCTCCTCCTACTTCTATCTTCCTTGCCTATATTTTCTTTTTTTCTTTAGGCATTATACCATCATCATCATTGTCGTTATCACCACCGTCAGCAAATATAGTGGTTATTATTATTATTATGAGTATGTATTCTTATATCTATTCTTAGAAATGTGTTGCTTGTAACTCTAATTGCAGATAATGTGACAACAAGTGCCAATGTTCCAATCCTGTCGTCAGTATCCTAGCTCATTTGAGTAATACAGTTCCAACTAGTTTACACATTTCCAATTTTTCAACTTCTAGATTATTCTGAGGACGCAAAATCTGATGCTAATACAGTTTTTCAATTTCTCAATTTTTTTGGCACAGCCAACAGTGCAGCATTTTATTTATTTTCAATTTTTTCACTTTTTAAAAGTCTACTAAGTAATTAACTGCAGAACTAAGCTCAATTATTAAACAAATGTTTTCATTTCTCACGAGACCTACTTCTGCTTTCATGGATTTAGATTGCATGATGGACTTGAAGTTTAAGACCCTATAAAACTTAAGTTTTTAACTCTCTGCATGTTCCCTTTTGCCTATATATTATTGATATTCATAGTCAAATGAAATCCATATTTAAAACCTGAGTAGATTATCAATTTTATTCAGTCTATATTCATATTTCGTCTGAGTTACGCTGTTTGTATGCATTTATTTTAAGATTCATAATTTCATCTCATTGACAACATCCTGTTTAGCTTCGTTTCAATATCATTTGCTCATATAGATTTGGTCTGGAACGCTACCAATTGTATTTCAGTTTCTCTCTTAAAATATTCTCTTCCTAGCTATATATATATATATATATATATATATATCATCTCGTCAACATTTTTTTTTTACTCTTGAAGTCTTCGGGAATTTGATCTTCCCATTTTTGTGTTTCTTCTTTTGAAGTTTGCTGACGTCGCATGCATAATTTTAAGGAACGACTATGAAACAAATAATTCACCTAATAATACAGCTAAAAATTATTACACGAAATCACTTATTCGTCAACGATGAATACCTATGATCTGGTGTAAAAAATACAAAAGTAAGTATAAAAATATTAATTTTATGGCTACCATAATAATAAGTATTATATTTCATGCATGTTGACAACAAATGTAGTTATTTTAAGAGTCCTCAAATCTTCAACATTTCTCGACTATTATTGAAGAACCCAGTTATGCAATTCTTTCACTTGTGTTTATTTTTCCTCAAATGCCTGATTTATCTTATTTCGAGTGGAACAGTTGCAGCAACATCAACTATTACAGATAGAATTCTAACCCCAACGTTTTCCATTATCAGCCTAGAACCAGGTATTTCCCCAGCATGCAACTTTCTTCATTTCTATCCATTGTTTGGCTGACACAACCACATCTAGTTTTTTTTGCTGATTTACTTTCACTTTTCTCGTGAATGCGATGGTTGGTCGAGGGATCTAAAAGTCCCAGGTTTAAGTATGCAGTGCGTAGTGTGAAGTGAATATTTTTTTAATACGGTGGGGTACCATGTCTCTATATGGTCGAATCGAAATTCTTTATATAGTTCTTAACGATTTCACCAATTTTGTTGTGTTGTTTCTTTTTTGCATTCTGCTTTACTCAAGTGTGTACATTTTTTTCACCAGACAAGTGATACTTTTTTTTTGCATGTTTTCTCTTTTTTCATTGATGTAATTGGTCAAGATGCATTTATCATGTACCTCAATGATTAAGAATTCCGTTCTGCCTCTCATGTTCCTCCATTTCTGAAGTGTGTTGTGCTGTGTATCGTGTATTTTCATTCTAAATTCATGGATTTTTTCTAATTCCAGTAAGAAAATCTCGATGTTAGTGAGTTAGCCATCTTCTTTCTTTCCTTATACGTATAGTCTGTCGATTTGGCCCCTGGGATACAAAGACTTGAGCATGGTCTTTGCTTTTTCTTCACTTCTGTCCATCTCCCTTCTTTCTTTATACGAATAGTCTGTCGATTTGTACCCTGAGATGCAAAGCCTTGAGTATGTGTTTTGTTTTTTTTCTTCATTTCTGTCCATCTTCTTTCTTTCTTTAAACGTATACTCGATCGATTTGTCCCCTGGGATGCAAAGCCTTGAGCATGGTCTTTGGTTTTTCTTCATTTCAGTCCATCAATTTTTCTTTTTTGTCCGCCCAAAAAATGTTCCTGAATACCTCTCTATATAAATAGAGAGGTATTGTATTTATGCCTTCTATTAATTTGTTTCTTTTTAATTTCATTTCCAAATATTTTTTTTATTCATTAAAAATATTTCACTTTATTCGTGTCCATCTAATCATGATTTATCGAATTACATGGGAATACTCATACACAGGATGCGATAGGTAAATTGACGTCTATTTTGATTATTAATTCATTTCGGTAAATATATCTGATAAAATGGTATGATTATGTTATTTTAATTTTTGCGTAATTATGACGGCGATTTACCAATAGCAACCAGTATATACACTACGGTCTTTTCGTCATCAATACCCTGGTAGTCTAGTAGTTCAATTCCTTGTGTTGACACAAGCTTTACAGTAAGCATGTTTTTCTTGAAGTCTCCAGTTGGAGGTTTACTTTTCAAGTCAGTGTACATGAAAAAAATAGTTATCCTTTTTCTGGGTGGCCACAAGTTACCTGACTCTGATTATATGTATTTACTCATGCTATCCACCATGGCTAGGTATCTAAGTAGAGTTCAGGTAGTTTAACTGAATTTTCCTTTTCCTTGACTGGTTGCCACATAAGAGCTAAAGCGGTCCGGTTAGCTATCTCGTTCTTTATAACTTACAACTTGATACTGGTCGTGTCTCTTCGACAAGTTGTCAATAAAAAAGTGAACAATAATCGAAGGATTACAACCAAGAGAACAGTTGCCTATTATGGCAAAAACATGTGATATTCTTAGAGATTATAAAGTAACTCGTAATCTAATTAAACTATTTTACAAATAATTACACAAACCTTCATATATTATTGAGATAAATGCATGTTATTAGTAGTAGGTACGATTTTAAATGACATCTCTAATGAAATACAAAGTTAAGACTTAAGAACATCAGGAGATAAAGCAAATGTATTGTAGTCGTCTAAATGCGTCGTCAGAAAAGCATCATCTACATCTTCGAAGAAAGTAATCATGAACCCATTTCATTGTAAAAAAAATGAAGAGATGATATGAAGGAAATTCTATCAACGATTTAAATGTTAAATTGTATTCTGGTTATATAATAACTTATATATATATATATATATATATATATATGTGTGTGTGTGTGTGTGTGTGTGTGTGTGTGTGTGTGTGTGTGTGTGTGTGTGTGTGTGTGTGTGGTTAAATGCATGACATTTTATTAAATATGTCGATTCTGCATTAAACGTATTTATAAAAAATGGTCACGGAAATATAATTTATCTTTACGTTGACAAGTAATTATGGATTTATTTTACCTGCATATAAAATTTGTATATAAATCTACTTGAATATAAGCATATATACATATATATATATATATATATATATATATATATATATATATATATATATATATTCATGGAGATATATATTTGTATGCGTGCGTGTTTTCGGGTAAATGTGTGAATGATTAATATTAATGTCTTATGTCCCAATGTTCAATTGCATTTGACCTTTGCTCTTTTCACATAGATATCATAAACTATAGAATGTAAATATAATAATAGATAACCAGTAGTTTATATATATATATATATATATATATATATATATATATATATATGTATGTATTTATGTATGCACACACACGCACACACACACACACACACACATATATATATGTATATTATAATGGACGCATATAGTCATATTTGCACACACACACACACACACACACGCACACACACATATATATATATATACAATGAGAGAAAGAGCGATAGGGATGGGAAATAGAAGGATGAGAGACTTACATCTGTAAAAATGCATTGCAATTTACACACAATTTATTACGAATGCATAATATACATAGGTGTACGTGTGTTAGTATGTGGACGCATATAAGAGGAATGAAAATAAAATTATTCAAGTATGAAAAAAATGAAAAACATATAAACTTTCTCTATTTGATTATTCTGTGAACATTTTCTCATATATAATTTCCGAAAGAGAAATAGTTTCGCTGTTTTTCCAATAATATATTTTCTCAATATATTTTTTCCTTGGTGGAGGACTTTTATTATTCATTTATTCTTTTTAAGGAGACAACAAGTAGGCTAAGGCAGAAAATGATGAACTTAGGTTTTATAAAAGTCTTCTGACCCCATGTGATCCTATCATACTTTCTATTAAAAATACAGATTAAAAAAAAATGAAAGGGTTTACAAGAAATGAGTTAAAAGATAAAGAAAGGTAGTGAATAAGAAAAGGCAAAATTTATAAAATGAAAAGTTCATGTATACCTTATATTTTTCTTTTAATAAATTTTACTTTCTGTTCAATAAATCTGGGACAAATGACATGGTATTTATACAAGTACGGAGTCTCATAATGCATAAAATTTGTAGTTTTAATATTCAGCTATTTGAAATCCTTTTTTTTTTTTTTTTTGTCTGTTTTCGTTTTTTTCTTTCTAAGAAGCAGATATTCTAGATGTAAGATAAAAACCGAGGTTTTATGGGTTTATTTATTCTGCGGGTCTATTCATAATGGATGCGTATACATATGTACGCACATGCACAACTATAAAAGGCACAGTATGCATGATATATTGTTTGACGTAGCAGAGAGATAATTGCACAAATCATCAGGTAAGGCAAAATTGAAAATGAATTGATAGAAAAACAAAACTCCAAACAATATTTGTGTATTGTATTTAATTTGCAATGAGATAACAAAGACCTTTTTAACCACAATTACACGACATTTCGATCAGGATCCTGTTTACCACAGGCAACGTGTGCAAACGGACGAAGAAAAAATATATCCACCTATGAAAAATGCCAAAGAAATATCGGTTAGTTTAGATTAGGTTTGGTTATTTGGTTTAATGGCATATCAACCCTTGATATTTATTTAATGCCCAATCCCGTTTACATATATATGATTTGTAGGCGAAGAGTTTGTTGATAAATTCATTTCTAAACTTGTGAGAGCTAATTAATTTGCACACTGTGAAATGATTCAGCTATTGCTATTTAACATTAGTATTTCTTCTATCAAGTATTCTTATTGAATTTGATATTCATCATTTTTGGAGTACAGTCAATAATATTAATCATTTGTTTGCACAAACTTAAATGGTTTTATCTATTGCTATTCAACACAAATAACTACATTTATCAAATGATTTCAACTATTGCTCCAAAATACTAATTATTCTATTATTAAGTTAGAGACGCTCATAGTGTAATGTTTATCGTCTTACGAAATACACATGGCGGCGTGAGTTCAAATCTTGGACTTGGCTGTTTGCATTTCAATCCATCCTAATACCCTATGAAAAAGTATACATCCACTATTTCTCCTTCCAGCTATGAGTAGATAGGAGGGCAGACTTGACTCTTAAACCTTGCTACGGCAACAGGTCTTGGAGAAAGAAAAACTCTGAATTTAAACCAGTTAAACTCCATTTAAAATTGACCTTTGTCATATTTATTTTGATTTGACAGGTTAATAAACATATAATGATTCGACTTTAGATTATTTGTTCGTAAAACAGCTAAATGGATGCAAGCATTGATATTCAATATTACTAATTCTATCCATTAAGAATTTCTGTCTAATACAAATAACTTGCACACAATACTATGGTTTCAAATAACTAGTGATAATAAACACTGTAAAAGTTTTAACAATTTTATTTGGCCGATATATGGGACACTAACAAGTACAACAACACCGGGTCAAAGTGGAACTAGAGGTTGGTTGTTGGTTATTTGTGTTTTATGGCATATCAACCTTTGTAGGTCATTCAACGCCAAATTCTGTCTATATATACATACATATTCAACCAAAGATTTCAAAACGAATATTAAGGTAGGTAGAATTTTCTATTAGCATGATTTCATTTGTTTGCACAAGACTAACCAGTTTTAAGTTGTCATATTTTTTGGTACAACTCTGTCTCTCTCAAGAAGGACAGAATATCATCTATTTTGACGTTCCCGAACAGATCGGTTAAGTTATTTACTTTGAAAAATCGCTTTCTGATAACAGCGAAAGTTCTGCATTCTATAAGAATGTGTTTAACCGTGCAAGTTGTCTGGCAGGTTAAGCACTGTGGTTGTGGTTCATGTTTCAAAATGAAAGAGTGAGTAAGCCTTGTCTGACCAATTCCCAATCGGGATATAACAACTTGTTCTCTTCTTGATTCTGGTCTCCACTCTCCTTAGGTGGGCTGAATTTGGAAGAGTTTATTGTGGATGTTATTGCTCCATTGATGTTGCCACTTTGTGCGAAGGAATTTATTAATTGTTGGTTTCAGGTCAGTATATTGGATCCTGGATTTATCGGGTGTCAGATCTAAGGCCGATTTGGCTACAGAGTCTGCTCTTTCGTTTCCTCTCACTCCAATGTGGCTTGGGGTCCAGCATATAATTAATTCTTTTCTATTTGACATTGAGTCTAATCTATTCAACAGTTTGATGATAAGAGGGTTCTGAATTTTTTTATTTCTCAATGATAGCAAGACAGAGAGTGAGTCTGAAAATATTATAAATTTCTTATGCTTACCCTTAGAGATGATGTTGGGATCTTGGTCTATTGCATGGGCTTCTGCTGTGAAGATAAAGCTTTCCCTTGGAAGAGCTTTCTTAAGAACTGTTTTGTTCAAAACAGCCGCCCACGCTGCCCTACCGTTGTCCTTGGATCCATCCGTAAAGACATAGAGGTGATCAGTGTGGTGTTGGAAAATATTGTAAAATTTCTCTTGATAAGTGCTGGGGTTGGTCTTAGTTTTGGAATGTTCATTCAGTTCGAGACTCACTTTGGGAGTTTTAATCATCCAGGGTGGTGTTTGTGGAAAAATGATTTCATGTATATTATTTGTGGTATTTTTGATTCTTGTATGGTCGACATCATCCGAAGGCCAAAAGGTTTTATTGTTTTTTTTCTTTTCTTTCAAAGTGTTGCTTGTATTTCGGGTTGAAGGTGCAGTCATAAGCTGGGTTGGATGGGCAAGATTTCAGCTTTGTAGAGTATTGCAGAGCCAGTTTTTCACGTCTTAGTGTAAGAGGTGGTTCATCTGCTTCTCTGTATAGGCTTTCAATAGGAGAAGTGCTGTATGCTCCAAGGGCTAGTCTAAGTCCTTGGTGGTGTATAGTGTTTAGTTCTTTCAAGTATGTCTTTCTGGATGCTCCATATATAAAGCAACCATAATCGAGTCTTGATCGGATTAATGAGCGATATAATTTTAATAATGTTTCCTTGCTTCCTCCCAAGTTAGTTCTAGGTAATTGTATGTTTTTTTTTTGCATTTTGTTCTCAAGTATTTGATATGTGTAATGAAAGAGAGTTTGTGGTCTAAAATGATTCCTAGATATTTGAAGTGTTTAACAATTGGTATTTCAGTGTGGTCAATTTTCAGTACTTGATCTAGGTGGACCTTACGTTGGTTGCAGAAGTGAATGCATTTCGTTTTTTCTTTTGAAAATTTTAATCCATTCTCTGTGGTCCATTTGTGAAGCTTATCAAGAAATATTTGAAGTTGTCTTTCTATATGATTCATGTTTCTTGCTTTGTAGCAGATCAGGAGGTCGTCCACATACACAGCACAGTTTGTTCTACTATTTATGTTTTTTCACAATATTATTAATTTTTATATTGAACAGCGTGACAGACAATACACAGCCTTGAGGTACACCCATTTCTTGTTTTTCTTCAGAGAAAACCTCTCCCATTCTTACTCTAAACTAAAGGTAAGGGTAATTTAGAAGTCCTCCACATTTCCCAGACACCCAGACTTGAGCTGCACCATTACATGCAGTTTAAAGTCAATCCTAGGACACTAAGTGCTTAAAGTATTATTAGCACGAATATTTCTGTTCAACATTATTCATTCGTTTGTCCTCAGTTAAATTGTTTGTAATGCGATTCAATACATATAAGTCAATATAATATTAATCCTTTGTTTGTAAATATTTAACTGGTTTCAAGTTTAGCTAATAATTAAATAGGTCTATTTGACCTATAGATGATACTATAACTGGTATTACTTCTCCGTGTCAGGGTGAACTAAGGAGTAATGGCTTTTTACCTAAAGCTCCAAGACTGGATCCTTATCATCCGATGATTTAGTGTCATACCCTGGTTACTTGGAGGCTCTTACCCCTCTGCTGATCTGCTGTCGGCGTATTCTACAGCAACATCTGACAGAACGGGAGGAAATAATGGTAATGATGACGTCAAATCCGTTATATTTCATCTATATTTTGTTTCCATAATGATAATTAAAAATAATACTATTAACATCTAGTTAAAAACTACTACAACTACTTTTATTAAAGCTCAAAATGGTAATTGCGACCCTATCATGTCTACTACAAATAAAAACTTCAGTCATTTTATGAACTAATGAAGCAGATTGGCATAGGAAGAGCGCAAGGTACAACTGTTTTTTGGAAAGGGTTACACAGGGAACAGTGTTACCGAATAAAATTTGACTATAGAGAGAAATGATTCATGCAGTAACTGGTGAATTTCTTCGAGCCGCACTAAAATATCTGGGGCTTTGAGAAACTAACAGATCAGCCTGTCCCTATCAGACTTGATCTAGTTTAGTTAATATAAGTGATATTGGTAGATTTAGATTTTGTAGCAGATCACAGAGCTAAAGCTAAGGACAGCGAAAAACTTAACAAATACCAGAACCTCGCGAAAGAGGTAAAAAATATTACGGAAAGTGATGGTAACAATAATACCAGTCTTAGTTGAAGCCCATTGACTAATCCCGAAAAACATGGAAAAGAGAGTGTGGAACAGATTTGATGAGGCATTGAATTGATAAGACTCCAGCGCTGCTAAACTCAGCTAGATTATGGATAGAACTACAAGAGAGCTGAGCTACTGTTACTCTGATTAAAATAAGATTACCAAACATGACCAGATGTGAAAACTTACTGAGTAAAATGCTAATAGGACTTGAAGTCACTCAATATTCAGTTCAAATCTTAGAATATACTGAATACATCAAATCAAAAGGATAAGCACTTTGCCTATCTTGCTTGTAAGATACTCGGGACCAGACTTGAAATTGACGAGAGAAGATCTCAAATAGACGAGAAGACAATAAAGCTGATGACGATGCATAAGTTTCTATATCAGAAAGATGACACAAAAAACAATACGTATCAATAAAGAAAGGAAGAACACTCATCAGCATTGATGATTGCGTCGATATATCAATCTGAGGTCTTGAAGACTACATTAAAAAGCTAAGTAAAACTAATTACAGTGATCAGAAACAGCACAAACAATACAATGATAAACGGAACAACACCTAGGCAACAGAAATTGGAAGAAAAACAGCTGCTTGGATATTATAAGAGACAAACTGACAAAATCTCACATGCAAAAACCTGGACATGGCTCAAAAAATGATATCTAAAGATAAAAAAAGAATCTCATCTAAACCATCACAAAGGGACCAATTATATCAAGCGAATATACTTAAGACACAACTGAATAGCAAGTGTATGTTATGTGGTGATAGAGACGAAATAATTAATCATATAATAAGCGAATGTTGCAAATTAGCCCAAAAACTTTTCACGACTGGGTGAAGAAGGTGATCAGCTGGGAACTGTTCAAGAAACTGAAATTTGATCATATGACCCAATGAAGAATGAATAGACCAGAATAAATACTAGAAAACGAGACGCACAAAAACTGGAAAGTGGAACAGACAGCAAGAAAAGAAACTTGATAAATCCAGGGATATATCTTCCCAAATTTTAAATAAAATCTTCAAATAAATAATAATATCAGTTCGATTTCCGCTCGTTAAAAGAGTTGTTATCTTTAAGATTAAAAACATCGCAATCCTCAGCTTTATAATTTAAATTAATTCAATTTATCAATGATGAAATAAATATAATTACTAAATCTAAACATAACTGGGTATTTAAATAAAATTAAGTACCTATTATAATACAGGTTGAGCATTGCTAATACGGACCTTTATAATTCACATCTTCACCACATCACTAATGGTAATTTCAAAGTCAATAATCTATTTTATTTGGTGACATTTTTTTCTGAAACTTATATATTTCAACTTATTTTAATCTAACTCTTAATTTTTAAACTAAGTAGATTAATTAGCCTTTTAGAGTTTTAGATATTAGGTTTGAGAACTTTTTCCAATTAAATAACTGGTGCACTAACAGAGGTGATACAGCTTCATGAAATGCCCATTACGATGATTTATAGATTACTGTCGATCTGTAAAATTCGGTTACAGCATAAAAGGGTTTCTTTTTCAACCTTTATCAAAAATTTTGGATACAATGGAAACAAGTCTAGGAGAAGGACAATTTTGAACACAATTCTAGAAAAACATTTTCTCCTTCCGCAGAAATATTTCAATAAAGATCATATCACAGTTAATTCAAACTCTTCTTAGAATGTTTTTAGAAAACTACTATTCCAAAACATTGTGTCACGTGATAGCTCACAGAGACGAAGAGGTAAGAATGATACTATCCTCCCATGTTGCTATTACCACTATCTAGCAGTCAAAAAGTGACCGTTAGGAAGGAATGTGGGTCACAGAGGAGATAGACCAGATGTTCGCACTTAGTGACCTCAGGTCGCCGGACATCGGAAGGGGAAAGAGAGAGAAGCCAAATGATTGGCGGGGACCCCAAAGGGAAGTGGAGTTCCCTATCCCACAGCGGAAGTAAAGGTCAAAAAAGGTAGTTTTTTGAGCAAGGCTCGTGGCAGACGGACCATAGCCATTTTACTCCGGGCTGAAGACAAAAAGATTAACTGAGACATGAGAGACCCGAGTCCCTCAAGCCAGTACTAAAAACAGAACCAAGTCTAGTAGCCCGTGAAGGAAGAAAATTCTCCAGTGGAACCCCGTCGAAAATAAGATAAGTAACTTTGGGGACATTTTTCCTTTATACTCAAATTTCGTTTACCACTCTCTCTCTCTTAATTTGAAGAAGGACAAAAGTTAGAAAAGACGTTTATATTCGTGGACTGTCCAATTATATGTTTTTTGACACTCTGAACGTGTACATATAAGTAGTAAAGGATTTTATGTATTTTCATTTTACCATGTGGTCTATGTTGCTACTTCATGCTTTCTTTCCAGCTTCTATTCGCCTTATGTTATCTTGCTTAGAATTGTCCTAATAATTCCTAAAGTATCACACGGGAAACCGGAGTTGCCGAATACTACAATATTAATATTATTACAACTAAGACCTATAGGCCCGTATTCTTCTGTTATCTAAGGGAAAGAAGTTTAGCGGCCTGGTGGGTGTGTGATAGTGTGAAATTTGGAACCCCTTTGCCAGCGGTGGTCAGTCTGGCCCTAAATTATTCCCTCACGTAATATGCCAGTTCTTATCTGCCTGAGAAAAGAACTCTGAACAGGACTTATTCTGTAGGGGATCAAGTGCCAACCTGCCCCGTCTTCACACGTGCGAAAATAAAGTCCCGTTTTGGGATCTTAGTCAATTTCGCGTCACAATTGTAATTGTATCAGATGATGATTAGACCCTAACACACTCATTGGTTAATGTCTCTCACTCAGCATATAATATTATTATAATCAATTAATGGCTACAAAATATCATCCATAATGATTTTTTTACCTAGATAACATAACTCTGTAAAATGCCAAATTTTACCTTTCACATGGTAATAAAATAGATGTTTCTCGGAAAAACGCGGAATATTTTAAGGTAACATTTTTGGGCCCTCTTTTTGTTTGTCTCAAATGAAATTCATTTTTGGCAAAAAATATATGACAAAAATATTATCCATCACTTCTGCATTGATGATTTGAAGATTTATACAAAAAGTGTAACGAATTGAAAAGATTACTTAGAGGAATTCAACGCAACATCATGAAAGAGAAGATCAGAAAATAATACAACGTAAAATGAAATTGAGTATGAAACCAGAATATAGAATTGTGACCATAACATTTGCAATACAATCAACTGGAACTCGAATTTTAGATGGACCCAAAAAAAAACAGAAAGCAGCTAACAACTAAAAGTAGACTACACAAAGTTTATTAGAGTCAGATTGCAAAAAAATTTGGAGATAAAATGCTTACTCAATTAGAACTATCCGATAAAAAAATAAAGAATCAGAAGACTTAAAATTTTCATTGGAAGTAACTCATATTGGATAATATATGTAGTGAAAGAAGACAAAATTAGTAAAAAAAAAAAGGAGTTACGCTCGAAGACCAAAGAATCAAATACATGGAAGTTAAAAATGCCATAGAAGCTGATTCGCCGACTAAGCTAGCCAAGAATTCCAAGAACAAAGCCAAACAGGAAGGTATAAAAACACTACATGTAAAATGGCAAAAAGAACTTCTCTACAGCCAATACAAAGCTCGTACAAGAGCAGCTGACACCGAACAAAAGAAAATCCGTCAACGGTTGCTAAGGTTAAAAGCCAAAACAAAATGTGTTTTTTAATGTCAGCCAAAATACTATCTGGAAAACATTCTAAAAGTGATGCTAACCCTAAATATTTGATCATAAAATTTGAATTAATCAATCCTATTCTAGCTGGATTCTTCTCTCCTCGCAGTATATGAATAAAGACTGAGACACGAGAGAATTCGACAATACCTACATTGGACCATCTGCAAACACTACAAAAGCCCATATGTTAACAACTGGTACAAGTATTGTCCTGAAAAGTCACAGGGGCAAAATAAATTACTATCTTGTAGGATTTCTTAATACATACGGACAGTTAGATAATACCAAATTTAATACCTTTATAATGGAAGATTTTAAAGTTGACAGTTGACATTAGGATAATATCCATAAATAACAGATTATGCAAACAAGAATCGTCAATTCTTCTTATCACCAGAGTAGTATCTGTTCATCCTAACTACTTCCTTATTAATTTTACTGATCTGTATACGTAGTGCTGAAGTAGTGGCGATGTCACTTAGTCTTAACTCAGGTCGGGTGTTCGATTTAGAGAAGGATCTACCCGTCATATTTAAATTTAGATATATGTTCATTTAGTGTGGCAAAAATTTCAGGAAGAGAAACAAAGAAGCATATGATAACAACAGTATTTATCCTTTTATATATATATATATATATATATATATATATATATATATATATATATATGTGTGTGTGTGTGTGTGTGTATGTGCTGGTATTCTTTTGCGTATTTTTTTATCCATGAGTGCGCGTGAATATACAAACAGTCCAAACAGAACTACATGAATAGAGGCAAGGGAATATTTAATTTTCAATATACGTATTGAATACTAACAGTGAGATATTTTTGAAATAAAGTGAGAGATAGTATCTTTATGCATATATATATATATATATATATGCACTCACACATTTATATATTCCACTTTATCATCCTTCTATAAGAGTGGTTTTGGTATTAAATATCCCACAAAGTATATGATACTAAAGAATTCAAACCAAACTATATATATATATATATATATATATATATATATATATATATATATGCGTGTGTGTGAGTGTGTGTCCGAAAATTTTATGAATTCTCAACATTTCAACTTCTTTACTTGATAATGAACGTGGAGTGAGCCACGGTCTTAATTCGGAATTTGACGACGAAGAATTATAGAACAAAGAAACACACCTTAGTCAATCACCTACTTAGAAAGAAAATTGATGTTCGAAAATAATTAATGAATAAATATGGAAACGAGTGGTTTAGTATGAATAAAACGTTATTTCGATGCCTACACTTAAGATACTAGTTGTTAAAGTCTAGATATTTTTACATACACAGCTTTCTTTCAAGGAATAATTTGTAGCTTATTGTTGCATGTATGCTAGACTGATACATTTACTTACCGACTAATACCATTAAAAATGGTATGAAATCCTCTTTTGCCTCCTAGCTATGGCCAAAATATATCACTAATATTCTTCTGTATGGATAGTTTTGACATTAAATAACCCATGAAGGTTGATATGTCATTTTTTAAACAAAAAAAAATAAATGAATAAACAAAACCATTTTTTTTCATAATTTGATATTAATTATCAGAAGACCTGTCAGTTTTTTCCTCCATTTTCTTTATAAAATTTGATTGTAATCCACATCAATTCATTCTGACAACATGGAGTTACCTGACTCACTCTCTGTCTCTCTTTCTCAGTCTCAGTCCTTTTCTCTCGCCATCTGTTTCTATCATCCCTAGCTCCTGGAAGGTTTCCTAAACTATATAAAGTGTCAGAATAAAGCTAAAGTAAGTCTTTGTTAGTAGACCAACACTAGTGGGTCAATGTGTAGAAGTCCATAAGAGGATGCACTTTTGAGTTCGTCTTTACTTCAGTGCCCCAGATGACTTGTTCGTGTAACTTGGATGGTTTGTACGATGAGAGATATATGATCGTACAACTGGAGATTTGTGAGGTATTACTTCCAGGATTTGTTCTAAATAGCACGTAGGATTCTTATGTAGTTCCTATCCTGCTTTTTCTCGGTGCGTTTTGTTTAAAGTCCATGTGGTGCACCCTCAACTTAAAAGAAATCCTGTTTCATTATATTGGATCGATTAGATTCCAATATGATCAATAACTTGTCAATAGCAATCCTCGGCTTTGCTTGGAGTATTTTGACATCACATTCAGCAAATGAAGTAATGTTGCAAAGGTAGGTGAATTTGTCTATGTTTTAGAGGCTTGTCATTTAAAGTAGAGAGAGCTTCTTGTTTAAAAAATATGAATTCTGTCTTATTTACGTTCACGTAGAGGCCTATACTAACTTCCACTTGCTCACGTAAGAAGTCGGCTTCAGTGAGGGTATTTGTAAGATTCAGTAGATCATCTGCGTTGTCGGTGTCCGTCATAGTGTTCATGAGATATTATCTGCTTCTTGCCTACTTTAGTTTGAAACCATTTTTTGTTAGATCTATTGATGTTCGCAATACCTACTCTCAGCTGAGTATAAACTTACACTGCGCTAAAGCATCTCTTTGCGAGACTTCACTGAATACGTTGAAGGAGTTTCCAAGTGATTTCGTGTTTTTTAGAGCATAGATATAGTCGTATCTGTTTCTTTGGGAAGACCATATACTAGTAGAGTTTGCTTCATTTTCCCTCTATCTATAGAATCAAAATATGTGGATAAATCTGCGACTAACAGTGTTGCCTCGAGATTTTTTGCACTTACTCCTCCGATGATTCGAGGTTGTAGATTAGTTTTACCGAAAGACGTTCTTATTTTTCCCCTGAATATTCTCGATTTAAAGTTGGATACGATCGAGAAGTAGGACATTATAAACCTTAGTAGCAATAGCAGAAAGGATTATGACTTTTTAGTTCTTAGTGATTCTAAGGTCACCTTTCTGAGAAAAGAGTTTGCCCACTTCTCTATTCTGTCTTGTTTATACTAAACGTTACATAATCAAAGAAGTATGTCTTCAAATTTTCTTGTTTTCCATACTTCAGGGGGTATTTCATCAAAGCTTACAGCTTTTCTCCTTTTAGTTTTTTTAAAACATGTACTGTTCTTCCGCCAGAAACTGTCCAAGTTTTATACTTATTAGATATCAATACTTTTTTTATCGGTTTGTCTCTAATTACCGGACGGTTCCCACTAAGATTTTAGAAATGTTCTTTCCAGCTCTTTCTTATTGAGTGTTGCTCTCGATGTACTCTTCTTTCCACTCACTTGATTTGCCATCTGCCATACCTATTATGATGGTCGATCTTTTACCGAATTTCAGATGTTATTGATTTGACCTTGAATGGATTCTAATTGGTATTTTTAACGTGTTTGTTCTCTTTGTACTTTCTTGAGCATCTGCGTTAGCTGAGTGTATTTTATTACGTAGGAGTGCTCTTTTCATATGATCTCTTTTTTAACGGCTATGGACTCAAATTTAACTCAATATTTGGCTATTTTTGGTCGGTATGCTCTACTGTTACTGCTACAGATGCAGTATGAGTGGAAACAAAGTTTGCATATTTGTTATTTGGAGTGTCTGCGTGCATGTCTCCTGTAGATTATCATAGTTAGGTTTTCCTATTACCCTATGACATCTATTGTTGTATTTTGACCTTCGACCCGGCCAAAAATGCCATTCCAAGGTGATGCACCGGAAGGAGGTGACACATTCTAATGGCAGTTATGAGAGGAAATCGCGTGGGCGGCAATTGGCTCATGAAATGGGACGAGCTAAAGAAATTCCTATGGTACACTCATAGACTGATGCACCGGAAGAGAGTGACCTGTGAACTGCATGACAGTTATTTCCGCTGGATGACGATCAATCATGCCATTCCAAAGATCCAGTAGGCGATCGAGTGGACGTTGGACTATTATATAACTCAGTCACGATAGAAGACAGAGAGTTCGAGTTGCAGTTACAGTTAGAGACGGAGTTATTGACGAGATGTGGTAGGGAAACCCACACGTGGCCGAAGGGGCCCTCGGGAACCCCGATGGAGTTTGGGGACCAGAGAAGTTGCTGATAAGATGCAGCAAAGAAAGCCATCATCCAGCAGAGAACTGGGCCGCAGGGCCTCCGGTTGAGCATCAGGAGAACAAGAAAGACACAACGCTGACGGACATAAGAGTAGGTATCAAAATGTTGCAGTTATGTTCGGTCTCCAACTCCCTCTCACACGCAAACCTTGAGTAACCCTTTTCGAACCCTTACAATAAAGTGAGAGGTACATATATTTATAAAGAAGTCTTCTTGCGTCTTTATTATTGTGTCGTTGTGATGCTGTAGATGACAATATAACACTACCCCTTTTGGTAAGTGGAAACTAGTCATAACGTGAGTTAGTAAATGTTTGTTTCTTATTTCTGCGTAAACTCAGACGACTCTTGACCTTGACGATTCTGTGCGTCAAAAGAGGTCTCGGCAGTTCACAGTGATATGTATCCACTCCTTGCTTACAAGAATATAGTCTATCTATGCTTTAATGTTTTTTTAGGTTAGTGTAAGTTCATATATTATCTTTCCCATTTTAAAATTTTGTTTTAGGTAGGCAAGCCTGTTCGCGAAAGAAAAAGCTGCACAATATGGCCCATTTCTGTTCGGCGAGCTGTGTGAGCAGAATTTATTGTTTGTGTTTTTGCCTCTGGGGGAATTCATGTTTCTGCCAATGCTTAGAATACTGTGTTTGGGAATATATCAGACAAGATAAGATATCTTGTCGTAGAAAGTGATAATGTCTGTATCATTACTGGAATTAGAGGGTTTGTAGAAAGAGACAATTTTTATGTAGAGGTTGCCATTACATATAGCATACATAATTGTTGTGCGGACTCACTCCATGCTCTTTAGTGATTTTCAAACGAGAAGCGTTCTTACATCTCCAATGGCAGCATCGGCGGAGTTTTTCAATGTAGATGCAGAGACGCATGCCCATCCATTACCAATATCCTAGTATTGTATTTCTTGTTCACTATAATAGTATCTATGTTCCACGCACATGATGTCTATATCATGCTTGATTGCAAAGGCTATATGTTCAGGTAACTGGTTTTCATATTTCTTAAAACTCAATTTGTTGTTAGACTATTACTTTTCTATTGATGTCTTTTTCCACCTCTCTGTTATCATTGTCATCATCATCCTATCCTTTCATTTTGATTATCGTTTGGTATGGTCTGCCAGACAATTGTCATCCAAGTGACAGTTAACAATTCTCTTGTAATTACTTCTTTGTTTCTCCTTTTGTTTTATATCTTTCGAAATTTAGGATTGCCGCAATATTTTGTATTCTGGGTTTCAGTTGAAACGAATCTTCCCGTTGTTTTTGTTGAACTATAAGGCAAAGCGAAGTGCTTGTTGATAACTTCAAAGAATAGTCTCCTAAATTGGTTTTCATGCACCTATTGTAAGGAGGAGGTGAAACATGTTTTTTTTAACTGATCATCATTTATATAAAGGAAAAATTATGTTTAATCTATAGTTCTGTTCGAAATGTACTCTATGATATCAGGATAGAACTCCATTATATAAAACTGGACTATATCACATTTAATGCTTTTGAACCAGTTGATGCCAGCCCGAGTAATTTTCCACTGATTGTTACCTTCATCCTCTCGAAGATCGTTACACATTTTTCCTGGTAAATATTACAAATCCTACAAATTTGATTTAGACTGGGCAGAGTATACTAAACACATGAAACCTCTAGTCATATTAGATTTGACGCTAACTTTGTTTTAGTCTAAGACATAGATGGCTCTCTAACACGTACAACAGCATGAGTGATGATTCTGTTACAACCCCAATTTTTGCAGTCCAAATAATATATATATATATATATATATATATATATATATATATATATATATATATATATATATATATATATATTGTGTGTGTGTGTGTGTGTGTGAGAGAGAGAGATTGAGTCTGCTTCTATATGGCTTTGTAAATGGATAAATTTGACTATCATGTTCGAATGCTGAGTAAAATTTGACATATTTTTCTCTGTAATGAAATGCTTTTTTTTTATTTTGCACGATTTCCGGCACATCTGTGATAGATTCGTTGAACTACCATATCATGTTCTATTTAAAGCGATTATGTGTACCCTAATAAATGCAAAGAGAAGAAAAATAGCACGTCTCTGATTTGTAAAATGAATAGTTTGAGTTTTAAAAAAATAGCAATTCATACAGTCTTTCCTTTTACTTACAATATGACCCAAATGTATCCAGCTTTCATCTTGGTAAAAAGCCACCTGCTTTTATGATAAAACTAACACAGTACTATGTTTGTTTGACTTAACAGGGAAATCACATAAAATCAATGTTTTTTGCGGTTAACATGCTCAATCAAAACATGCAAATCAAATTTTAATTTAGTATTATATATATATATATATATATATATATGTATGTATGTGTGTGTGTGTGTGTGTGTGTGTGTGTGTGTGTGTGTGTGTGTGTGTGTGTGAATACACGTGCAATTAGCTCGTTTATTCTCCTTTATTCCATCCATCTGTTTCAATAATTAAAAAGACCTCGTTTATCTATCCCCTGTTGGCAACCAATATATAAATATATATATGCCCGTATGTGTCTAAAGGATTGAGTTTTATGAAACATAAATCTTCAACAATAATGAGGAATCACTTTACTGTCCTAATAAATAACAGCAATTCAAATCTAAACATCTTACCCAGTGTTGTTACATTCTTCAGAAAACTAAATAAAAAGCTACTAAAAATGCCCAGTCACAAATTTTGCATCCACTAGTGAATTTAGATGAAAGAATTTTATTTATTTTATCGTTGATAATTTCTACTTTAAGTTCTTTCTTCGACCTGTGCAAGTTGAATGTTAAAAGTGAGCATTCCCTGTTTTCAGGGCTTTTTATATTTGCATAGTCTAGACAATATTATGCCAATCAGCATATTCAAATTTCTTTTTCCATTTCTCATTCAGATGATTTAATGCTTTAAAAAAATCGTAGAAAAACAATTAAAATGTTATTTACGAAGTTTGCTTAATCTGACATACAAGCATATGATTGCTTAGAGGACCTGCTTTTTCTAAGTCGTCACTCATTTGAGTACTGATCAAGTTCATCCCTATCTACCATTGTTCATCAAACGAGTACAAGTACTTTCAGCATGATTTGAACCTAAGTCAAAATGTTAATTTAACAATTTTAAATTTTCCTCTGTGTTGTCGAAACAAATTACTTTTTCTAGCAATATTATTAAACTGGTGTTTAAAAAAGTGATTGAATTATCAGTGTACTGAAAATCTTCACAACAGCCGTGATATTAATTTAATAGAAGGCACAGAAATATCTCTCCAAGTAAAAAGGTAGAAAACTTACATAAGTGTATTAGTGAAAATGGTATAAATAACAGAAAGTGAAATATATATATATATATATATATATATATATATATATATATATATATATATATATATATATATATGCAAATTTCATTAAACATAATAGACATTTTATGCCTACTACATTTTTGTAGTACTCAATAAAATAGATTACCATTCAAAACTACAAAATATCCTCGATTACCATACGAAATTCAAAAAACTAAATAAGAATCCCGCCAACCAACTAAAATCAAAAATTAATACACTAATCACTGCAAATAATGCCGAAATTAATAGCACAAAACTACCCAAAATAATTGGGGATTATAAACCCGGCTATCTTTACGGGACCGTAAAAATACATAAACCTAATCATCCTCTTCGCCCTATTATATCACAAATACCTACACCAATTTATCAACTCACAAAAACAATAAAACAGCTTATTTCACCATACTTACCTAGCAAATACAACAGAAAATCTACACATGAATTAATTCAAGTTCTTCATACAATTAAACCCAATAATGGTATATTAGCCTCACTCGATGTAGAAAATTTATCTACTAACGTACCTGTTAATGAAACAATTGATATTATTATAAATGATATTTATAATAACCCATCTCTCCCTCCTCTTAAAATCAACCCGAATATACTTCGAAAACTACTCCTAACATGCATTACTGAAGTTCCATTTTATGATCATCTTGAAAATATCTACGTTCAGACAGATGGTGTCTCTATGGGGTCTGTCCTGGGCCCCATTTTCAGTGATTTCTACATGTCAGATCTCGAAAATAGAATTTTCAATAGCATAAAAAAACCTCCAATATACCTAAGATATGTTGATGATATTCTTATTCTTACTAATAATATTAACGAAATCAACATACTACAAGATACCTTCCAAAACAATTCAGTTCTTAACTTTACGCATGAACTAAACAAAAACAATAAAATTTCCTTTTTAGATGTTCTCATTGATACTAACAACATTATAACTTCACTACCTCCACCTACAAAAAACCCTCTAGTAATAACTCCTGTACCCTCAACTTTAAAAGTGAATGCCCCTTCAGATATAAAAAATCAATTATTCGTAATGTAATGTCCCGTGCCAAACTAATCTCCTCCTCCAAAACAATATTTTATAAAGAGGTTAAAAACATAAAACAGGCTCTCATCGATAATGGGTTTCCTAACTATATTGTTGATGAACAAATTAAACGTATGATCAAAAATGTTAACCAACAAAATAAACAGTGTACTACTCCACCCAGTCAACAAACATATATCAAACTTTTTTATCGTAACCAAATGCACTACAATTATAAATCCGATGAAAAAATAATGAAAACATTGATTCACAAAAACATACTCCCCACTGATCCTAATAAAAAAATAAAACTTATTATGTATTATAATAAGTTTAAAACCTCGAATTTGGTCATTAGAAATAACTCCTCTCCCTCGATTGGGGTGTTGCAAAAAACCAACGTTATATAAAAATTTAAATGTCCCCTAGGAGGTTGTATCTCTGATAATAATAATATATATGTTGGTTTAACCTCAACTACCCTGTAGAGGAGACTTACAATGCACCTTTCTGACACAAGTTCAATAGCTCAGCATTTAAAAAAACATTCATGCCCAACAACACAACTACGAAAAATTCTCACCGACAACACAACAATACTCGAGCATCAAAATAATAAACAAAAACTTCAAATTCTCGAAGCACTATGTATTAGAAACCTGCAACCAGCACTTAATAGAATTTATTTTCAAACCAGTGCTAACGTACTTAAATGTCTTTAGCTACTGGCACTATTTACAGAATTACATTTAAAAGCAAGCGCCATAATCTCCAACAGCAAAGACGTCCTTACACAGTAGTAATTTGCTAAAACAAAAGTTACATCACTTTTGTAACAGATTCTCCCCTGATGATGGCCCAAAGTCGGGCAGAAAGTACTAAGGATACATACAACTATGGACAATACCTAAATCAATTCCCCCCGAATACGATAAAAGTAATACGGGAATTCGAACGGATCCAAAAGAGAATATGTTGGCATAAAATGTCTATTATGTTTAATGAAATTTGCATTAACGAAGAAATGCTGCCTATATATATATATATATAACAATGTTGCTTATCACTATCTCTCTTCGTGGGTTTGTGGTAGAGCCAAGTATAATTTCGAGAGTGCTCAATATCTGTGGTAGAGCTATTATATAATAATAATAATAATAATAATAATAATATATATATATATTAGTTTATATATATATATTTAATAGCATGAAAGCTTGTTTATGACCATAGTTTTCTTACCGTCTTATAAACGACAATCAATAGACAGAGAAAGAAAGATATTGAAGAAATAAAAAAATGGAAAAATACAGTCAAAAGAACGTTATGATTGTGTACAACTCTTTATGTATGTATGTGTGTTTATGTGTGTTTGTGTAGATTACATTTGCGTATTATTGTGTATGGTCGTATAAGTGATATTTAGTATGTGTGTCTATGAAGATACATGCGCCGCACGGCAAATTTGAGGTTGTCTCCTGGATATATGAGTCGTGATGTGTAATCAAAGTCGCAACAGTTTGAACAAGTAATTTTTTTGAAATCGTGTGGGTTTGTGTTGTGATGATTTTAACTATGGAAAAATATTCTTATCATTGCATTACGAAGAAAATAATGTTTTGATTTGTAAACATCAAAAAATGCCTCCACGAGAAACTAGCAATTATCACTCACACATCAATAAAGACTCTGCTAAACAAAAAATCAGAAATTCTGTCCAAATGCAGACATGAGAACAAACATCTACTCTCATATTTCGACTCAAAACAACACACCCGACGTACTGTAAGTACCATTTTCCTCCATTAAATCTTTATATCCATCTCCATGCACCCCCAGAGCCTGTTGACATTATGTTTTCATGATTGTTAGAAATACGTATTCACACAGTATATTTAACATATCCCTTATGCACACAACATCATGTATTACAAAAACGTTTATGTAATATAACATTAGCACAATGTAGACAGCTAATCAAAATTATTTCTGTAATTCCCCACATATTGTCTTTATGTCCCAGACCTAGCATGCTTACACGTCAAATCAAAAATTCATTTTCTTAATTATGCAAAGATGATAATTTGCTCCTTAGTCAAAATCGTAAACATACACACACACATGAAAAAACGACATGGCTAATACAAAAAATTATTCCAATGTCTTAACAGAATATATTCACTATATTTCTTACGTACATACAATCGTAGATTACAACTATATATACATAATATATCATTACCACATCATAAGTAATACAAATTGTTATTGAAATCTAACACAAAAAATATTTCAGCATAAAATACTTGTATTGCATAATAATCCATAGTATATTAGAATATTACATGTCCCATCACCGCGATGTTTTTTTGCGTTATGATCTACCATACGCCTTCGTCTATTATGCTTACAAATCAAACCATTATTTTCTTCGTACTGCAATGAAGATTATAATTTGCTCCTTAGTTAACCCCCAACACGCACACCCAGGAATAAAAAACATAATAAATGAATAATACTCCATAGTATATTACAATGTAACATGTCTCATGGCCACGATATTTATTACGCTCTGACCACTATAACCACGCTGTTTTGTCTATTATGCTTACAAATCAAAACTTTATTTTCTTCGTAATGCAATGATGATGGTTATCATTCCTTTGTTAAAATCATACCCCCCACACACATGAATACATTTTTTTTAACTCGGTCAAACTGTTGTAACTTTTGTAACACATCGCGACTCATATATACAGGAGACAACATCAAATTTGCCCATCGGCGGATGTATCTTCGCACACACATATATCAAATATCACTAATACGACCACACAAAACAATACGCAAATGTAATCTATACAAACACAAACACATACACGTAAAGAGTTGTACCCAATCCTAACGTTCTTTTGACTGTATTTTTCGATCATTTCGATTTCTTCAATATCTTTCTTTCTCTGTCTGATGATTGTCGCTTATAAAACGGTATGAAACTTACGGTCGTAGACAAACTTCCATGCTAATATATAGATATAAAAACTAATATATATTTACTTATTATATATATATATATATATAAGGTTTAATCGAGTTTTATATATTAGAGTAATCTTCCTAAAATGTGCCTACTTTTTAATGATGAAGCCAAAAATCATACCGAAGGGCTTTTTTTTTTGCTTTTTAAAGGCCGCTTTCTCTTGTTTATCCTGCTAACTGCTTCAATCAGTGTCTAATCAGCCAATCTTTCACGGAATTTTCATTTTCAAAAATCTAATTAAAAGAATTAAATTTTATTACCATTTTAAGGTTTGTTTTCTTTTTCAATCCTTACGAGTGTATGAGGTAAAAATCTCCCAATCAAAAGATTTGACTATTTCTTTGTTCAAATTAAATTTGATTTGATTACTACAATTTTATCTCGCCTACTTTAAAGACTTCTATTTTACCATTTGCAAAAAGAAAGATATAAACTCTCCTCTTACAAACGGGGATTTGTCCCTATTTCTCTATCATCGCATTAAAAGTTCCTGAGGCTTCGTAAAATTTTACCGATAAAGTCGAGAGGAGATTTTTCTAGCTGTTTGAAATGATATGGCAGATAAATCATTAAGACTTACATTCTATTCAGAGGCAAACACTTTTCATTCAAATATTGATAAAATCAAATGATTGTATCTTGAAAGAAATCGTTTTTGTGTTGTATATAAATTAAACAACGTTTATTTAGTCATCCGAGTGGATTTAAATAAGCTGTTCTGAATAATCTTTGCTAATAAAGTATATTAGTAACTTTCCTTTTGAATGACTTTTCCAATTTCTATAGTATTTTGGTGGTGTTTTTAGCTTTTATCTTGTACAGAAATTTTCATTGTATTTTTCAACAAACTAATCTTCAATATTTATCTTGCTATTTTCATATAATCCATGATCCATGGATTATATGAAAATATGATTTCATATGATCCATGTTTTGCAGAATTACCAGAAGTCTGTCTGTCTGTCTGTCTGTTTCAATTTATATCTATATATGTGTGTTTTCTTGTTCACGAGTGAGATGTCGCAAATAAGGATGGAGGGTGATTAATAATTGTCAGAAATCTCTTATGTTACAGCCTAGAACATATACTTTAAACTTTCGTTTGACATTGAAGGTGCAAATGTGACCATGCTATGAATAATAAGATATTTTATGTGATATATGAATATTTTGAATGAGATCGTTCATCGTGTATAATTGATGTCTTATTTGAATGAGTAATCCATTGGTACTAGTTTAAATGAGTAGACAACATAGATGTGGATCAGGTGACTATGAATCGACGAGGCTGTAGAACTATACACCTGAGTCAAATGAATTTAGGTTATACAGCCACTAGATTGAAATAGAGTTTGGTAAGTGTGCAGTGTCCTTTACTCGATTTCAGGTTCGTTGTTATTCAGAGGTCGGGAATAATAAACCTTAGATGCTTTATAAGTTAGAGACATAATTCAGTAGTTCTTTGTGATTCTCAAGAAACGTTTTGACCTCTTCTCTATTATGTTTTGTTAATACATAGCGTTGCAAAATCGAAGAAGTTTGTCATCAAATTTTCTTGTCTTCCATACTTCTTGAGGTATTTCGTCGAGGCCCGCACGTTTTCTACTTTTTTTAAAATAATATGTCAGGTTCGTCCTCCAGAACATGTCCCAATTCCACGTCTTATTGTCAATTAATAATTTTTGGATTGGTTTAAGTATGATTAAACTAGGGTTCCCAAATACATTTTAGAAATGCTTTTCCGGCTCTGAAGTCTTTCTTCCTTGCTGGCAGCTTTTACTCTTGCGATCAGGGTGCTCTTCATTCCACTCAATTGGTTTACTGTTGACCATAAATATCATGCAATCTTTTGCCGAATTTCATATGTTAGTGATTTGGCCTTGAATGTATTCTAATTGTTATTTTTTAATAAGTTAGTTCTCTCAGAAATTTCTTATGTTTCTATTCATTGGTATTTGCTGGGATGATTTTTTTCGGTTTATCTCGTTTTTTTTTGGTGGGTGAGGTTTTTTTTTAACTTTTTTAACTGGTATTGACTATCTTGAAACTTTTGGTTTGGTTGATTTGTGCTCGGCTGTTGTATCTATATAGTAGAAATAATTTTTATATTCATCATTCTGAATATGTGTTTCACATATCACTTAAAGAGTTATAAATTTTGTTCTAACAGTTACCGTATATCTATTGTTTCCAATACTTTTGGTAGGTGAGGAGGAGTCAGAATATGTGTTTGTGAATCTTTCTATTTTATTTCAGTGTAAAATCAAACATATCTTCGTCGTGAAGATTCTGCGATTGGAAGATCATCCTTCAAAAGAAGTCTATGTCTTTCAGTTCCAAGTGCTGTTTAATCATTTCCTGTTTATGAGTTAATAGTCTGTGAGCCTTAGAGTTATTTGGGTAGAAGTATGACGATCATTTTTCAATTTAGTTGTTATGCATTAAAGGCTTTTTCTGAGGGAAAACCCCGTTAGATATATACCATTTGTATTCGGTAAATAGTGTATGGAAAATTTATCATTTCCATTTTTCCTTGTTTGAGCATTCATGTTTCCACAGGTGATTAGAATGTTGTTTTACGGAATATGTCCAGGAAGAGAATATATCTCCTTGTAGAAGATCATGATATCGATTTCATTACTGGCATTGGAAGACCTGTAGCAAGAGACAATTGTTGTGCAGGGGTTGCAATTAAATATAGCATAAATCATTCTTGTGAGTATTCTCCCAATAGTATATTGTGATTTTAAAGCATGGAGACAAAGAAGCATTCCTATACCTTCCCAGGTGGCATTTACCGATTTTATCTATGCAGATGACAACATAAACGTCTGTCTATTGCCGATATCTCGGTATTATAATTCTCTTTCTCTGCGGTAATATCTATGTCCTTGTACGCATATGGTGTCTATCTTATTCTTGTCTACAGATGCAGTCAGCTTGCGTAGTTGGTTTATTGTTTAATGAATTAAGATTAAATGATGTTATTTCATAGTGTTTTGGCATCTAGGTAAACTGGGTTTGGTCTTGGGTTACGTATCTGATTTTTCGAACACAGAGATTAGAACAACAACCACGTGCTCCTCGTTTAACCATGTAAATGGTGATGCTCACCGGAGCTACACCTTACATCATATCCGTGATACTGAACCCTAATGGTTTCATTGCTATATGCTTGTGTGGTTCGCAAAATATTCTCTTCTCTTAGAGACTGTTTTCCAGTAGTAAAGACGTAGCTATCTAGGTGGTTATGGAAATAAAGAAAAAATCCAGTCGCCTTTTTTCTTAAGTTTTAAGCAAGTTAAATTCGATTTATCCTATTTTAGATTGATTAGCTGCAAGCGGGATAAGCTCATTACTCTTTGGCAAAATTATAATGGTCAAATTGATTAATAATTTTCTGATATGATTGAAAAATTCAATTTAGTGAATTAAAAAAATTCTACCCAATTTCAGACATTTTTTTCTTTTTTTCTCTTTCTTCCAAACTGGTCTCATAACAGCGAATAAAATCGTGTTGCAGACATGTCGTCCAAAGACAGACGTTTTAACTTCTAATACTCATAGAGATTTTTGGATTAAGTGTATCCCACTACTAGTCAAAAGTCTGACTTGAAGACTACTTATGCATTTACTAGTAGCTTTTATTTTGGATGGGGGTGAAGGGAAGGAAGCGTACTTCAGTTCATTATTACCATATAATATTAATAAAAAAAAATAAACAAATATGGAAATTCCAACATTTATTTTTTTCTTATTCTTGTCACCAGTCAACACTTTGATGTTTGCTTTTAGCGCACCTAAAACAACTGCATTATATAGATTTAATATTGTGTATCAATTATTTTGCATCTCCAACATTGAAGAGGATACAAAAACATTTAATCCATATATTATGCACACGACTATCATTTTTTTTCCGTAGACTAACTTGAATTTTTTTAATGCTAGTTCCATCTATATACACACACACCAATAAACACCTCTTACATAACCATAACATTCTCATAAATATTAGACAAAAATTAGTAGACTTTAGTTAATAAGGCGGAAATCTTACAAAAATTGCAAAAAAAGAAAAAATTAATTAAATACTAGAAGCGATTCCTACAGTGTAAACCCTGATGCAGACTTGAATACCTACCAGGAGCAATGGAGGACACATACAGATGACGAGTGAGTGTCAGGGAACTCCGTTAAGTCAGTGACACTTGATTGTGATGATGATTATTACCAAAGATAAAGTTAATTGATTTAATTTTTTAAAGTGCGTGGTGAATCATAGACGTTTATAACTATCTATAAATAATGAATATCTAAGTTTAATATTATTAAAAATTAATTTTCCGTGCTTATTGTCAAAATGCGTCAGGTTAAAGTAAAATAGATCAATACTATTTTATTAGGATTATTAAGTTACAATTAATATAGTTATTTTTATTTGTTCATGTACGATATGGTTAGGAAATATATTATTAATTAGGGTTTATTTACTGTTGCTTAATTCTTTGCAGAATACTGTTTGCGAGAAGGAGATAAGTTTGGCCCGATTAATCGAGTTCTTTTTATTATGTCTATGTTACATATTTGTAGGCATTCGCTATTTGAGCCATGACTTATTACGAGTAGACTTTTATAGGTAGAGGTGGTAAGTATGTAACTGTTTTAATCAAGTTAAATATTAGTGAAGGGTATTTTATTAATAAGTTCATAAAATGAATTGAAAAACAGAATAACGAGCGAAAACTTTCTTTAGGCTTTTTATTTCATGATGACTTTTAGTAAGTATAAATATGACATCTATATATCCGAGATATAGCATAGGTCTTGTACGTGTTAAAGATTTTATTTTCTAATTCCACCATGTAACAATTAGAAAAACAAGAACCCAAGAGAGAACCCATCGATATTCAATCAGTCGTTGAGTAGATGTGAATGTTGTTTTGAAGAAATCCAATGTTTCTTCAATTTTTGCCGTTAATTTTTCATATGTTTAATTCCCTCATTTGCTAATATAAATTGCCTTTCGGTGAGATGTCACTTTAATTTCATAGTAATGAATTGCTTTCTAGCTACTGGGTCATGTAATTTAGATATTATGCATTTAGGAAACAAATTTTCATGTAGGCATATTATAGACAAGGTTTTGATTTGAGTTGTTTTCTTTGTTTTGTTTTTTTATTAGGCTTTTATTGTTCTCGTGTGAGATATCGCAAATAAAGATGAAGACTGCTTAATAATTGTCCGAAAACTCTGATATTATGGCCTTTCGACTTGCTTTGATAATTGTCGTGGGTATACGTTTTACCACGACGTGGATATGAGATGCCTTATATGAACAATTAATGTTTTGAATGAGACCATAAATTGCATGCGTTTGACGGCGTATTTCAACGTATAGTCAATTGGTACTGGTTTCAATGAGTAGAAATCACAGAACAGGATCTCCTGGCTATAAATCATCGAAAAGAAACACACACATTATATGTGTGTGTGTCTCTCATTCTCTCACTCTCTTTTACTCTCTCTCTCTCTCTCTCTCTGCATATATGTATATATATATATATATATATATATATAATCAGAAGCAATGGTATTATGAAAAAAGAATAGATTTTCGCACATCTCCTCCATAATATATAAAATGTAGAGTTTTGTAAATTCTTTAAAATTCATGACACAACCTCTACAGAGATGTACGAAACATATGCATGTAATTATGCATATATCGACGAATTAATATATTAGCTCACTTATATACATTGTGCAAAAATTGGAATAAAATATATTCATTTATACACATAAAGCAAGGACACATATGAAGTGGGATCAAAGTATATCGAGGCTGAATTATTTTTTATGCCTAAAAATTTTAATTGAAAATAAAGACGTATGCATGGATGAAAAACATATATAACACATTTCTTTTCCTATAAACTACTCTCTCTCTCTCTCTCTCTCTCTCTCTCTCTCTCTCTCTCTCTCTCTCTCTCTCTTACACCCCCATATATATATATGTATATATATATACTCTGTTAGCTTATATATATATATATATATATATATATATATATATATATATATATATAAGCTAACAGAGTACCGGGTATGTATCGGACGAAAACTATTTTAGAAAAAACAATGAATGAGGTGGAAAAAGAGTAGTAAGCAAGGATTAAAGTTGCATGGTGTATTGTCGTTAAAATATTTCACCAATTGATTTAAGTGAAAATTGTTATTTTATTTCATGAATTGCTTTTATTCGTTTTTATCCATTTTTTAGTTTAAATTTAAAATGATGTATAAAAATATATATGATAAATATATGATGTATATATAATTATATGATGTATAAAGATATATACAAGTGAAACGTTTAAAATATTTTCGTGATTTTTTCTTAATCTTTCATTTTTTATTCTTACAGTTAGTGCTCAGTGACAGAACAATTTTTAATTAATAATTTTTGAAAAGTAGCAGAGTATAAATTCAAATTTTTATTTCCCCTTTAAAATCTTAACGATAAAAAAAAACTACGAATACACATTAGAATAATCTTTCATCTTGGGAAGATTTTTGTTTACATTTAATATATCATTTAAAAATATAACCTTGAACTCTCGTTTGGTTTGATACATTATAATAATTTTCTTTTCTAAAGACCATTTTTGATGTGACACACATTTTATATCAGTTTTTAAATTACCAGTTGTGTTACGGTGAAAATATAGTTTCTTTTTAACCCTATAAGGTAACAATAAAGATAATTTATGAATTAAAAATGTGCCCTTATTTTTAGGTGGGAAATTTTGTCTATTAATTCAAATTAAATGTATTCGCTTCTTCTATAAAGAATGTATTTCTTAAAAATGTTTTGAGTTACACTAATTAAGAATCTTTACATTTTTTTCTATGAAATACTAAAAGTATCATTTAAAAAACACTTTTCTTAGGAATCCATCAGCTAAACTTTCGTTTATTTTTTTCTATTTTTTTTCTTTTTACATTATAAAAATGTAAGATTAAAAGCGGGTACAACAAAAAGAAGGAAAGTCATAAAAGTACGTCCCGACAATAAAAATAAGCGGAGAAAAAATGTCCCGACATTAAAAAAAAAAAAAATGAATTTCCGAATAAACATAAGAATGTTACATTTTACGCATAAGAATTTCTACTTTTTTTGTTTGCATTTAAAATAGTATTATGAAAAAACACTTTCGTGGTTCCTTTTGGTTCTTCCAAAAATTAGTATTTTTTTCTTTACAATTAGCACTTAATTACAAAACAATTACTTCCGAAAAAATATTTGATTCAAATTTTGCCTATGGAACACTATGAATATTAATACGTGAAGATCTGAAGGGTTTCATGTGATTTTTCATACCTATTCATGAAGAACTATGTCGAATTCCACAAATCGATTGGTTTTTGATTATTGAATTTTATTATTCAATCAGTAAAAATCAAAAACTAAGTAATGTTCTTTTCTTTATGATAAACATATCCATATACTGTATACGCCGTTTTGATCCTCAGTGACATCTCTTTTCTGAGTTATTAGTCGACACATATATAGTCAAACAGACACGACTCGTTTATCGAGAGTATTTTTTATAAGCGATTGAAATATTTTTTTCAGATTTTTTTTCTTTTTTTTGTAAAACACAAGATTGTTTATGAGCAGCACCTTCCATGCTTTCTGAATTAACTGTTAGATTTTTGGACACTTATCATTTGGGACAATTTATAAGAAAATTAACGGATCATTTATGTTTCATTTATATTATGGTAAAAGCTGTTTCAATCTCGATTCTTTTTGAACACATTTCATCTGTGGTGGATATTCATCAGACAATTTGAATGAACTTAGTGTGGAATAAATTAAAGATCGTATAAAGAATTCTTTTTCAATCCAGCTTCTTTCTATCTTTGGATTATCTTCGTGGCAATTTATTTTTATCATCAATTTTCCATTCCCCACCTTAGACACTTAGCAGTACGGTGATGATCATTAACTATCCAATATGAGCGCCAAACCTTTAATATTCAACACATGTTTGTCATTTATTTGAACCGATTTTGCAGAACAACTTATTTGTGTGCAATAGGTTAAGTGTTTAGTGATGAGGCCAATCAAAATGTAAGGATTTGAGAGAACCTTCTTCACGCCACTTTTCCATTCTCTCGTCGTGTTTCGTGAGTTAATGGGCAGTTAGAGATTGAAAACATGTCTAATGCGACACTGGGGAAAATGTGTCTTTCCCCTTTGATTGACTCAATTAATTTCTCTTATTATTAGTAGTAGTAGTAATAGTAAAAGTAGTATTAGTATTATTATTATCATTAATAATAATAATAATAATATATTTCTGCATCCAATTCAGGTACTGTCTTTTATTATCTAATTTCGGTCCTGGGCAACCCTTAAAATTAAGTAATGAAATTGAATCAGCAAATGTCCCTTTTTATGCCACGGTTTCTGTAAAACCTTTAATATATATATATATATATATATATATATATATATATATATATAGGAAAAAATGCAGATTCAATATATTACTTGCTGGTTTAGAACACGGGTTAAGGCGATGTATTTGTAGCAAGGCTGCGTGAAATTATGATATTGTTGTTAATCCCGTTTCACGAACTAACATTACTTCTAGACAAGCATTTTTTGCCGCTAATCCCTCAAAATAAAGCAACAATATACAAATACTGAGGATATGAATAATTAATAGCGAAAGTTTTAAAAAGATTTTAATGGGCAAATCCTAAGCAGTATTGAGCGTTTCTGAAAAAAAAAACACAATAAGACATTCTCTTGAAGATATTATGAGGATCATAAAATAGATTTACAGACTTTTTTCGTATGGGCACTTTTATGGAGAGTACACACATGAAACTCTAGTCCCTATCGAAGTAATCTCCTCCGGCTGCAATGCACTTGTTAGACCGTTCCAACAACTTCTGCAATGCCCCATGGAAGTCCTCTTGTGTGAGCCTGTCAACGCCTCGTCACAGCCTCTTTCATCTCCTCAATTGTCTGATAATGACCGCCTCTGCGGGAATAAGCAAAAGTCACATGGAGCAAGGTCTGGACTATATGGAGCGTGAGAAGCTGTCTTGATGCCCATCTTGGTCAGAAAGTCTGTGATGGAGTTGTGGACTGGTGCATTATCCTGTTGGAAATGCCACTGACCCGATTTCAAGAGTGCTGGCCTCTACCGACGGAATCTCTTCCTGAACTCCCTTAAAACCTCAACATAGTAACCCTAAGCCTAACCCTAACTCTTTGGCGAATCAACTGTGGTGTATTGACTTCCTTACTCCCCCTACACCTTTCATCATCCCTCTCAGACCCCCTGCTTTCCTTGAATCTCTTATGCCACTCAAAAACTGGTGCTCGATTTATGCAAGATGGTCGAAAAACAGTCTGTAGCATTCCATACATTTCTGTAGCATTTTTTCCAAGTTTAAAACAGAATTTTATGGCATATTGTTTTTCTAAAGTGCCCTCACGTCGAGATTGCATTTTTGAAATTCACCAGCTGTGACTATCAGGTTTTAGTAGGTTGTATTCCAATTGCTACTGTAGCTGTTTATTTGAAGCTGAAATCATAAAAAATTGTCAGTCATCTCATAAGATGTATAGCAATAACATACTAAATTTTCAAGAGTCTACGACAATTTTAAATTCTTGTACAAAAAAGTCTGGAAACATATTGAATGCACCATGTATGTTTAATTTGAAAAACTGCTTAATATTATTATATTATGTTTTAATTTTTTTAAGAGAAATAGAAATTGAGAAATTATTTTTGATATACAAAAGAAACAAATAAAAAACTTGAAGAATGACAGACAGGAGCCCAAAATACACACACACACACACACACACACACACACACACACACACACACACACACACACATATATATATATATATATATATATATATATATATATATATATATGTGTGTGTGTGTGTGTGTGTGTGTATTGTTATTCAGTGTCTATTTCAACAAGATATTTATATTGTGCGAGATTAAGTAGACTACCGTTGTTGTATTCTTCGGAAGGTTATTATGAGAAGAAATTGTACTATATATCTAATAATTAATTAATTGTTACGTGTAATAAATTATTTTATTGGTATATACGTAATATGAATAAGTTCTAAGAGGTGATAGAGATCCTTTTAGTAATTTGGACCAGTTTACTAATTTAGACCAGCATAACATCTGTTTTTTTTTGGGGGGGTGTAGATGAAATATCAATTTTCGTTTGTTTTTTTAAAGAAAAATCCATCGTAATCAAAGAACAGTCGTGGTATTAATAAACCAGTTACTTGGGAGCTAAGAAGGTTCATTCCTTTTCCAAAGGGTGAACGTATTAGTGCGAAAAGAGTTCGAAGTCACTACGAAGTCGGAGGCCAGCACATAAGCTACAACTCTCAATCGATTTCCTCTCTCTCCATATATATATAATAGAGTAATTGATAATAAATTAATTAAATTGCCATGACCAGAAAATCCAACAAACTCCCACATATGACATACGGAAAACTACTGAACAGCTGTTTCAACCTTATTGGGTCTCATCAGCAGTAGCATACCATAATCTCCTCCACTGGAGATCGAACCAGCAACCCCAAAATGTAGAAACCGAAATTCTACCAATGAGCCACAACCACAGTGTTTGACGTGTCAGACGTCTTGCACAGTTAAACAAATTTTTATAGAATGCTGAGCTTTAGCTGTCATCAGAAAGCGACTTTTCAAAGTGACTAGTTTAACCGAATAGTTCGAAATCATCAAAATAGATGACGTTCTGTCCTTGCGAGAAACAGGGTTTTACGAAATAATATGATGAATTAAAACTGATTAATCATGTGCAAACAAGTGAAATCCTGCTTATAGAAAATTTTACCTACTAAGTATTCATTGGTAAAAGGTATACACATATATAGAGAATTTGGCGTTAAATAACCTACAAGGGTTGATACGCCATAAAACCCAACCAACCAACCAACCAACCAATGAGTCACCAATTCATGCCACACATAAGCGGTGCCAAATCAACTAGTCATGGTCAGAATGTGAAACCGCATGATCTTGTGTATCTTGAAAGTATGTTTTTACCTTACAGAGGATACGACCAACCCTTGGGCTACAACTTCCAAAATAGGTGTCAAGCATCCGCATACCTAAATCCTACAGGGCAACAATTAGATTATAGATAATAGAGGAATTGATAATGTATTAATTAAATTACTATGACCATAAAATCCAGCAAACACCCACAAGCTTGACACCTATTTGGGAAGTCGTAGCCCTAGGGGTGGTCGTGTCCTCTGTAAGGTAAAAACGTACTTTCAAGATACATATGATCATGCGATTGCGCATTCTTACCATGACTAGTTGATTTGGGATCGCATATGTGTAACATGAATTGATGGTTCATTGGTAGAAGTTCGGTTTTTACATTCTGGGGTTGCTGGTTCGATCTCTAGAGGTAGATGTTATGGTATGCACTGCTGATGAGACCCAATAAGGTCTAAAAAGCTATTCAGCGTTCCGTATGTCACATGTTGGTGTTTGCTGGATTTTCTGGTCATGGAAGTTTAATTAATATATATATATGAGGAACATACGATAAGTTTCCAGACTTTTTTCGTATGGGCATTTAAAATTCTCGTAGACACTTTAGAATTCAGTATGTTATTGCAATACATCTTATGAGATGACTGACAAATTTTTATGATTTCAGCTTCAAATGAACAGCTACAACAGAATTGGAATACACCCTGTTAAAGCCTGATTGTCACAGCTGGTGAATTTCAAAAATGCAATCTGAGACTCTAGAAGAACGATATGCAATAAAATTCTGTTTTAAACTTGGAAAAATGCCACAGAAACGTATGGAATGCTTCAGACTGCTTTTCGACCATCTTGCATAAATCGAGCACCAGTTTTTGAGTGGCATAAGAGATTCAAAGAAAGCAGGGAGTCTGTGAGGGATGATGGAAGGTGTGGAAGGGGTAAGGAAGTCAATACACCACAGTTGATTGGCCAAACGGTTGGGGTTAGGGTTACTATGTTGAGGTTTTTAGGGAGTCCAGGAAGAGATTACGTCGGAAGAGGCCAGCACTCTTCAAATTGAGTCAGTGGTATTTTCAGCAGGACAATACACCAGTCCACAACTCCATCCTTGTCACAGACTATTTGACCAAGATTGGCATCAAGACAGTTCCTCAGCCTCCCTATAGTCCAGACCTTGCTCTCTGTGACTTTTGGTTATTCCCTAAGCTCAGAGGCTGTCGTTATGAGACAATTGAGGAAATGAAAGAGGCTGGGACGAAGATCTTTGACAGGCTCACACAAGAGGACTTCCATGGGGCCTTGCACAAGTTGTTGGAACAGTACAACAAGTGCATTGCAGCTGGGGGAGATTACTTCGAAGGGGACTATAGTTTCATGTGTGTACTATCAATAAAAGTGCCCATACGAAAAAAGTCTGGAAATTTATCATATGCCCCTCGTATATATAGTATTTTATTGTTTTAAAAATGTTTCATTAAACAGGAGAGCCATTTCGTGTCAGCCAGTTTTATAATTGATCCGCTTAATTCCTCGTTTGAGTCATTTGACTTGATTTAATCAAATATATTTATGTGAGTGTGCGTGTGCGTGTGCGTTTCTGTTTGTGCGTGTGTACTCCTAATATTTTGTAATGATATTTTAACGCTTAAATTTCAGCAGATGTTTGGAAACCAAGTTTGTATATGGTGACCAACATCTTATATATAAACTCACATAAATGTACCAAACTGGAATAGCAAATAATATCGAATAAACATCCCCTTTATATATCAAATCCAACTGAGAAAAGTAAAAACAAATTCAGCGTATTTGTACATAATAACTCATAGAAAAGTCAAAATTGAAACAATTTTTTTCATTTTTAAAGCTATTCAACATCTTTAGATATCCATTGTCTGGTAAATAATTAAGGATAATGATAACCTACAATGTAGCTAAGAAATTCTTTTGTACTTTTGATTTTATTTGCTTGCTTTTTTTTTTTTTTTTCATTTATCAGCCATATTTTTAATCACATAAATTATCTGGACATAAATGCAAATTGACGGGTAAGAGAATATCATATCCAATAATATATACAATGAGAATAAGGGAATGTGTGAAAGTAAAGTAATTTGAATGTGAAATGGGATTTTATCAATCTAATCACGTCTTCATCGGTTCTGGGAAAAGAGTCGTCGTCAAAATCATTTTGAAAAAAAAATGTAGTAATTATTTATAAAAAATAGATATTTTCTCAGTTATAATAAAAAAAAATATCGACGAAATCCTTAAAACTGGACCTTTGAGAAGTTGATATCTCGGCACATAACATCATAATTATATGAAATGAAGGAAAATATTAAATATTTGAAGAAAAAATTTGAGTCATTTTAATGTTGACCAAAATCATCGCCAAAAGAAGGAATTATATAAACACCAAGACGGACACAGGAAAACAACCTCTGTAACTGTCGTGACAGAGATTGAATTAATTAATTAGTGAATAAGAGAAAATAGAAAGTTGGTAAAGAAGAAAAACTGAAACGCGTGTGAGGGTTCGAAAAAGAATAGCATCTGTCTTCGAGAAAAACCAACATTAAATTCGAGAAGACAAAAATTCCGATATATTCGTTCAAAATACTAGTTCTATGTATGAAACAGAATAAAACTCAAAACAATTGTGAAACATAGAAGAAACCCATTGAACTTTTCTCCAAGTATATAAAAAATCAAGATGTTCGTGCAAGAATCAAAATGAATTGAAATAGTTAGGAAATGATTATTATATAGCTTCTTCTTTTTCTTGAATAACATTAATAATAATAATAATAATAATAATAATAATAATAATAATCATTACTGACCAATAGAATGACAATAATTAGAAAACAGAAATGGGAAGGAAAACAATTCTATGAGCGTTTTAAATGACTAATAAGCAACATCTTACACGAGAAAACCTGGACGTGGCTAGGAAAATAGCAGCACAAAAACAACGCAATAAGAACCAATCATATCAAAGGGAGAATAGATAAGACCCAACAAAATAGCATATGTAGGTCGTGTGGTGATAGAGATGAAACCATCAAACACATAATAAGCGAATGCAGCAAATTAGCATAGGAGTATTAGAAACACCTGGGTCGGCAAGGCGATCCACAAGAAGCAGTACAAGAAATTTAAATTTGAGTATACGAACAAATGGTATATGCATAACCCATTAACTGTCCTTAAGAATGACACACATAAACTCCTATGGGACTTTAACATTCAAACGGATCTCCTAATCTCGGCCAAAAGACCAGACGGTATAATAATCTACAAAAAAAAAAGAGAATTTGCAAAATTGTTGACTTTCCTATGCTGTAAGACCACAGAATAAAACTGAAAGAAAATGAAAAGAAGTCAAAATATCTGGACTTTGCTCGGGTATTGAAAAAATTTAGAACATAAAAGTGACAATTATACAAATCGTGATTGGTACTTTTGGTACAGTCACCAAAGGAAAATTAATGGGACTGGAGTACTTGGAAATAAGAGAACGAGTGGAGAGCATCCAGACTACTACATTACTGAGATCGGCCAGAATACTGAGAAGAGTTCTGGAGACTCGAGGAAACTTGCTGTCACTCAAACTCCAGTGAAAGAATATCAGCTAACAATCATGTGAACAACTCTCATGGAGTAAATAATAATAATAAAAACAATAATAATAATAATAATAATAATAATAATAATAATGGATGTTAAAGCTGTTACTCCAATATATTTGATAAATACATTTATATAGAACATATATCATTTAATATATTTACCCATAAATATTTGATGAATATATTTTGATATAATGCATATAAAAAAACATGATGATTTATTACCAAAAATGCTTCATTCCGTTTTCTGTGTTGATTTGGAATTATTTTTATATTCAGTCATACATATTTCCCATCAATAAAACCATTCATGTAAACATTGAGAAAATGTTTGTTATTAATATTTTACTGCATTCTTTTCTCTGAATATTTATCACTCTTTTATAAAGACTCTTCAAATGATTGTAATATAATTTCAAATATATTTGTGAGTACATTCGTATATAACAAGGATTTCACGTTTCGCTTTCGTTTTAAAATTATCCTAGTTATGATTCTTAGTTGATCCGTGTAAACTTTTTACGCATTTGTTTCAATCATTTTGGAAAAATCAAATTAGATTGTACAATTTTACAATAGCTACTACAAATGCATTAACACTTTTAACGTGGGAAAAAATTTGATAAATCTAATATATACGTTTCATTTTTTAGAAAAGGAATACAATACTCGCACACACACACACACACACACACACACACACACACACACACAACAAAAAATAAAAACACACGCATACTCACACACGTGTGCGTGATAAGTGTGCATGTATATGTGCCTGAATTTTCAAAATATTTCCTAACCTTTTCGTTTTATCTTATATTCACTCTTGTACGCCAGAACGACAAAATCCACAAATTTCTTTTTCTTCTAGTCAATCAACGTTATGATCTAGTCTTCTGATATGGACTGGCTGATCAGTTACTTGCTGGTCCTAGAAAATTGTATGCATCACATTCTTAATGATTGTTTCTGGTTTTTAATTATACCATTTGGTAGTATGGTCAAATCTTAATCACTTGCGCCCGTCCCACCCTATCAAGCCTTGTCTTATACTATAATTATTATGATTTTACTCCTAGCGAGATTTTCTCAATTAACGCTGGTGGTTTCACTGGAGTCTTAGGGATAACAAGTCTCCTCAGTCCAATTGTCCTCTTCCCAATAATTCTAGCTAATCTTAACAAATGATATTGTCTGGTTAGTCATGATTCTTCCATTGATTTTCAATTCTCCCAGTCTTTTTTCTTAGCAATCGAGGATCGTTTCAAGCGCACCAACTACAATCGGTATCAACGTCACCCACATGCTCCATAATTTCTGTAGTTCTCTAACAATGTCCAAGTATCGGATTATTGTTATTTACACGTCAGAATTTTTCACATCAGCATAAGCTGATGGTCTTTCACTGGAATTTGAGTGACAGCAAGTCTCTTCAAGTCTCCAGTTCTCTTCTCAGTATTCTGGCCGTTCTCATTAATGCTGTAGTTTGGATGGTCTCTACTCGTCCGCCAACTTCCAAGTCCTCCAATCCCTTTAATAATCCTTTAGTTACTGTAGCAAAAGCACCTATCACAATTGGTATAATTGTCACCTTCATGTTCCAAAGTTTTTTCTATTCCCAAACAAGGTCAATGTAATTATCCTTTTTTTTCCCCGTCCTTTCAGTTTTATTCTGTGGTCAGCAAGGACAGTAAAGTCGACAATTGTGAAAATTCTCTCTTTTTTTTTTTTTTGCTGATTATTATTTGGTCTGGTCTTCTGGCCTAGATTAGGTGATCTGTCTGTACGTCAAAGTCCCATTGGAGTTTATATGTGTAATTTTCCACGATGCAAAGTAACTCTGCTGTGTCTCTTGATCCTTTTTGGCATCCTTTTTGTTCCTCAGGGACCAAATCGCGTTTTCTTAGCGAGTAGTAAATCTCTTCCCTTATTTGTGCTGTTAATATTTTCCACATCTTCGGTTGGCAAGTTTTGAGTCTGTAATTGTTTGGGGCGGTTCCTTTATGGGTACTTTTAGATCAATGTGGTCCTTCCTTTGGACATCGATTCGGGTGAGTGTGCTCTTTGTAAGCATTTGGTCATTTCTAGTGCTAGTCTGTAGTGGTGAATTTCTTGAACCAGAAACCATGTATTCCATCAAGGCCTGGTGTTTTCTTGTTTGATATTTTTGTGTTGTTTTGAGTAAATCGACGTGTATTTCTGCTTTCGGACCTTCTTCGAGTACTTCTAGTTATCTAGTCATATTGTTTATCCATTCAGCCTTTTCGTTATGTTTTTTAGTCCAAAATCGTTCGGTTTCTTTTGCATCCGGTTGTTGGTATGTTTTAGTGTCATCTCCTCCCATTTGTAGATAGAATTTTCTTTCGTTGTTTTGGAATGTCCTGTTTTGTCTGTATTGTTTAACCCTTTGTCGATATCTCTTTAATCATCCTTCTTTTGCAAATAATTCCTGGTTTATTTCCTCAAGTTGTATTTTTATTTTTCCTGTGTTGCCTTTTCCTTTTTGTTCCTACATATTCCAGCGTCTTTCCTTTGTTTTATACTTTTATCCTGTTTTTGTAGATTTTTTTATTGCCTTCCCTGTCGAAATTGCCATCCTGGTTTTGATTTTTCTTTCGTGATTTTTGAGGGGATCCCAATTTTCTCGCAAACTAATTTTTCTCCTGCAAAAAATAGTTTTTCAATTCGGTTATATTATTCGTTGATATATATGTCAGTTCTTGATTTACTTTATTCGTCTCCGCCTTTACCTTTCTCCATTCTATATTTCTTAATGTTGGTTAGGTAGTCTTTTCACTGATCATAATTCTCTTTAAATTTTCCAGATTTAACTTTTGTTCTTGTGATAGTGTTTATTCTGGTTTGTTTGGTTTTGTGGTGTTTGTGTGGGGTTTCCATTTTCCGAAATTGATGGTTCATTTCGGTTGGGCTGTTTTTGTTTGTTAATATTTGATGAGTCAGATATTCTATTATCACCTTGATTATTTATTTTCAGGTGTATTTCTATTATTTCAAGATCAGAAAACCAACGTTTTTTTTTATCATTGTTCTGACTTGATCAGCAAGTCTATTTGTAGTATTATTATTATTTACTTACTTACTTTTTTACTTCCTTACTTGAAACTATATTGCAGTGTGCAAATTATTAGTATTAAGAATAGTTATGTGAATTAATAATTGTTAACTAAGATTTATTGTCATTATTATTATTATGATTACATTTTCTGATTTACTTTCTGATTCTTATAATTGGGTTTTCATCCAAGATCTCGAGTAAGGTAAGCATTTTATTTATTTATCCAGTTATTTATTTTGCTGCCTCTTTTGGGTTATATTTTTCCAGTCTCCAAAGGAGATAAGAAGTTCCGCAAAGGAGAATTTACAGTATTTTAATATTGTCTAGGACTGTCTAGTATCAAATTGTACTTATCTGTCTCTTTCTTGATTATATCCAAGGTTCTCAATATGACTGGTTCGGTGGTAGTTTTAAGGTGCTACATCTTCTCAGTTTCTATTTCTAGGACTTGAACTTATTTTGTTATACTCATTAATCTGTTGTATATTGGCCATGGCATAGCAATTAGAAAGAAGGTTTTGCTCTTTTGGCTCCTTTTATTCGCTTCAGTTTGTGTTTATATAATGTTTCAGGTTTCGGTATTCCATAGTATTTACATATTTTCAAATGGATATGATCCATTTTTTATCATATCTTTCTTTATATTCTATATGTGTTTGGATCGGATCATTGGATTCTGTGTTTTGTTTGCACTGTCCGTTCTTTATGAGGTTTGCCTGATGAATTCTTGTTGGAAGGCTCTGATTTTGTGCTGCTAGTATTAATCCCTCTGTCTCCTCCTTCAGGCCAATATTTTTCAGCAATCGATTTGTTCTTACTATATCAATATTGGTATTTCTAATTCTTTGTGTATATCGTTATGTAGTTTATTTTGATTTCCAGACATTTTTCTATTGAATCAGTTCAATTGATTTTGCTTCTTTCTTTATGTTCTGCTGCCTCATTATTTTTTATATCCATTTCTTTCGATCTACAATCGAGTTATTTCGAAAATTTGTTGCTTTTTTAGAGATTCATTATTATTATTATTATTATTATTATTATTATTATTATTATTCACTTTTGAGTGTTTTTCACACTACTTGGTCTGGTCGTCTGGCCGAGATTAGGTGATACATTTCTATATGAAAATCTGTATGCGTCTCATTTTCTTGGTGGGATTCAGGGTTGTGCAAACACCATTTGTTAGAATGGCTAAACTTCTTGCACAATTCCCAGTGGATGACCTTGCCCACCCAGTTGTGTCTAGTCTTTAACACTTTTTACGATAATTTACTGCATTTGCTTATAATATGATTGATCGTTTTGTCTCTCAAAACCCGACTAACTTCGACTATTTTTTATTCACATTGTCATTTTTTGCTTTGATATAGTCCCTATAGCATTGATTTGTGCAACTATTTGAAGAGGTTCAGTTTCTCCCTTAAGTTTCCCTTTCTTAGCCATGTTCAGGTTTTTACGTGAGTAATTATTATTATTATTATTACACATTTGAGAATTTTTCACACCAGCATTAATTGATGGTTTCTCAATGATCTTTGAGTGACAACAAGTCTACTCAAATCTCGAGGTCTCTTCTTTGTATTCTTTCAGCTCTTAATAATGCTGTTGTTTCTGTTGGTGTCCACTTGTCCTCTTATTTCCAGCTCCTCCAATCCTTGTAAAACCCGACTGTACTGAGCGCCCCAATTACAATTTGTATCACCGCTACCTTTATATTCCAAAGTATCTTGTGACGAGGAAATCTGATACCCTCATACATTTGGGGAAGGGAGGCGCAACTCGCTAGCCGTTAGCTGAAGACAGTGGTACAAAGAATAGTAGCAGTGGAAAGAGAGACCGTCTCTCTTTAACACTCTCAATTAGAACAAGCTGACTAGGACATGAGAAAACCTCACTCTCTATTAGCCACGTATGCGTCGGCCGAGAGAAACAGACCTGCGACCATGATTGGTACTGAGGAAGAAACGGCCAAAAAGCCAACACGTGATAAATTTTTCAAACTACGGAAACTAAACAGTTGCCTTTTGTTCAACGAAGTGTGAAGACACATAAGTAGTTGCCGTTTATTCGTCGAAGGATGAAGACACATAAGCAGTTGCCTTTTGTTCGTTGAAAAACTAAGAACATAATTTGGGATATGAATTCCAAAGAAGTCATGCCTCGCAGTGAACACTGAGAGAAAATAAAAAAAGCTTCTCCTTTGAATGAACTCAAACTCTGAAGTATGGTGAGCCTCGTTAAACGAATACTCAAAGACTTGTCCACGAGGAAAGAGACGATAATTAATCTTGGTCTTATCTGAAATAAGACGTGTATCCTTCTACCAACGTGTTATGGAAACCCAATAACGAAAGGAAAAAGGAAAAAAGAATAAACTCCACGGAATCTCAAGTAAGTGAACATACAATTTAAGTATATTCAAATTTATCTAGCTGCATACATGCTGACGCGAATAAAAAGCAAATTACGGGAGGAAAGAATAGTTCTAATAAGATATAGGAGAAAAAGGAATATTCGACCACTGATAAACTTGAGATTTTGAGCACCAGCTCAACCATTAATCCCAAAGTCCGAAGGAAAACGGAACGTCTCTATCACTGACGAACTATAATCTCACCTTCCACCATTAACAGATATTAAATAGGGACCTCTTCCGGGATACGAATATTTTAATGGGAGCTCTTCCGAGATACAGAAATACTTTCTCGCTCCTGACTTTTACCTGACTTGTTTTTTTCTTTGTTTCTTTCTTTTATTCAATAAAAGAATATTGTTATTAATCTTGTTAACCCAAACACAGCAGTTAGGAGTACTTTTTTGTTGTGGAAGTATTGCATTTGTTGAAGACTTTGTATTTGATGGGAAAAGCTATCAGTTTGCTGTGTTGACTTTTAATAATTCACCTATAACCTACCTGGTGGCTTTGAAATGTGGTCCTGTAAAGGAGTTGGTGATATCTATAACATTAAATAGCGTCGGCAAACCACAGCCAATGTCTGTGCCCTTTATTAACAGGTGGGCTTGGCGGGAACAAACAACCCCCTGCAATTCTCAACCAAGGTCTTGGTACGTATCTATCTTTTCGTTTTATTTCAGTTTTACCCAGTGGTCAGCCAGAACGCCAAACTTCACCATTCAGTAGGTTCTCTTATCTTTTTGTTGACTACCACTTGGTCAGGGAGTCTGGCCAAAATTAGGTTATTCGTTTATATCTCAAAATCCCGGGGAAGTTTGTGCGTCTCATTTTCTTGAGGGATTCTGTGTTGTGCATATACCATTTGTTCATGTGGTTATATATAAAATCTTCTCACACAATTCCAGATGGGTCACCTCCCCCACCCAGACATCTTTAGTCTTAAACTCTACTTGAGCAAGTTTCCGACATTCGCTTATGCTGTTGATCGTTTCGCATCCATCAGTACATGACAAACATCTGCTAATTTGTTGTGTCTTGTCCACCTTTACTTTGACATGATTAGTCCTTATGGTGTTGTTTCTGCAATGCCATCAGAATAGATTCTATTTCTCTTTTAAGGCTTCCCTTTCTCAGCCATATCCAAGTTGCCTCGTATGAGATTTTGCTTCTTTGTCACTTGAAATATCCATACAGTTGTTTTTCTTCTCATTTCTGTTTTCTGATTTTTCCCATTCCGTTGATGATTGTCTTATCGGTTCTGGTTGCTCTAATCTGTCTTTCTCTACATTTCTAATATGATCTACGAGTCTTTGTATCGAAACATCTTCAATGATAATGTGTCCTTTTCCTCCTTCATTTTTTGACACATGCATACTCTCAACGTCATCTCTGGAATGTAAGGCCTTATGCATGGTTATTAGTTTTCTTGTTCTCTGTATAAGTTTCTCCATTGTCCACTCCAAAAATGGTCCCGAGTATCCAACCAAGAGGACAGTCAAGGTGTTTATCCCTCTAATGGGATTCCTGCTTAATAGTTTGGTTTCCAGTAGTTACCTCGTTCTCCTGAGATACACTTTTAATTTTTTTTTCTTCATCTCCGCAAATTTGATGGGGTCCGCATCCAATATTACCTAGTATTTGCTAGTTTTCTTTTCTCTAAGTTTTCTGATCTTTTCTTGATTTGGTAGTTCTATTCTTTCCGTCATGTGTCATTTCCCACTTTTTATTATGAGCATAGCACATTTTCCTATATCCTGACTGTAATCCTTACAGCCTGTATTTGGTTTTCCAATTCTTTTTCATTTTTGGCAAACAGTTTCATATCGCACATGTTTATTAGATGATTGACCTTTTCCAGCGATTTAGTATATTTTTATCTACCTATGCATTTCCTAAGTATTTGATTGAGTGCATCATCGCAATCACAATTGGTAATAGTGATAGCGCATCTTCTTGGGAGATACCTCTCTGGATTATGATCTCAGCCAGGCATTTTCCTTCTTCTGTCATGACAACTTTCCAGTGTTTCATGGTTTTCTCGATGTATTTTATGACTTCCACGAATATCGTGTACAGTTTAAGACTGTCACTGATCCAGCTTTGCGGGAGCATATCGTATTCCATTCTTTTATCAATCGACTCGATAGCAAGATTTTTTCGTCTCATTTTGCTTTCCTTGAGGATGTGCTGCTTGATATGATGTTGCTCTCCAGTTCCTCAGGTCTTTTGGTGGCATTCTTTCTCTTCCTTAAGGAACAGTCCATGGCTTATTGACGCGATGTAAATTTCCTCCCTAATTTGTACCGTTAGTATTTTCCATATAATAGGCAGGCACATTTTAGGTCTATAATTGCTTGGGGAAGTTCTTTTTTGGGGGATCTATCTTGAGGATGATGGTCTTTCCCTTGGTTATCCTTTCAGGTATGTCTGATTATTGCAAGTATCTGTTCATTTTAGTTGCCAGTCTCTCATGGATGGAGGTGAACTTTTAAAATTAGAATTCCTATATGCCATCATGGCCTGACGTTTTCCAATTTGGTATTTTTTAATGTTACTCTGAGTGAGTCGAGGGGTATTTTACCATCAGGTTTTCTTCTACTTCTTGCCATTATTTTTCGATGTTTTTTTTTTTTACCCATTTGGCATTTCTGTTGTGATCATTAAGTTCCAATATTTTGCTCCAAAATTGTTTTGTCTCTCTCCCATTCGGTTGTGGGTTCCCAACTTCTTAACCTACTTGCTAGCTGAATTTTATTTCATCGTTTTGAAATGTCCTATTTTGTCTGTATTATTTGATCCTGTCTCAGTTTCTTTTAAATCTTTCTTCTTTCGCTGGAACCTTCTGATGTATCTCTTCGAGTTGTATCGTTTGTTCAAGTGGTATTGCTTTGCTCTTGTCGTCCCGGCATATTCTGGCCTTTTCCTTATATTATAGTATCTTTGCTTGTTGTCAAAGCTTTCTTATTTGTGTTTCCTGTCTGATTTCGCATCCAGGTTTTGAATGTTTATTAGTGTTCTTTAAAGGACCCCAATGTTTTCACAGATTAATTTCGCTTCTGCATAGATTAGTTCGTTTGATTTCCTGATGTTGTTTGTTGAGATTTGTGTTGATAATTCGTTTATTTTTTTCTGTTTCTACCTTGACTGTTTTCCAGTCTTGATTCCGGAGAGATAGTAATATAGTTTTCTCTTCAGACATCATTCTCTTTATAGTGCCTATATTCATTTTTTCTTTTTATTTTAGTTTTTGCTCTGTGTTTGGGTACGTTGTATTTTGATTACTATTATTATGTGGCTCAGTTTGACTAGAGAATTCTTGCTTTTCGGTATTTACCGGCTCAGTTCTCGTATTAGGGTCATGCTGATAAGTTTCTCAATTTATTTGTTTGTGTATTTTATTTTCTATTTGTAAAATCACTGCTGTATACTATCTGTGCTTTAAATGCAAAGACATTTACTGTGATTCAAAGTTACAACTGAACCTGGACAATAGAAGCTAATACTATTGGGCTTTATTAGAAACTGAAAACCAAAGTTAGAGTAAGGTTAGAATACCTTTGGTAATTTCGTGTTAATGATGAAATATTTAGAGAAAAAGAAAAGAATAAAAATGAGGCGGAAACAAATAACTGAATGACCCTTTCACTCACCAAGCTCTAGAAACACGAATATCTGTATAAAAGTAAAGTTCAGAAGCCTAGACGATAGGGAAGGTGTTATGCATACTTGGTAAATACTAGCTAATACACTCCAAGTCGGGCAGTGTTAAAAAAATGGTTAATAATTCATTGTTTTTAACTCTATTGTCATTTAAACATGCATGAATGATTTTATTCTTTATTTGTAAAATCACTATCTGTGCTTTAAATGCAAATACATTTACTGTAATTTCAAGTTACAATTAAACCTGGTCAAGAGAAGCTAATACTATTGGACTTTATTAGAAACTAAAAACCTAAGTTAGGATAAAGTAGAATGCCTATAAGGATGCAAAGAACCATAAAAAGGACTTCGAGGAAATTTTAAAAGAAAGTAATTATGAACTTTAACTAAGTTAAAACTTAATGATAGAAGGGAGAATAAAAAAAGGGGGAAAAGAGAAAAAAATTACGAAAGCCATGGAAAGCAGTATGGTGAACGTAAAGGTGAGTGGATAAACCCTCTAACGGTTCAACGCAATTTTTTGTCTGTGGTCGTGTCGATACTGCTGTATGGATCCGCTACAGGGACGCTAACTAAACGTATGGAGAAAAAGGTTAACGGCAACTACACAAGAATGCTGCAAGCAATATTGAACAATGCCCGGAGGCAGCATTCCGCAAAGCAGCAGCTGTATGGCCACTTACCACCCATCACGAAAACTATCAAAATTAGACGAACCAGACATGCGGTTCACTGCTAGAGAAGTAGGGACGAACTCATAAGTGACGTACTCCTGTGAAACCCTCACTAAACAAGCAAAGGCAGAACGATCAGCTAGGACCGACACAAGATGTAGCGCCGATACAAGATGTAGCCTTGTAGACCTATCGGAAGCAATGGATGATAAAGAAGTGTGGTGGGAGAGAGTCAGGGAGATCCGTGCTTATGGCGTGACATGATGTTGATGATGATGATTTCTAATATTTTTAGGTCAGAAAACCGAACTTTTTTTTTCTTATCATCCTATTTTGATCAGCGAGTTGTTGGCTTGTGGCCTTAAATTTAGCGCAACTTTCCCTGATTTTTATCGTTCTTTTTCTATAACACCTTAGCGTAGATTTACTCCTAAAATAGCAATGAAGTGCCAGTTTGGTGTCTCTCAAGTCAATTTTCTGCATTGGAGTTTCTAATTTTAGAGGTTGCTTAGATTGTCGTTTAAGTTACATAGAAAAAGCATTTTCAGAATGCTGAACGAGTCCTCCCTTTTTATTATTTATCTAGGAAGCACCTGCCGATCATGTCCCTAGATCTATTTTCTGGGTCTCACGTTGAATTGTTTCGGTTAATCATGCTTTATTGTAGTTATGCCAGACCCAGGCGTTGTTTATTGTTTGCGCTCCTGACACAGATGTGACCAAGTTCCTTCTTGTTCAGAGAACTCGTAAGCGAGTCACAAAAAAGGGGAAAAGAGCAAGGAACAGAAAGGAAACGAAAAAAAAATTAGATTTTCAAATTTTTAAAGTTTTAACTCTGTTAAAATCCCAGCGGGACTGTTTCTTACAGTCTGAGCTCTTTGCAGTCATAGCAGTATCGAAAATTTAGGATCAATGGGATTTTGTTGTTGAGAAAGTTGTATAATTTAGTAAGGAAAAGCAAGAAGTCCTTACTATATAATAGAAAAATCGGCAGACACTACGTTCATGTATTCAAACAGATGTGTTTCCGAAAATTTGAATTAAATGAGAATAATGATATTACTAAATGAGAATATTAAATGAGAATAATGATATTACTAAATGAGAATATTAAATGAGAATAATGATATTACTAACAAAACGGAACCATACTGTTAATACCAAAAATGTCCCTTTTTATTTCAGATGTGAAAATGGCTAATACAAGTATTAAGATGAGTACATTTAAGGCATTTGGTCATAAACTGCCCCCAGAATTTACTTAGCAAAAAAATGAATCAGTACCAATCTAGACTAGTTAAAAATGTTTGAAGTGTTTTAAAATTGATGATTTCATTATTTGAAATATGACCATAAATAGATGATAATTCATCATCATCATCATCATGTCGCGCCGCCTGCGCGGATATCCCTGACCGTCTCTCGCCATTTCTCCCTATCATTCATCGCCTCCGGCAGGTCTTCAGGGTTACATCCCGTATCCTCACACAGCTGCTGTATGTAGGTTCGTGCTGGTCGTCCCACCCTTGCACATCCATGTGTGGGGGTCCACAGGAGTACATCGCTTATGAGCTCGTCCTTGCTTCTCCAGCAGTGTCCTGCGTGTCTGGTTCGTCGAACTTGTATAGTTTTTGTGATGGGGGGCAAGTGTCCGTATAGTTGGAGTCTCGTGGGGTGTCGTCGCCAGGACTTGTTTAATACTGCTCTCAACATTCTTGTATAATTTCCGTCCAGCCTCCTTTCCAGCCGCTTCGTAAGCGTCCATGTGGTGCATCCATATAGCAGTATCGACACAACCGCTGCCTGGAAGAAACTGCGTTTCATTTTATCAGTTAGGTCCGACTTCCATATGATCGAGAGCCTATCGATAGCTGTCCATGCCTTCGTCAGTCGTGTGTCGATGTCTTTCTCGGTTGATGAGACGCTGCTTCCTAGGTAGGTGAATTTGTTGACTAGTTTCAGAGAGGCTCCGTCTAGTGTGGCAATGTTGCCCGTTTGGTTGTAACACATATATTCGGTTTTGTTTGCATTGACATGGAGGCCAATGCCAGCTGCGGCTCGTTCCAGACTATGCAGTAGTGTCTCTGCTTGATTAGGCGTATTCGCTAGTAACGCCAAGTCATCAGCGTTGTCGGCGTCCGTGATTGTTTTTGCGGGGTACCTTTTGCTTCTTCTCTTAGTCAGCTGGAAGCCATTTTCTCTGATTTTGTCGATCGAAGTCCTAAGCACATAGTCTAGACAGATGATAAAGAGGTACGGGGCTAGTGTGTCTCCTTGTAGTACTCCTGCAACTATGTTGAAGTATTCCGTGTCTCCATCTGGTGAACGTACTTTCACTTTGGTGTTTCTGTAGAGAATCATTATCGCTGCCACGGTTTCTTTTGGTAGGCCGTATGCTAGTAGGATTTGCTCCATTTCCCCTCTGTGTATGGAATCGAATGCCTTGGTAAAGTCGACAAATAGTAATGTCGCCTGTAAGTTTTTTGCCCGAACGCCTTCCAGGATTCTACGGATGGTCAGTATTTGTGAGGTCGTGGATCTATTTCTCCGGAAGCCATTTTGGTTTTTCCTAAGGATGTTGTCTATTTTGGGTTCTATGCGGTTTCGTAGTAGGGCATTGTAGATTTTGGCTGCTATGGATGTAAGTGTTATCCCTCGGTAGTTCTTGGCTAGTCCGAGGTCGCCTTTTTTAGGGAATGGAAGGATGCATCCCTTCGTCCATCGTTCTATCCTATTTTGACTATAGACTGCGTTGCATTGCCGTAGCAGTATATCGTCGAATTGTCTCGTCTTCCACACTTCTGGGGGGATCTCGTCTAGCCCCGCCGCTTTCCTATTTTTAATTCTTCTGAGAACCGAGTCTAGTTCTTCTTTGGTGAAAGGACCTAGTTTTACGTCTAATTGCTTACTAATAATTCTGGTGATCGGTTCATCCGTTATTTCCGGTGGGTTTCCTAGTAGATTTTTGAAATGCTGTTCCCACAGTTTTACTCTTTCTTGTTGGCTTGCAGCTTTCAATTTTGCTTTGGCTGTGCTCTTCCTTCCACTTACTTCGTTTATTGTTTGCCAGGCTATCCTGGATTGCCTATCTTCCACCGAGTCTCTAATCTTATCTATCTGATTTTGTACGTATTCTGCCTGTTCTTTTAGGTATATTCCTGTTAATTGATGTTGTGCCTTTTCTAGTTTTCGCGCATTTGTGTTTGTTGGGTTCTTTCGATAGCTTTTGGAGGCAGTCTTCACAAGTGCACGTTTTTCTCTAGCCGCTAGCGTTTCCCAAGGGACTCTATATTTAGTTCTAGGCTTTGTTGGAATACACTTTTCTGCCGCCTCCAGGTGTGCTTCTACAAAATTTTCATATTCGTCATTTGGGGTGCCTATTTCTGCCTTCTCTTGTAGTGCTTCGAATCTGTTTCTTAATTCTAATGCATACTTATCTCTAATATCTCTGTTGTTGAGTAGGGCCCAATCATAGTGCTTGGTCGTCGCTTTACGTGTGGCGTTTTTTCTTAGGCTTAGTCGTACTTTGGCCGTAACTATTCGATGATCGGAGGACACACCCTCGAAAGAGGAGTATGCCTCGCAATTCATCGCACTGTTTTTTCATTTCCTGTTTAAAAGGACGTAGTCTATCTGTGCTTTACTCTTATTCGCGTATGTGTAGGTCCATAATTTCCCCTCCCTTTTTTGAAAGTTTGTATTGAGGCATGTTAATCTATTTTCTATCATGAAATCTATTAAATGCTGTCCATTCCTGTTGGACGCGCAGTGTAGGCTGTATTTGTTGTGTCTGTTTTTCCCGATTTGTGCATTCATATCTCCGCCAATGACTAGCAGGTTGTGTTTCGGAATGCTACGTACTAGGGAGGATAGATCTTCGTAGAAGGTGGCTATTTCGTTGTCTTCGCTAACATTGGTAGGGCTGTAGCAGGAGATAATTGTTGCTTTGGGGTTGCCATTAAACGTTGCGGCCATCATCCTAGGTTGTATTCTCTCAATGCTGTTCAGTGTTTTTAACGCTCTTGGTCCTAGAAGTATTCCCACCCCTCCTACCGATGCATTGACCGAGTTTTTCCATGCCGATACAGTCACCAGCATCCATCCATTACCAGTTTCGTGATACTTGATATCTTCGGTGTGCGTGTATCGGTGCTCTTGTATGCAAATTATATATATCTTATGTTCTACGGCTGATGCAGTTAGCTCTGATAGTTGACCTATTCTATTTAGGGTTCTCACGTTAAATGTCGCTATCTGTATTGTTTGTTTGCATTTTAGTAGTTTTTGTTTGAGTTTGAGCTCTGTAGCTGATTTTTCGAACACTGAGGCCAGGGCTCCAACCTCAGCAGGACGCGCCCCTTTTTTACCCGCGCGAAGAGCGATGCGGTTTATGGATCTGGTTTGAGTACGAGTCATCGTTATCTTTCGATGGCTGTTTTTGTTCTCATCTATAGAAGCCACTCTTAAAGATGAGCAGCAGTAGTTCCCCGATCGAACTGACAATCTTGAGCGTTAAGCCGCAAGACTCACACGTACATCATGCTGCTTCCCATGTGTACGCGGTAGTTAAAAAAAAAAAAAAAAAAAAAAAAATTTCTCTTTTTTTATCTTAAGTTTTAACTTAGTTAAAGTCCAGGACTGCTGGATGTTAAAATTCAAAGAAATTTTGGGGTATATTACATGGTCATCTAGTGGTGGACAGAGAGAGAGAGAGAGAAAGAAAGAGAGAGGAGGAGTCAACTCTTTTATGGCTTTCGTCTTTAGCACGTGTTAGACTATATTTGAGGTGTTTTGGATTTTTTTTTCCTTTCTTTTCAGGGGGGGGGGCAATTTTGGGGGTTTTCTTTAGCAAATTTAGAAGTTCGTCTTCCAAAAGTAAAGTTTTTCCTGAAAATTAAGTCGCATAAGTCTTCATTCTTCATTTAAACAACACATAATACAGCTGAGATTCAAGACATTACTATTTTAAATCAAATGTGCATTTTTAAATGAATAGTTTAGTAGAATAAATTTACTGACCTCTGTGAAAAATCTTCTGGAAACGGATTCACTTCCAAACGTACGCATACTATTTCAACAAATGAAGGAATCAATTATTACTAATTTTAATAGTATTTATATTAAAGGTTCCACTCCCATATCATGATCATCTAGTGGTGGACAGAGAGAGAGAGAGAGACACAGAGAGAGAGAGAGAGAGAAAGAAAGAGAGAGGAGGAGTCATCTCTTTTATGGCTTTCGTCTTTAGCACGTGTTAGACTATATTTGAGGTGTTTTGGATTTTTTTTTTCCTTTCTTTTCAGGGGGGGCAATTTTGGGGGTTTTCAGTCGATTATAAAACTGTAAAACGGAAAGTAGAAAATGAAACCAGTCACTCACAATCAAAACCTTTCAAAAAAGCTTAAAACTGATACACTGGTAGATTATTACATGAGCTATGAAAACTAGAGAGAGAAATCAGGAATTTCCCTTAAAATCTAAATTGATTAAAAAAGAAGCTATATTTGATACACCAAAATATTTTCTGTTTTATATATATATATATATATATTATATATATATATATATATGCACGCACACACACACACACACACACACACGTGTATATATATATATATATATATATATATATATTCATTTATCTATTTATGGATGTTATTCTTTTCTTGTAAAACATATTAAGTATCATATATTACCAAACACTACAACATTGAAATTTTGTTACTAAAATTATGATTGCAAAAATATATATTATGGGTTTACGTATTTTTTAACTAATATTTAATATTTTAGGTTACAGTTTCATAGCGTCAGAGTCTGGTAATAAACATTTAATCGTGTTTGTTTTGATTGTATTAGTGATATGATTCTCGTACGTTTGGTTAAGGCGAAAATAATTTTATTATTATAAAGTATGTTACTGGTGTGCTTATTCAAGTGTGACACAGTACCCTAATACTATATTTTAACAAGAAAACTTCGCCTTTGGACAGGAATATTACAGCTTAGCCAAATAAGCGTTCTAAATAAGCTTCATGAATCATGAGATTTGTGAAAATAACGACTCTTGGTATTCGCTGGATTTTAATTTCATCAGATGAATCATTGACATCTTTTTATTAGAATGATATTTTCCTCTTAATGAACGATGAAATATTCCTAGTAAAAAGAAATTAAGGACTTCTTCTTCTTCTTCTTCTTCTTCTTCTTATTATTATTATTATTATTATTATTATTATTATTATTATTATTATTATTATTATTATTCAGGCAACTTATTTCTTACTGAAAAGAAAGCCCTTGCTTGATTTGTTTTCTTTTTTGTGTTTCAGTTTTTTTTTCCGTATTAACTTATTATATATATATATATATATATATATATATATATATATATATATATATATATATATATATATATATATATATATATATATATATTAGAATAAGAACTCTATGTTCCGAAAGAATAAACCGAACATATTTCTCCGTAATGTCATAAAACAGAAAATGGTTCCATAATCCTTTTAAATGTCATTTTATGTGTGCGTAAATACTTGAAATACTTTGTCCGAATATCTTTCAATCTTTAGCTAATAAATACTAATGCCTAAGATTATGAATTCCATTAGATTTTGGACTTAGAAAAGCGAATAGATATTTGACAAAAGATAACAAATTATCAGCACCACAATGTGATTTACGCAAAAAGAAAAAAATAATAAACAAATAAATAAAATAAACAAAGGTGATTTAAATTGTATCAACTCTATTCGAAAGATTTAAGTTCCGTGTAATAAAGGCCTTAAGATATGCAGTAAAGATAAGTTTTTCTTTAGAAAAGATAGTGACAAAGAAAATCAGTAAAGCCTCAATATAATTTTATCAGACTATTATACAAAGTGTATTTCTCTTCAATGTTAATTGTCGTTGTTTTCATTAATCATATAATTCTTTGTCTTTTTTTTTTTCAAATTAATATTTCGTTATGATATATTATTGGAATATTTGATGATAAGATTGAGCATTTAGAAGCGGAAAACTAAAGATAAATTGTGTCACTATTGAGAGAATTCAAATTCTGGAATTACTATGGCTTAAGCTTAATCAATTCAGAACTAAGTCTTAATTCGGAAAATATCCGACTGGAATATTAAAACAGACAAGAAGAAAGAAGCACCACAACGCACAAAAAATGTTATAACAAGATTATGAGAAGATTGAAAAGGAATTTTGTTTGTGAAACAAACTGTTTCTCTCTTGTTGTGTTTAATCGAAATCATACAATATTATTAGGGAAACTATTTCTTACCAAAAACATCGGTAAAAGAAAATGATATTCATCCTTATAAATATGTTGGGTGAAGAAAATATGTATTTGTAGCTTTCCGAAGGATATTTAATGGAACAAACTGAACACAAGTGAATACAATCAAGGGAAAATGAACTTCTGATAGAATTTAAATCTTTTTCGTCGATATACTTTAATATGAGTTTTAAAGCTTGCTATTCAAGTCTTATCCTATGCCAAAATGTGCCCCATTCTCAGAAAAGTATATAATAATGAATTTAAAGATGGCCACATCAATCTTTTTCTTTCGTAAAAGAAGAAAAATCTGAAAAGAGAGATTCAAAAAGGACACATCACAAATATAGAAAATATTGAAAAATGAAGTTTTACTATTTGATCGACCATTCATTTTAACAATGAATTATATTCGTAAGTATAAAAAACATTGTTCAGATACTTGATATATTGATATGACTTTGGGTGAAAGAAAATAATGATATCTTTTAGAGCCTATAGTATACACTCAAATCAAATTTCAGCAGCGAATAGCTTGATCAGATGGTTGTACATTTAATAGTTACGCGTATGCGTAACTAGAATCCTGTGTGCAAGATAAAATAAATGTTAGGACATAATAAATAAAAACAATTGCATGTTTTTCTGCACTTTTATGAATAAAAAATATTCTTAAATCCACTATCAATAATGAACAAGAAACGATACCTTTAAAATTTTTTAGTTATGTAGGCTG
>OY757905.1:92690299-92935299 GCA_963585895.1 Sepioteuthis lessoniana | reverse complement strand
AGGTTTTATTTTCAAATATCCCTTCATGCTTTCCTTCCATATAAAAACATGAACGTGTAAACATTTTTGATTCATTAAAAGATTTAATCATAGAAATGTTTCTTTTTAGGAGAAAATGAAGGATTCGAATTCGATTTTTACTGTTACTTTTATAATATTGAGAAGTTGGTTAAAAAAACATGGTTCTGCGTGACTTCACCCCATGAAAGTGTGTATTCAAAAGAAAATTGGATAGGAAATTGATTTAAGGTAGTTCAAGTGGGTTGCTCTTATAAATACCCCCGGTGCAGTTTTTACGTTTATGATTTCTGATACTCATACATACATACATACATACATACTTTCATACATACCAGCTGAGAATTTTACTTAAAACCTTTCGAGCTTATTGGGTTCAGAATTTACCTGAGATCCATCATGATATTGATACATCTATTTAGGAAAGATTCACGGACTCCAGTTAACATTTCGTCTTTATATTTCCTCAATGCAGAATATGATTGATTATAAAATGATATTTTATGAGATTAAGAACAAAAACGTTACTCATTAGCGAATGGACTGGAAATTAATGTATTCCCTGAGTCGGTCATTTTAAGTGCATGTGATATATTGCTCAAATAAAAACCTCTCAATGAGGTGCAGTTTTTCAAGGTTAAATAATTGCTGCAATATCGAATACATATATGACCATGATATGATATTTAATAATCAAATGATATCAAGCAAAACTTGTGCATGAATTTGACCATCAAGTTTTGTCTCAATCACTAAGCTTCAATACCATGTATCAAAAAAGTCAGCCAGTATCATTGAATGTTATTGAAGACGTAGATTTTACATTAGACTATCCTTCTCCGTGACAGATGATTTAAGAAAAGCTAGGAGTACATCATTTTTCTATGATATTCTTCTAACTTCTGGCTGGATGTTTAATCAAAATCTTGGCCTCCATCATGATTTCAGTATGCTTGATAACCGTAACATACATACATTTAGGAAGATTTAGATTAAATGCATCATCTCAGTTTATGTGACGAAATAGTTTTGACAGGTGGAAGATCAAAAGATTTTGCTTTTTCTTTCACCTTCCTTTTCTTTTTTTCCTGATCTTCAATTAATAATCTTTTCCTTCTTTTGCTTTTATTGCCAGAAGGAAAAGAAGTTGGCTTTAGTTCAAAAGGGCGGCCATCTTTTTGAACAGCCGAAAATACACTTCTCAGCCTCAGCATAAGGTCGACCTGTGCAAACCAATAGATTAGTCAGCATATTTGGTGAATAAGATCTTTTCTAATATTATATTTACGTCAACTCAGTCACGAGCGGTTTTATTCCCTCTGATCTGTCATAAAAAGATCAAAATTGCCGAAAGGTTGTACACCGGCTGATGATGACCTGAGAGTCAGAAACTTTGAAACCTGTCTGCATGTGCATGACGTTGGTCTTTACAATATTTATTTCCAAAACGGTTTATTTGAAAGACCTGCTACGTTTCCTTGGTAACAATGATTTCAAAAGAACAAAAATGAGTGGAAAAAAAATAGACAGACACTTCTTACTGCATATATTTAAACACATACACACACACACGCATATATATATATATATATATATATATATATATATATATATATATATATATATATGGGTGACTCTATACGTATGTGTGTATGTAACTATTTACGTTTCCACTGAAAAAAATAAAATATATACACAAGCCTAAACTTTGTGTATTACCGATTTACAAAAATATACTCACGCCTTTGTATTCCCATTATAACTCCAACGCGTGCGCACACACTCACACACGCAAACACACATATACTTACTCACACGTGTGTGCTCGCACGTGCGTACACATACGGGAAGGATTGAATTTATGTATATGGATAATTCTGGAAGTTTTGTTTGGTTTCTCTCGGCAAATAAACTTTTCGCTGTAATGTTCCCAAACTTAAAACAATAATTGAATAGAAATAATTTTGTTACAAGACGTCACTAACCGTCCAGAATTTGTTTTTCTTTCATAAATAATTTTTTTGCTTGAACATTGGATATTAGTAATTACGTTTGTTGGTAGTTCATGTTAAAAATATAAAATAATCACTGTGCAATTATGCTTAGTTGGGACAAAGAAAGATTTTTAAATCGATAAGCCACTCATATTAATTAAACTTTTCATTACAAATATGCTTGAAACATTCACAAAGCAATATTGACCTCATAAGATTATATAATGATATGATTGTAGACTTATTTAATACTGTGCAGATTTACCATTTTTAGGAAGAATTACTGTAGGTAACTTTTTGGTGAAAGACAAGTTTTATAAAAATTGATATTGTTTAGAAGACTGAAATAAATAGAATAATATTTCTATTAATCCCACAATGGCTGCAATAAAAATGTTGCCGTTTTACCTGATATATACAAGGACTTCATCTAATGAATTAATGTAAGGAAAATCATAGCAGTTATATCTCCCGAAAATGCATTCTTATGCTTTTCTCAGCATGACTCTTCAGTTGCGAAAATGTTTAATCACGAATAATACAGAATCTTGAATCAATAACTAATGCAATTTCTCTGCTTTTCTCTCTCATTATTACGTACCGGCTATACTCGTGTAATGAACGACGTTTTAAGAACAATTTTCCCCTCAAAAACAAGGGTTGTTCATGATAAGTTATATATTTTTAAACACTTAAAAGCTTGACATAGTTCATTGCTCGCAAGAGGCTTTCATTACATGAAGTCGTTCATTACTTTAATATATATGGTATGTATAATGCATGGATTTGTTTTTCACTTATTTAGATTTATTCTAAGGTAAACTCTTTTATATACCTTTTCTACATTTCAGTTAATTCTCTGCTCATTCTCGTATCACTGTTTTCCCGCACGTATTAACAGCCTTTTTCAATCTTTCCTTAACATTTTATCTCTCACTTACTGACAGATTTCAGTCTAAATGTGCACCTGTGAACAATCACGCTCTGCCTCAAATAAATTCATCGTCTTTTACTTTTTCATCACTTATCTAGCTTGCATTTTCCCATCATTTTTCACAGGATAATACTATTCATTTGTACACATTTTTTTCAATACATCCTTTGTATCTTCAATCGACAGATTTATTGCATCGTCCATGAAAATGTACACACTAATCAATTAAAATAATACAATGTCTTTCCGTCTAAACTAAAAATTATTTGCTGTGGAACATTATCCCATCAACACAGATATTATTTAAAATTATTGGCCGCTAATCTTTACAAAGTTGAGATTATGTAACCAGATCTAAAATTGCAAAATGTCTGTAACGAAAAGTAGAATACATAATTATTTAAAGTAGTGTATTTATCTTAAGAATTCTACATACTTATATTTAATTAGATCCGTTTCGATTATTTAATGACCCTCGACAAATGATAAAAATTTCGGCACCTTTGGTTTAGAAAAATGTTATTAAAAGATTTTAATCCGATTTTTATTAACTTTTTAAATTCATTTTAATTTAAAGAAAGCAGAGTAGAAGAGCATTAATCAATAGTTAATTATGTATACCCATTTAAATATTTTGCACTCTACAAATAATATATTTTTTCTCATATACTCCATATGTACCTTTATGAACATGTCCTTACACACACACACACACACACACACACACACACACACACACACACACACACACACACTGCGCAAAGTATTGGTGTATTAGTACGTACACACAAGCAAATACATATACCGAATTATTAAATCTTTTTCAGCAGCGTAGTAAAATATATATATATATATATATATATATATATATATATATATATATATATATATATAAATTCAAATAAATATGGCGGAATTTATAAACCACTTTCTTATAGTTCCGAATGAAAAGTAACATTGTTTCTTATCTCCCTCTCTGATTAGACTTCCTCCAACAAGTATACGTAGTAAGTTGTTTTTTAATTCTACTCGATTTTCTTCGGTGCCTACATATTGAGAGTCACGAGTATATACGCATTCAAGAAGTTTTCATACTTTTTTTGTACAGGCATTTAAAATTGGCATAAACTCATGAAAATTCAGTATGTTATTGCTATACATCTTATGAGATGACTGGCCAATTTTTATGATTTCAGCTTCAAATGAACAGGTACAGCAGCAATTGGAAAATACCCTACTAAAGCCAAATTGCCACAGCTGGTGAATTTCAAAAATCCAGTCAATGGCATTTCTACCAGGACAATGCACCAGTCCACAACTTCATCCTTGTTAATGACTATTTGACTCAGATGGGCGTAAAGAGAGTTCCTCACGCTCCCTATAGTCCAGACCTTGCTCCCTGTGACTTTTGGTCATTCCCTAAGCTCAGAGACTGTCATTATGAGACAATTGAGGAGATGAAAGAGGCTGTGACGAAGTTCATTGACACGCTCACACAAGAGAACTTCCATGTGGCCTTCCAGAAGTTGTTGGAACGGTAGAACAAGTGTATTGCTGCCGGAGGAGATTACTTCGAAGGGAACTAGAGTTTCATGTGAGTACTATCAATAAAAGTGCCCATACGAAAAATGTCTGGAAACTTATTTAATGATCCTCGTGTATATATATATATATATATATATATATATATATATATATATATATATATGTGTGTGTGTGTGTGTGTGTGTGTGTGTGTGTGTATATATATATATATATATATACACAAATGAGAATAGAAAATCGTTTAAAATTACGTTAGATAAAATTTTAAAATACCCATATACTGGTCAGCAAAACATGATAAATTTTAGAATTAATAAAGTTCTAACCTTGTGAATATTGTTTCTTTAGTATAGATTCCAAGTATCGTCAATAGAATAGAAGACATAATCATCAGGAGAAACTATATAAAAATATCAACAGATATGTTCTGATTGTCTTACTGATATCTTCCTGTGATTAATTAAGTTATGAATACACCTATTTACCAATCTACTTATCTACCTACAAACTATATCTATATATCTATATATATATATATATATATATATATATCCGATTTTTTTCTTTTACTGCGATGTTGACGATTCTGTCTCCTAAAACTAATGCTGTATGAAAAGGAATGCTTCGAATATATATTTTGAAAATTTTTTAGGACAATGCTTAATCTTTCCAATTCTTAGTGAACCAAGCTTTTCCGTCGCAAAAGGAAATGTGAGTTCGAGTTTTCACAGAGGCTTATACTTTATTCGTTTTTCTGAGGTACATTGATTCTCGCCGTTGTAGATATGACGAACCGGAAGTATTGTGACGGAAGACATTTTAGATTAGGTAGATGAAGGATAATTACAGTTAATATTGCATATAAATATGCTTATAATACACAAAAATAACATCTTTACAAGCTACGATCACACAAAACACACCTTTGTTCTTTAATCTTTTCCCTTGATTTACGTAAATCTAATTACAATCAACATCACCGCTATCAGATTGAATAGAAACAAATCTGTACATACACCAATATTTTCACAGCTATATAAACATTAATCTTCTAAAAGCTACGAATCTATCTGATATATACACACCCACGCATTTTACTCATTCACGTACCGCCTTCATACTCACTCCACTTTTTCTCAATTATGAACTCGCAAGAACTTTCTCAATAAATACAAGACCAACTCCAAAGAAATCTTGTAATCATTTGCCAGTAGAAAAATAAATTCCGCTTCTTTGAGAATCCCAAGATCAGCATGTGGCAAGTTCAGACCTCTTCGTATTTGCTTGGATGGCGCTGAGCTCACAATAACATCAATGCGCAAGCAAGTTTGGCCGACGGAAGAGACGAGCCTCCGTCTTTACTGACAACAAAGCCGGCTCCAAGAACATTTGGCACGCACACCGGGCGCATAATCCTCCAGCCTTTATGTTCACTAGAATGCACCAAGTTTCATACACTTTGGTCATGACACCAGTGACATGTGCTCATTTGAGGAAAATATTTCATACAAAAGCCGTCATATGCATCATCATCCACCGCACAAAAAAATGTGCAAGCTAAGAGAGAAAAAAGAGAGAAAGAGATGAAGAGAAATTTAAAGAAAATGATAGAGAGTATTAACTGTATATACTTAAGCAGGTTATGTGTACATATATTTATGTAAGTATGTACGGGTGAGTGAAATTTTAGACATGAATACGTGTGTGCATTTCAACTCTCTATTAATAAATATGCACATATATATATTCTCAACATCATCCAATAACATGTGTTTTCTCATTGTGTTCTAGGTTACAACTCTCTCCACCACCCCTCGCTTTGTCTCACATACTAACATGCACATACATACACAAATATATATATATATATATATATATATATATATATATATATATATATATATATATATACAGAGATAGACAGAGAGAAAGAGAGGAAGAGGGAGAGAGAAATATATGGATAGCGGGAGAGAGAAGTAAGGCAATCGATAGCAAATAGTATATTACTCATTTATTGATATTTTCTCGTTGTCATAAATTCTTGTGATTAAGCTTAGAATATACCTATTTACTTACCTATCATATATATATATATATATATATATATATATATATATATATATATATATATATGTATGTATGTATGTATGTATGTATGTATGTATATATACATATATATATATATATATACTTAAGAAAATAGTTTTTCTGATGTAACTTAAGCTATGAATAGTAGACATGAATTTATTCGTCAACAAGCAACTTTAAATCCCATCAATTTTTTTAATTTAGAATTAATAAACCTGAATAAACTTTGATTCAACAGAAAATTATCTGGTCAATAAGTAAAAGGAAAACCAGTTCAGGATTTCATGCTTGAATTTGATTTCTAATAACAACTCTAAGTTTTTTAATCGGATCTTTCAGTGTCCGCAATCCGAATTTCTTAGTATTATGAAATTCGGCATTATAAAATCGATATTTTCCAGATTTTAATTGGACTGATTTTACCGAAAATAATTTTACTGCCAATGATTTCCATTCCCTAAAGTACTGTAATGTTCGCCAATGCTAAAAGCGCTTTTGTCGACTGAAAATGTACACAGCTCAGGGTCAATAAATAACTGGAATTGCTTTTTGTGATGCATTTACAAAAATGACATTAAAACAAGAAATGTATGCTTGTACCTTTAAAAACAACTAATTAAAATAATAAAGACACGAAGGTATTACTCATTCCTTCAACAGCAAAATGCCAAAAGCACTTCTTTTCATCTGAAATGTCAGTCTTCATATTTGACAATTCCAACTGTAAACGTAAATATCAATGAATTTTTGGCATGTATAAATATACCGTTTGCATTCAGATATTTTTTGAAATTTTAACCTTCCAACATTTTTCAGAGCATTTGCTGATATCATGTTTGACAAACCATTTAATATGTATCAAAGAGAAAATCAGGTTTCAAAAATATCAGAAAATTGATTCTTTGATTAAATGTATTGGAATTAGAAGGGAACTTATAAAGTTTAAATCAAATTGAATTATTTTATACCTGTCGGTATCTGCTGCGTATACGGGTCTTTTCTTTTGCTTTCCAGTCAACTTCCTAGGAGTAGGATTTTTCTTTGTTTTAGATATTTAAACATATATAATTTGTATTTCACTTTTATTTTCCGAAAAAGATATTTGAAATAAACAATGAATAAAACGTTTATTTTCTTCAAATAAATCTTTTTGGCATTTTATGTGAATTTCTATTATTCGAAGCAACGTGGAAAATGATCTTTTATTACAATGTGAATCAGGTCAGTTTTATTTATCTGAATGAATTCCACACATACACTGAGAGGTATTTTAGGTTTAAGAAAGAAAGAAAGGGTTACAATGATAGTTAATTTGGTTGGTACTTACTTTAACGCAATACTGTACTTGGCCGAAAGTTTGGGCTACAAATGTTTTTATTTGCCCTGACTCATTGACTCTTCATCTTGACACCAGGCTAGACCTATAGCCATATACGATTATCAGTTATGCTCATGTCTACTTTGAAATTTTCAATTTAATATTTTTATGAAAAAATTCAATCTCGTTATTTTTTAATCATATCTTATTTATGAATATATTTTTCATTAATGTTTTATTTTATCGCTTTTTATGTTTCTTAAACTTTTTATTAATCTGCCATGTCTTTCCTTATCTATTTCATAGTTTTTCTCTTCATATCTCGGTCTAATAGTTTTATATTTTCTTTTACTTATGTTTTCATCTTTCAATTTTTTTCATTATGTCCTTGTGTCCCAAAGTGAACATTTTCTCATTTTGATGAATTTTATATTTCACCACATTTCTTTAGTAAGTTCTGAACTTTTTTCTTCTGGTTCATTTTTGGAATACGCTTATTCTTTCATTTCAAACTTCAATGAACTTTTTCATATTGTTTTTTTCTGTTTGTTCAAAACTTTCCCTCTTCGTAAATAGCTACTTTTCACTTTGATTACTTCTTTTCCTATTCATTTTATTTTTAATATCCATTTTTGAAAAAACAATTTTCATTCATTATCTATTGTTTTCCTTCGTTATTTTCTTCGGGATAACTTTTCATTTACCTAACATTAAATCTTGGATTTATTTTCTTTTTCTTTATTTCTTTATAGTTTCATTTCCTTTACCTTTTCATTGCCTCTATTTTCCCCTTCTGATTGCCTTTCTTTCTTTGTTGTTATTTCGATTCAAACCTTTTGTTTATTCCTGCTTTATTTCCTTTTGTTCTTAATACTCCGTTATTTTCGTTTATAATAATAATAATAATAATAATAATAATAATAATAATTATTATTATTATTATTATTATTATTATTGTTGTTGTTATTGTTGTTGCTGTTGTTGTTGATGATGATGATGTTATTGTTTTTATTATTATTTTATCATTATTATTATTTAATTTTCAGTTTTACTTTTGATTTCTTGCTATTCTTCACCTGGGCCTTCGGTGAGGGATGTTAATGTTTATATTCATTCTACATATTTATGTTCTTTGCTGCCACTTTTGGATGATATCTTTCAGTCACATTGATTGTACTCTCCGAAGGAGAGGAGTAGGTCCTCAAGATGCAATTTTTGTGTTTCATATTAGCTTGGACTGCCACGTATCTTGTTAAAGCTTTAATCTGTTCTTTTATTTATCATACTAAAGGCTTCCTCTATAATGGCACAGTGACAGTTTACGATGCCATTTTTTTTTTCAATTTCTATTTCTAGGTATTTGTATCTTGTTGTTGTTGTTGTTGTTGTTCTTCTTCTTCTTCTTCTTCTTCTTCTTATTATTATTATTATTATTATTATTATTATTGAATTTTTCCCACTTGCCGACGCTGATGTAAAATACTGTAGTCTGAGTGACATCAAGATTGAGTGAAAACTGCTTTTTGAGGGACAGCAAGAATCATCTAGTTTCCAGGACTCTTCCCAGTATTTAAGCTAATTTCCAGTCTCTCTTCCAGGTGTTTTGAAACCGTTCCTAGGTCAAACTGACACAGAAAAATCGCTTAAAGAAGATCGCCAATGACATAACTGAAACCGGTAAAACTGACCCAGACAAATCACCGCTGGCAAAACTGACACTGGCAAATCGCTACTGGCAAATCACCGCTAGCAATAATGGCAAAACGTAAAATTTCAATTTGTAAAAAAAAAACAATGAAATAATATCTACGATGATTATAAATTATAAAAATTATTTTAAAATGTTCCATTAGATAACCTCTAATTCTTCCTCATGGTGAAGTAGCTACTCGTAATTTTTTAATATCTCCGTGTAATTGGAATCTTTTTATACTTTTTAAAAATTATTTTCGTCTTCTTCTTTGAATGCCTTCCAATCTATATATTACATTTAAATTTCGGTCTCGTGACATATTCTAGTCAAGTCTGGGCTCCCGCCTAAGCTTTACTTCAGTATTCTAAATAAGGTTCTTTTAGGTTTTTATATATTTTTAAAACATTCATCGCCATCCAGCAACTCATTTCCTTTGTATTCAATACAGTAGACAAAGATGATTGTTAGCATTTAATGTATCATGAAAGCCAGCACTAGATTGCATTTCACATCCTTTTTATTTCTTTGTTGCTTAATTCATATTCAATTTTAATGATTTTATATCCAAAATTTAGTATTTTACATTTAACGATGATAAATTTTAATTTCTCGATATCTTCCTAATATGACAATTTGTTTGAATTCAAGAGTGTTGTTTCTTTTGAAAATGTTCCAACAAGTATGATTTATTTAGGGATATAAAATCAACTGATGATGTTAAAACATCATCAGCAGATTTTATATCCTTAAATAAATCATATAGGAATATTAAAAATAACAGAGTTCCTATTACTGGTCCCTGAATGTATATTCTTATTCTCAGAATAATTATTTCGATTTTTTACTTTCATATTTCTATCTTTCAAAAAATATCTGATAATATTTACTATTCTTTTATAAATACTTATGTTTTCATTTTTACTTCTAAATGATAACGAGATACCGTATTAAATGCTTTGCTAAAATTAAAATATATATTACCCGCATTATCCCCTTCCATCAAATATTAATTTATTATATAAATACTTTCCAAAATATTAGATTGTGCTGTTTTACTATTGACAAAACTTTGTTAATTTCAATATCTTTCGATAAATTTCATATATTTGCTTATATTTTGTCTTATTTAATCTCCTGTTAATACATTTTCTTACTTTTAATGATAATTTCCTCATTCTTTATGCTTTCATTTTCTTATTTTTCAACTACGACCTTTCTCAGTTCTCAGAAATGCTTTAACTTCTTCTTCTTCTTCTTCTTCTTCTTCTTCTTCTTCTTCTTCTTCTTCTTCTTCTTCTTCTTCTTCTTCTTCTTCTTCTTCTACTATTAACCCTTTCTTCTTCCTACCCCTGGCACATCCTCCCTCTCTCCCCCAACTACTACTACTACTATTACTACTACTACTATTATTAATGATAATAATAATAATAATAATAATAATAATAATAATAATAATAATAATAATGATAATAATAATTGTTATTCTTAAGATTCTACAGAATATAAGCGAACAACTAAACTCAAGTTTAATTAACAAAAAAAATATTTTTGAAATAGTGGCTTTTAGGTTGGACGCTTTGAAACTGACAGACATGATAATGTTTTTAATGCATCTTGAACAGTATCCCAAATAACATTTCCAACATTTAGCTCCTTGGCAAGATTCTGCCGCCACATCCAGGAGCAAAAATCTTTCTGAATACATTTATTATTTTCTTTCTTCATTTCTTTTTGTCGTTTATTTTTCTCAGTTTTCGACATCATCTTCTTTTTCTCTCGACTTTTACTCTCTCTATTCAACTTATGACTCTAATTTCTTTTAATTTCTGCATTCCTCTCATTTCTTCCATCCTGAAAACTTTTTGCAGGTTTTATTTTTTATTTCCTTTTATTTTATCCTTTTCCTCTCTTTCCGTTTCCTTTTTCAATTTCTCTTTCTCTCTCTGCAATTTTACTTGCCCTTTTGGTTCGAGATTTTTTAATCTTATCTCCTCGATTTTTTCTTTCCCAATTCATCATTAAAAAAACAAACAAAACAGAAAAAGTTAATGATGATCAAGGGTGGTGGTTAGCAGGAAGCGCGTAGCAATATGCAGCGCCGACTGTGAAAGCAAGGGGCGTAGCACCCCCGCCAGTCATTCACCGGTTTTGTCAGTCAGGTACACAGTGCGGCCTCACCACAATTCAATATTCGACAGGAAGTATGGCCGTAATTACAGCTTCTACGTTACATGGATGTGCCCGCGGGTTGGAGGGCGTGCTGGCTCACCATAAATACATGCCGGGAAAATCCGTTTGGAAAGCGAGGAAAAAATAATAGAAGTTGGCGATGGATGGTGAGGATAGATGATGAAATATGAAGATAGTAAGCGGAAGAGAAGGAGTGAGTACTAAATGTAGGCACAGTTGGATTTCTGCTGGGAGGAGAGTTTTGTGTTGGAAAAATTGTTTAATGATGAATAAAAGAGGAAAAAAGAGAAGATAAAAGTTAATAGGAGGTAAAGTGGTTTAGGGAAGAAAAGAGATTTGAAACGGCAAGTAAGAAGAGCAAGAGGGAGTTTGACAAAGATTAACGTAAAAATAAACAGAAAGGACGTGGGGAAGGGAAATGATACAGAAAGAAAAAAAATTAAAAGCAACGATGACAAGATGAGAAAGATATCAATTTGAGAAGGAATGAAACGACAATAGTAAATATAATAACAACAGAATCTACAATCTAAGATGTAAGATTTATGAAGAAAAAAAAATAAAAGAAAATGAAACAGGAAAATAATTAAATTTAACAGAAGAAAAGAAAGCTTTTTTAGAGGAAAGGATAAAGGTAAAACAAAGAAGAAGAAGAAGAAGAAGAAGAAGAAGAAGAAGAAGAAGAAGAAGAAGAAGAAGAAGAAGAAGAAGAAGAAGAAGAAGAAGAAAGGAAAAAAAACACAAGAAAATGTAGAAACAGATGAAAATGATCTCAAGGGCAATAATTTTCTGTTTGACATAATGCTGATGGTGAGGAGGATGAATTAAAAGAATAAAAGATCAAGATGAAGATGGGTTCGCAGGAGTAAGTAAAGATAAAATAAAATAAGTAATAAATAAAAAAAGAAAAAAAAAGAATAGGTATGAAGTGAACCAGGAAATTTAAAAAGAAACAAGAAAATAAGAAAGAAGATATGAGTAACATTTTGGACAGTGAGGAACGAGTGAAAACATTGGGAAAAAAGGGAAGAAAAAAGAAAACGATAGATAGATAGATATATAGATAGATATGCAGTATATGATTTAGAGTTATTTTCCTTTTAAATTTTTACTATCTAATTATTAAAAAAGACTACCAAATTACATGCATTGACAAGTAGGGAGATGATGGGAGAAAATGAATATTTTGTATAAAATAAACGACTTTTTTATATGTTATCTACGGAATCATTGATGAATCTACATAGATGATTTATACATCCCTCCATACAAAGAAAGAAAGAAAGAAAGAAAGACACATTCATATGTGTATATGTGTGGTGGATGCAGAGAGAAACAAAATACAGGAAGGAAATTGACTGAAATTCATAGTAAAAATATAGATAAAAGCGAAGAACTGAAAAGTTAACAATTTAGTAAAGAAAATATCAAAAAGACCCAAAAAAGAAAGAAAGAGAATGAAGCTGTAAAGAATGAAAAAGAAAGGACTGAGACTGGGAAGGGCCTGACAGCTGGAGCTGTTGATTTCTTGGACGAAGATGATTATAAAAAGAGTACCTCAGGCTAAAATGGATGTGATGGTGCCAATGATAGAATTAGAGCTACTTACAGACAACCACTCACAATGAAAACAACAACCACGATATAGACGGCAACAACATTCGTCGTTGAGTTTCTTCTGTTAATAGCGAAGTCGACGGTGAAAAGGTTGTTAATGGTATTGTCAATGGCGGTCTGAGCCGCTGTCCCTGTGAGCAGTGATTTCAACGAACACCGCTGAGAAAACTCGCTATGACGCTAACCACGCAATGTCCTCCAAAATGTCACAAGAAAATGTCGCCCGAACATCTTCTGAAATAGAGAAAACAATGAAAGCAGCGATATTTTCGAGGTTCAAAATTCTCAGGATGAAATTTAATATGTTGTTTTACGACAATCATTTACATTGCCGTCTAATTTATTTGATGTAAATTAAATGAAATATTTTAATGATGTGAATATCAGATGATCGTCATATTTTTCCATCTGTCTTCCTTGTTAATTTCTTGGCTCCTATTGTCTTATTCAAAAAAAAAATATACATTTATCAATTTACTCAGCCTCTTTTTCTTCCATTATTTATCTTCCTTCTATTCTTCCTTTCTATCCATTTTCCTTTCTTTCTAATAAATGCATCTGTCTAAATAACAATCATACTTCAAAATAGCATGCTACTGAGATGTTTACTGTGCTACAAGCGTTATATACTACGTTCCTTTGATTATTATTGAAATACGCGTACAAGACCGAAAATATGGGTGAGCTTGTTTTTAATCGAATTGAAAAAAAAAATTATGCAGAATTCTTTTTCAAAGTAGGAGTAAAGGTTTACTCATGAAAAATTGTTTCAACGGTACTCAGTATCATAAATGGTACTAGGGTTTCAAATGTTCAATCTACCGGCCACATTTCTCTAGATTATCGGCGGTGGTATCTTCCTTTGTTATCAAAACTGAAACCAACATTATAAGTTTGTCGATTTCAGATGATAAAATAGAATGAAGTAAAATACAACAAGATCTGAACACAATTTCTCACAAAAGCTTTCCAAAATTAAAAGAGATTGCTGAGAACTATGCATCAAGAAGACACGTCTTATCTAAAATAGTAGTCACCTTTCTCCTCTTCTTTTCTTTCTTCGTTTTATTTTCTCTTCTTTTTCTTTTCAACCTTTTTTCTTTCTTTTGCGTATAAGTTTTAAAATGTTCTACATAATATCCTATTAGCAATGTATCTGCTTTTCTCATAGTTGCGTATGATTCACTTTCTTAGTTTTCTTTTTAACTAATTTGTGCTGAGTTTCATACAACGCCAAATCAATAAGACATTAAAGTTTCGACTTATGAAAGGATTATATAGTCCTTATTACTCGTTATATATCTTTCTATGTCTTGTCTTAACTCTTTGATTTGAGTGACGAAATTCTCATCTCTCTGTTCTCTTTCAAATTAATACATGGTATGTTCAAAATGTATCGAGGCTATCTCAGTATTTAATATGAAAGAACTATGAGCGAAACGTTCATTATTTTTATTAGTATTTTGTTAGTATTAGTATTCTATTCGTTTTATTATTTCCTTTTATATGTTTCTTTTTGTGTTTAACTCGCTTTTTCCAGCGGTTTTTTCATTGGTCAAAGTGAATCTGAAATTCGTTTTTTGATATAACGTGAAGGTGTGACGTCGTATTCCTTTTAACGTACTCTGTGTTCTTAAATCATACCCTTTAGATTAATTTTCAGTTTATAAAACATGAAAAAAATGGCATAGTGCTAAGTATTATGGTATATGGAGGGTGCTAAACTTTCACAATGTTTTTTTTTTCTTTTCTTTTTTAAATTTATCTAGATTGCTGAATAAAAAACTTTGATATTGGCACTTACTGGTCCAGATTTCTAGACTGCAGATTTGTCGATGATATGACAATGTTAAAAATGACACTCATATAACTATAAATACCAATTAGATTTGCCAAATGATGCAGCATTCAAACATTCGTATTAATCTGCATGCAATACTTTCAATTTTGGTGAGAAATCTTGATATTTCTATTCACAAAATTGAACTTCATTGCTTTCGGCCGTGTTCCAGTGATTTCATCTATGGAAAAGTTTTGGTATTGATGAATTCATTTTCAGGATTACACTGTCTCTGATCATGGATCAAAGAATTTTAAGACTTATACTGAGAGAAAATGTATGAAGTGAACGACCAGAAAACATTCTGGTTCCCAAAGAATTTGGTGACCATAAATTTTGACATTAAGACATAGTGGGTCTATTTTATGCTTCAAATTTTTTTTAAATTGAATTATATAGGGATGTTTCAAATACTCTGAAATAAGAGAACATAGTTCGATTTTGTCTTCAAAGTTCTTAGCTCTACAAAATATTCTTAACTGAAATTCTCAGGTCGCTATGTGTGTGTATGACTGTATGTGAGTTTAAGTGTTAATGTAATAAGTATTATTATTAAGCTTTAAATGTCAATATGACTGAAAAACTTTTTCTTGTCTTTTTCGATCTTTTTCGTTGAAAAATTGAGCTATGTAGATACTTTGAAAAATGTCTCTTTAAATTGAATGAATATTATCAGTTATAAATAAGATAATTTCAGGGCTTGGCAGATATTTTGGACGTACCGTGTGATGCACATGTTTGTTTTCACGGTTTAAATGCATTACCCACAATCTGACTATGTTAACATCCACTGTTTCATCTTCGTAATTTTTTGCGTGTAAGAATTCAATGGAACATCTTGAATTTAGTACCTTCAAACTAGCAAAGAAAAAAGGGGATTACTAAGGTATAGGCATTCCACCTCTACAATCAGACTATCAACAACTGCCTTTTGTGCTGCAGATAAACATGATAATAAGAAGTGGCATTAATTTCGAGAGACTTTCTTTCGGTCATTGAATATAGGTTTTTGTCCATTCATGGCAAAAATAAAAAGCCAGTGTTGATGATAAAATTGTGTTCCGTAGCAGAACACTTACTCTACCCTATTGTATTATAATTCCTGCTTCTATTTTTGTTTTCGTAGAAATAAAAGGTGACATTAATTTCGGGGCAATTGTTAGAATTTAGATTCATTGAAATGAAAATAAATAAACGAATTCGTAAAAGTTATACATATTCAGGAGTTTGAGACGAAATTATTTTACTCCTTTGAGATCTTTTCACACGGGCCTTAGCTGAGGGTTTTCATTGGATTGTGAGTGACAGCAAGTCTCCTCAAATCTCCAGGAGTATTCTCACTTTTATGGCTGATCCTAATTATTCTGTATTCCCAAGTCTTCCAGTCCTTTTACCAATCCTTGGGGATTGTTCTGAACGTAAAAATTACAAATGGTATAACCATTACCTTCCTGTTTCATAGTTTGTTTGTTTTTTTTTTTTTTTTTTTTTTTTTTTTTTTTAGTTTTCTACTAAGGTTTTCGTATTTATCTTTCTTTTCGCTCTTTTTCGGTTTCATCCTGCGGTCAGCCAGGACGGCAAAGTCCATTATTCGGCAGGTTCTTTTTTCTTTTTTTAAAAATCACAAAGCCTGGTAGTCTAGTCGAGAATTATTATTATTATTATTATTATTATTATTATTATTATTATTATTATTAGCAGTAGTTGTCGTGGTAGTAGTATTTGTTGGGGAAAATTATATAATGCTGTGCGAAACTATTTTCTAATGTGTTTTGAAACTGTACTTTTCGTTGTTTTATAAGCATTTGGCATTACAAACTGTGATTATAGTCACTTTGAAAGTATTAAATTGACGACTTATGAAAAATATTAGATATTTTAATTGAAAAGACTCTTTTCAATAAAAGAAAATACATTTGATATACGTCTACATACATTATTTAATTACGGATGGGTATTTCTGTTTAGAGTGTAAAATCTATGCGCTAAGGAGCAGTGTGTTGTTATCGTAGCAGAAATGTCTTCTGCTGAGGATAGGTATACTATCTGTATCTCTTAAAAAACGTCCATTTGTTTCAAAAAGTATAAATTATATTCAAAGATATAAATTTGACAATAAAAAATTTAAGAAATATAAATAGTTCCTTTCAAAATCAACTCGTACTCATGTTTCATTCAATCCATACTGAGTCTCTTTAGCTCAAGTTAAATCGAAATGATTTTTCATAAAACTGATTTGATGAAAAAAACACAAAGAGAATTTAATCAATTCATTTTATTTCTAAGTTTAGCGCCTGTTACCTGAAACTGAAAAACTCAAAAATCCAATTCAAACTGAAGCACTGCTTTAATTACAGTTTTTTATTAACATTATAATTTCTTGCAAAGAAATAAAAGAGCAAAGTAAACCATAGTATAAAATAAACATGTTTTTATCTAACTTTTTAAATATGTCTTTACGTAAGTTTAGCAATACCAATCATTATTATTTGTTTCTGCTTGATAAATCGAAAACCATAACACCTTAAATAGTAAACTCAAAATTTTCCACTTGGTGCTGTTTAAGCTTCATGTATGTAATTACCCTACACCTTCGCCAATACCGATACTGAAAGTATTAAGGCTGACATAAAATTTTTCCAGCATTATCTACTGAAACACAGAATTATACAATTCCAGCACCGTCCGTTCTCACCAGACCTCGGTCAGTGAGACATCCTTATATTGGTTCGAAGATCTGGATAAATTTATAAGAAATACGAAACGCATTTTAAACCTATATCTAAATTGAAATTTCAGGAGTATTGTAAATAATGGAAAACTCTTTGTGTTAAGTGAATTAAAAGTAACAGGAGTTATATATAAGAAATCCAACACACCAAGGAATGGATCATTGATTTTCAAGAGTCAGATATGACATATAAATTATATAATACTACAAAGTGGTAAAATAAATGGATTTTAACCAATAACATTTAAATTGGTTCATCATATCAGCAAACCTTAACAAGAAAAACTTTGATATTGAAAAAGATAAGAAAAGAAGCAAACCAACAAACAAAAAAGACAATTCATGGCCTGTTTACTATATACAGCGGAATTTCTTCTTACTTGAGTATAACAAATGCACTCGGCAATGTCGAAGACAATAAATTAGATTGTCGAAAACAGTTATAGTTATTCCACATATAAAAGATCACGAGAGGATGAAAGCTTCCAATAAATTTCTGGACTGTATGAAATTCTGAACAGATCAAGACTTTTAATGCATATATTATTATTGAATAATGCATTATATATATATATATATATATATATATATATATATATATATATATATATCTTAGGGAATATAACAAAGGTAAAGTTGCAAAATTTGGCTGTAAAAATGAAGCTTTTTAGAGCAATTTTAGCCTTTCTAATTAGCCATTCTTCCGCCTATCAGCAACAGAAATGACCGACGGGTTTACTCCAGTGAGGTCAATATCCAAAAGATGAAAGTTTACATTCCCTTTTTCAAACTATGATAGCATTATGCTTTTTCACAAAACATTAGTTTCATTTTTTACTGGCAAAAAACATAGCTATCGAATGTACTGATTGCATATGAAAATAGAAGTATGGAGACGCAAGCTGGCTCGATCTGAAGGCGTCATTATTCTCTCTCTATGTCTTAACATTTTCGAGAAAATAAATAGAAGTCATTATTTTCGAATTGTCTCTCACTCTCTCTCTCTCTATCTCTCTCTCTAACACACACACACACACACACACACACTGAAAAAGACTGAGACAGAGAGAAAAATTACATCATAAGATGAATGTAATGTAAAATGAATATTATGTTTTCATTTTTTAAAATTATAATAAAACCAAAGACGACATTAAATTAAGCTGTACCCAACATTTTGCCAATGGAATTCGTTCTATGGGTTGTTCACTTGTCTAATCAACAGACAAATCTTTCTTGCAAATGATGCGTTATAAAATTTTGGTTGTTGCTTGATTATTTGATACGAAGAATTACAGTGGATTCTGTAATTTGTTTATATTTTATTTAATTTTTATTTTCATTTTATATAAAGTAACGCAGAAAATTCTTTTAAATTTAATTTATTTACAATTGAATCTTTAGAAGTAGCATCAAGTAATGAACTTCTTAGATGTTTCTGTAAACTTCACCAGAGTTGCAAATTTATCAAGATACTGAAAAGTTGCTTAATAGAGGGAAATTGCAATTTGAACATGTTCTTTTATTTTTATTTATTTATTCAGAGTCGGGTGTGGCTTGTGGATATATTTTGTTTTATAGACATATGAAATACAAGCGCGCATTTTAAATGACGCAATTACAAAATAAATAGAAATATGCTAATTTTCGAAAAACGCGTGTTTCTGCCTGTATGTGTGTGTGTGTGTGTGTGTGTGTGTGTGTGTGTGTGTGTGTGTGTGTGTGTGTGTGTGTGTGTGTGTGTGTGCTTCTGTGCGTAGCTGAGGTTTCTGTCATTGACTGATTTATTATCATATATTAGATTACCTTTGTCGCTGGCAACTATGCAAAATTACTAAATTTATTTTTTCTTTCTGTAAGAAATTCTAAGCTAAAATGTAAACATACACAAATATTATTAAAAACAAAACAGAGCTACAAAAGCACACAAATTCCAATAAATAAAATCGATAAGCGATTAAATATAGCAAACAAGTTATTACATTTTATTGACGCTTTTTATTTCGTATTACATGACAGGTTTGTCTAGAGTCAATCGACTTCTTGCTTTAGACAAATAATATTCTAAAACATCATTACCTTATGATATTTTTTTTAAAATGTGCCATATATGACTTTACGTTTTATAAGAATCATTGAATTTTAAATGCTCAAATAGAGTGGATGAGTTCCATTTTATGACATTTCTATCACACAGACACAAATTTGATCAATAACTGTTGTATATTTTACAAAAAATATTCTATTTGACGTATAACCATTCGCGATGCTAGCTCAACCGTACAAACTATTTGTGTGATAATAGCATTTCTAATTGTTTTATTATCTCCAAAGAATTTAAAGGTTCTTAAAAAGGATTGCAAATAAAGATAAAGAATCGTAATTTCAAATTTAATTTTGAAAATTTCTAACCTTCTCTTCTTTAATATTTTTTGTTTAAAGAAAACCCGATCACATATGGTAAAATTAATCGATTTTTTAAAAATCTTGTTATGTTTTGACTCAAGTAACTAAAAACTACCTTTTTCTACCGTTGAGATGAAAGTATTTTGATTAATGTTAAAATATTCTTTTTTACAATAATATTAACAGATCGTGCAAATAAGCATTTGTCTTACAGGTTACAAATATTCAGATGAATTTTCATGCATAGATTCAAACGTCACTTTTTTCGTTTCATTTCTTTGTGTACGACTGCATGAATTTCCAGATATCAGATACATCCTGCACATTTTCACAGCAACATTACCACTGCCTTCTTTTTTGCATCTTTTCGTCACATATTTATTTTTACAGCTTTTGACTTTTATTTCTATACTTTACATCCTGGTTATTTTTTCCCTTCAACGTTCGTATTTTTATGGAATTTTCTCTAGGTTTTTCCAGATCCTGATTTTTCAGTTGCATTCTGCCTCGCCCTCACCGTCGTTTTTCTCGTTCACATCATTTCCATTCTACACTTAGCACTTACTACTTGGGTTTTCTCGACTGAATGTTGCCAGGAGACATGCACTGATTGGGAGGTTAAATCAGTAATGAAGAGCTCTTCATTGTCCATTTGCTGGAAGCGACGCCATTGACAGAGAAGAGGCTCGACAGAACGCGAGATCAAGATTGAGATAAAGTCCAACCTGATCGCTGGAGGCTTTTCGTCTTTCAACCGCACAAAAGCACGTGAGAACAGCCTACAGCAAAGCACTGTAAAATTAAAGACAAAGTGCTGGGACATGCGTGTGCACATGACGATAGGGCTTTTACAAGACTGATCATTTGTCACATTTGAACATATCCCTGTTCTGGTGGTTGCATGAGGAGTGTGATCCTGGGTGTGGTCATCAGCATAAAACTTGTAATGGTTTGGTTAATGGTGGCCAGCTAAATTAGTGTAAGTTGGAATATTTGCTGAATAAAAGATTACATAAATAATAATATGGCTTTGCTGAGGAAACTAAAAATGAAGCACAATCGTTATTAATAGCAGCGCTGAATAATACCATATTTTACAATGATGTGAAAGCTAGAAGAGATAAAGGCTTGAAGAGTATTATCATGGCATGAATAATAATAATAATAATAATAATAATAGTAAAGTTGGCGATCGTATTCGAGGGAGACCAGAAGGCTCCTTTTCAATAGCTACTACACTGAGGTGTAGGGTAGCGCACTAATCCTTTCTTGGATTGCTCCACTTTACCCTTGATACGTACCTTATTATGCTTAGTGTTAAGCAAGGAGGTATCAAGAACCATTTTAAAAGTCTTTGGTATGATGCGACCAGGGATCCCGGACCAGTGGCGAACACTCTACCCACTTGACCAAATTTCGCTCAAATCAATAGGTCATCATCATCATCATCATGTCGTACCGCCAGCACGGATATCCGTGACCATCTCTCGCCACTTCTCCCAATCATTCATCGCCTCCGGCAGGTCTTCTGGGTTACATCCCGTGTCCTCACATAGCTGCTGTATGTAAATTTGGGCTGGTCGTCCTGATTTTGTTTGGCCAAATGTGGGGGTCCATAGGAGTACGTCACTTAAGAGCTCGTCCTTGCTTCACCAGCAGTGTCCGGCGTGTCTGGCTCGTCTAACCTGTATAGTTTTCGTGATGGGAGGCAAGTGGCCGTACAGTTGGCGTCTCGTGTGGTGTTGTCACCAGGACTTGTTCAATACTGCTCTCAACATTCTTGTGTAGTTGCCGTCAAGTTTTTTCTCCAGCCGTTTGGTTAGCGTCCATGTAGTGCATCCATATAGCAGAATCGATACAACCGCTGCCTGGAAGAAACTGCGCTTCATTTCATCGGTCAGGTCTGATTTCCATATGATTGAGAGCCTATCTATATCCGTCCATGCTTTTGTCAGTCGTGTGTTGATGTCGTTTTCGGTTGATGAGACGCTACTTCCTAGGTAGGTGAATTTGTCCACTAGCTTCAGAGAGGCTCCGTCTAGTGTGGAAATGTTGCCCGTTTGGTTGTAACACATATATTCAGTTTTGTGCGCATTGACATGGAGGCCAATGCCTGCTGCAGCTTGTTCCAAACTACGCAGTAGTGTCTCTGCTTGATTAGGCGTATTCGCCAGTAACGCCAAGTCATCAGCGTAGTCTGCGTCTGTGATTGTTTTTGCGGGGTACCGTTTGCTTCTTTTCTTAGTCAGCTCGAAGCCATTTTCTCTGATTTTGTCGATCGAAGTTCTAACCACGTAGATGATGATAAAGAGGTATGGGGCTAGCGTGTCTCTTTGTAGTACTCCTGCAACAATGTCGAAGTATTCCGTGTCTCCATCTGGTGAACGTACTTTCACTTTTGTGTTTCTGTAGAGGATCATTATTGCTGCTACGGTTTCTTTTGGTAGGCCGTATGCTAGTATGATTAGTTCCATTTCCCCTCTGTGGATGGAATCGAAAGCCTTGGTAAAGTCGACAAATAGTAATGTCGCCTGAAGGTTTTTTGCCCGAACGCCTTCAAGGATTCTACGGATGGTCAATATTTGTGCGGTTGTGGATCTATTTCTCCGGAAGCCATTTTGGTTTTTCCTAAGGATGTTGTCTATTTTGGGTTCTATGCGGTTTCGTAGTAGGGCATTGTAGATTTTGGCTGCTATGGATGTAAGTGTTATCCCTCGGTAGTTCTTGGCTAATCCGAGGTCGCCTTTTTTAGGGAAAGGAAGGATGCATCCCTTCATCCATCTTTCTATCCTATTTTGACTATAGACTGCGTTGCATTGCCAGAGCAGTATATCGTCGAATTGTCTAGTCTTCCACACTTCTGAGAGGGATTTCGTCCAGCCCTGCTGCTTTCCTATTTTTAATATTTTTAAGAACCGAGTTGAGTCCTTCTTTGGTGAAAGAACCTAGTTTAATGTCTAATTGCTTACTGATAATTCTGGTGATCGGTTCATCCGTTATTTTCGGCGGGCTTCCTAGTAGATTTTTGAAATGCTGTTTCCACAGTTTTGTTGGCTTGCAGCTTTCAATTTTGCTTTGGCTGTGCTCTTCCATCTACTTACTTCATTTATTGCGAAAAGATAAAGACAAAAGAAATGTAAAATCATAATATAATGTATAAGTTCTGCAACTAATAATAATAATAATAATAATAATAATAGTTTCTGCTAAAGTAATTTTTGAAAAGGTGAGTGGAAAGACTTCGAGAGTCGAGTGAGAGGTAATATATAAACGAAAGACAAAACTCACACATGGTACTATTTACCCAACCCCTCTGCTCGGGCAGGATATGACACAAGGTCAATTTTTAAGCGGAGTTTAACAGGTTTGAATTCAGAGTTTTCCTTCTCCTAGACTAGTTGCCTGACCAAGGCTGAAGAACCTAGTCTGTCCTACTATTTACCCATAGCTGGAGGGAGAATAATTGGATTCATACCTTTCCCAAGGGTATTAGTGCTATGTTAAATGCAATCAGTCTCGTCCAGGGTTTGAACTCGAGTCGCCGTGTTCATTTCCCTACGACGATAACGACTACACCACGGGCACCTCCAAAACTCACACATGGTCAAGTGCATTTAACTCAAAGGGAGCATTAGAGAAATTTTCCCCCTATTCAGGCGATAGTGCCGCTCTTTCTTGCATTCATCCAAAATTGGCGACCTCGGAAAGGTAATAACTTTTGATCAAATGTTAGCATGTCCTTTTGCAGCAATTATTACTACTACTACTACTACGACTACAACTATTATTGTTATTTATCGGTGTAAGAGTGGTATCTACTCAATTGAAAACTTGGTTTTCGGCTAAAGTAATAAAAAATGGTGGAAGTGGAGTGAGGCATAATGTATAAACGAAAGAGATCGCCTAGGGTCAAATAGATTTAAGTCAAAGCGAGCATTAGAAAAAAAGTCCCCGGCAGGATAAAAAAAATGAAGAAAAAGAATGAGGGGAGGGTGAAAGTTGTTATTTCTTTTACCCACTTGTTAAACATTGGAAGCCATGGGAAGCAGCAGGGTGGATGTAAATCACAGCGGATGAATCCGAAGTCGGGTCAACGGCGTGCTTCACCTGATACTTGTCAGATGAACCCGCTGGGGGCAGTGGCCAGGATCAATAGTTCATTCAGTAAACTGCTGCTACTCACCTTTAAGGGTTGTGTCTATTGATGAGGTAACTACTGCCATCAAAAGATTACCATGACCCTCACTCAAACCTTATGTCCAAACCACATCACCATTCACACGGGTAAAAAGCGATGTGTTCTGCTGAAGTTGGAGCTCTGGCCCCACTGTCCAAAAAATTAACTTCAGAACACAAACTCAAACAAAACTTGCTTAAATGTAAAACCACATTATATATAGCGACATTTAACGTTAGAACTTTAAATAGAATAGGGCAACTAGCGGAGCTGACAGCATCTGCGGTAAAGCATAACTTAGTATAAGTGCAAGAAGACAAATATCATCATAGCGAAGTAAAATAAAATTGCGCGATGCTGGTAAGGAATGAACTTTTGTTTCCATTTCTGTGTATAGAAATTCTATCAACGCCATCATAGGAGGAAAATTTTTATTACGTCCTGTCTGCTATTTGAATGAAGAAAATCGGTTAGTAGAAATTGTCTTTGAATCAAAATGCATAGTATATTTTGTTTTGTCCCTCAAACCTAAAATCTTTGGTAAATGTTTGAAATTTAAATGAAGACGCTTTTCAGGATTTTTCAGCAATACTATTTAAAAAGCATGGGTTAGACTTGAGCATTTAATTTTTTTGACAGAGAAAATCTATATTATTTGCCAGTACCTCCTTAAGATAGATGAAAAACAATGTATTCAAGGGATAGTTTGAAAGAGCAAATAATGGGACTAATTAACCGTTCACTAGGAGACCGGCAAAATATGTAAGAAGCATAATCCTCATTCTGAAGGGGACCAGATTCAATGGAAACAAGATTTCAATAAATAAATAAAAAATTACTATACTGGAATACCTTCAAATAGCTCAGGGACTAATTGTAGGAAATAGACTATAAAATCGCCAGTCTGTGGACTTTAGCTAAGTTAAAGCTAAGTTTGTTTTTTTCTGTGACCCGTTGTAAAAGAACTCTTACCATAAGTGTTCTCGATTGCATCTGTGTCAGGCTCGAAGATAATGAACAACCCGTGCGTCTGATATTGCCACAATATACTACCCATGTAAAATGACAAAATCAAATACAATTCAACATGGGGCCCAGACAACAGGTTTGGGTGTCCTGCCTTGATTGCTAACATGAAGGATCCGTTAGGCATCCTAAATATGTTGGTGGTTCTTCTTTTAAGTACACATATAATTCTTTTTTCCGATACACAAACGATGAACAAAGTAACCACTGAAATCAGAGACTACAGCGTTGAAAATGGACTTGGGAAGATAACAAACTAGCACTATACTATTTTTGGAGCAACCCAACAAAAAGAGGGTAAATAAAATGATAGAAATTTGGAAGGAATTATCTGGATTTAAAACAATAAACCGAGGGCTCACTAATCAGGTTAGAACAATTACAAAGAATGGTTGGTTTTCTAATCTTGAAATACTGGAAATCCAACAAAAAATACATTGGCAAAAATATAAACAGACCTCTAGTACAGTAATACAGGAAAACTAGAAACTCCTTACCAAAACCAAACACTAAATGATAATTGCCAAAAAACCGCAAACACAAAGACGCAAACACTGACCCAAGAAGGAAAAATGAAAGTGTAAATATTGAAAAGAATCATGTCTGAAAAGAAAACCACATAGTCTTCTCTCGAGAACCAAGACTGGAAGACATTCAAGTCCGAATCCGAGAAAGGAAACAACTTATTGATAAATATACTTACATACAACATCGTAGAATTGAACAATTTGATATATGCAGGAAAAAATTAGTCAGTGTTCCCCTGAAATACACAGTAAAAACCCGGATGGGAAATCTGGTTAGATTCGAAGATATAAAACAGCTATGACAACAGGCAAAAATATTATAACAGAACATGAAAATATATTCGAACTAATCTGTAAAAGCTTGACAACGAGAACGAAAAATACAACTCGAAGAGACTAATCAAAAAGTACAGGCGAAAGAAGGAAGACCAAAAAGTTACCGAGACAGGATGAAACAATTCAGACAAAGCAGAATTTTCCTATACAACGAAAGAAAATTCTACCGTCAAATAGGTGGAGAATGGGCGAAGACATAGGAGCAACCGTATGCAAACGAGGCAAAAAAGATTTTGGAACAAAATATGAGAACGAAAGATTGTTTCAAGAAAGTCGAATGGATAAACATGGAAACAGAGTTGAAATATTGAAGAAAACCCTAAGGTGGAAATACACTTCGACGCACTCTAGGAAACAATTAATACCAATTGGGGAAAACCCCGGCCGAGATGGCATACAAAAAATTCACCTCCATCTACGACAGACTGGCTACCGAAATAAATAAATGCATACAGAAAACTGAGATACACGAATGGATGACCAAAGGGAAGACCACTCTGATCCAGATAACCCCCTCAAAAGAACCGCCCCAAACATCTACAGACCCCCATATCGTGCCTAGTGATGATGTGGAAAATACTAACGGTACAAATCTACTACCCATTGATAAACCGCTGGCTCTTACCTGATGAACAAATGAGAACTTCTATGTATAGATCAACACATTCTCAGCAAGAGTAAAATTAGACAGAAAAAATTATCTATGGCCTGGATTGAATACAAAAAGCTTACGATATTATCCCCCAAAGGTGAATATTACACTGTCCTAAAATGTATAAAATACCAGACGAATTCATACAGTTTATCGAGAAAACCATGGAAACCTGGAGTCTCGAACTGACAACAAGAGGAAAAGCTTAGCAAAATCAAAGATCCAGTGAGGCATATTCGAGGGAGAGGCACTATCACCATAACTATTTGTAATAGCTCTGATGACATTCTCAGGAAATGCACAGGCGGATATAACCTCAGTAAATCGCAAGAAAAGATCAACCACTTAATGTTCTAGGACATTATCAAACTGTTTGCCAAAAACGAAAGAGAATTGGAAACCCCAATACAGAGAATGAGAACATAGTCTATAGGAATGGAGCTTGGCATAGAAAAACGCGCCATACTTGTATGAACAGAAGGAAACGACAGATGACAGAAGGAATCGAACTACCAAATCAAGAAAAAAATGAGGACGCTCGAAGAAAAGCAAACGTACAAATACTTGGGAATATTGGAAGCTGACACCATCAAACAAATTAAGATGAAAGAGAATTAAATAAGAGCGTCTCAGGAGAACCAGAAAACTACTCGAGACAAAACTGTATATCAGAAACATTACGAAAATAATAAATTCCTAGGGTGTGCTCCTCGTTAGATACTCAGGACCATTCTTGAAGTGGACCAGAGAAGACCTTAAACAAATGGACCCAAGAAGAAGAAAACTAATGGCCATGCATAAGACCTTGTACCCCAGAGATGACATTGACAGATTATATACGTCAAGAAAAGTGGGAGTAAGAGAACCTTCCAGAATTGAAGACAATGTTGACGCATCGATACAACGATTCAAAGACTGCATAGAAAAACGTGAAGGAAGACTAATCACAGCCATCAGCTACAATACTGACAACATTTAGATCAGCAGATCGGAAATAACTAGAAATCAAAAGTGGGAAGAAAAACTACTCTATGGATGTTAAAAGCGACTAACAAGCGACATCTCACACGAGAAGACGTGAACCTAACAATGAAAGGGAAAACTTAAGAGAGAAACTAAATCTCTTCTCATTGCAGCAGGAAACGACGCCATAAGGATGAACCATATTAAAGCAAGAATAGATAAAAAGACACCAAAACAACAGATATAAGCTATGTGGTGACAGTGACGAAACGATCAATCACATAATAAGAATGCAGCAAATTAACACTGAAAGAGTAGACCCGACTGGGCAGGCAAGGTTATCCACAGGGGATTGGGCAAGCAATTGAGATTTTACAATACGAAGAAATGGTATAGGCATAACCCAAAATTTGTCCTGGAGAATGACATACACAAATTCCTCTGAGATTTTGGGATACAAACGGGTCACCTAATCTCGGCCAGACGACTAGACCTTGTAATAATCAACATAACATAAAAAAAAAAGAAAAAAGGTGAAATTGTAGATTTCTTGACTTTGCTGTCCCGACTGACCAGAGTAAAATTGAAAAAAAAGCGAGAAGTATACAAGTACCTGGACCTTGCTAGGAAGTTGAAAAAACAGTGGAACATCAAAGTGACGGTTAAAACAGTTGTAATTGGTACTCTTGGTACAGTGACCAAAGATTGGTAAAAGGACTCGTGGACTTGGAAATGGGGGGACGAGTAGATACAATCGAAACTACTGCATTGCTGTAATTGGCCAAAATACTGAGAAGAGTAATGGAGACTTTCTCTCACTCAGACTTTAGTGAAGGACTACCAGCTAACGCTGATGTGAAAAAAATTCAAGGAGTAAAATTATAATAAGTTCTATAATTTTCTGATAAAAATAAAAAACAAAAATCATTATACATTATAATCATAAATGGTAAAATTCTTTGTATTAGACTAAATATTTTCTTTGTGCTATCACCCCGAAACGGTTTTCTCAATGAAGAACTTCAGGAGAAGACCACATGGTATAGTGGTAACGTGTTTTAGTGTGATATTGTATTAGGCGAGTTTGAATTCCAGTTCATTTTTGGACTAATACCTTTAGGAAAATGATGAACTGTCTAACCCCTCAACCAAGATATGGATTAAAATGTATCACTAATTTTCATGAACAAAGATAGGTTTGGCATTAAATAAACCAAAAAAGAATGATATGAAATAAAACATTGAAACCAAAACCGACAAACTCTCTGCCGTAGGTTTACCGAGTAAAATCTTTAAATCAGATAAGATAGTGATATCAACGAATATGGCATTGGCTATGTAAAATGATTTTCAGTGAGGGCAAATTAAAATGAATATCAAGATTAATAATTTGATAGGTGAATTCAAATAATTGATAATACTTCTATTTTCTTATTTCGACCCCACTTATACACCCAAAAGAAGTTTAGCATTACACAACAAAGACCTTAATCATATAGCGAGTATTATCGGCTGTCTTCCTGTAAAACCCATGGAAATTAATCGCTATGTAAACTTTATATAACTTTGTAGAAATTAATAATGACAAAAGAAAATTGAAAGGTGATTAAAACGAGAGACTGCAATGACCATGGGTCATTGGTTTCCAGATTTGCCAATATATCTTATATTTTTTAGATTATATACATAACTTTTGAATGCAGTTTATTTCATTTTCTTTCCGTTATAAAAATACTTTTTCAGTTTTATTCCCAATCAAAAGCAATTGAAATTTTCTTAACACTTTCTTTCTCTACTCGTGACGACGGTCATGTAAGACCGAGGGAAGATATACTGGTAACTAGTCACACTTACTGGTGGGCTAATGAATGTTTACCTATTTCACAAGAATGTGGTTGCAGTTATTGAGTCTGATATTATTTTGCTTGTGCACATAATGACAAATTAAACATGTATTTATAGTCGAATTTTGTTAAGAGATGATCAATATAAGTCAATTATTCTTATGGAAAAATTTTGAAAAATTAATCTACTACATTATTTCTTTATATTTAGTAACTTTTCCTTTTGTAATCCAACTGTTTACAGCAAATCATTCAGTAACATTGCCAAAAAGCCTCCCACTGGAAGACATTTACTGTGAAAATTTATACAAAATATAATATTGCTTTTTGAGAAAATAATTTTCGAATGAAACAAACAGCGAAAGCTTTAGAAAGACACGCTGCAAAAACTTTCAGGAACTTTTATTTTGATTGTCTATTTCATTTGATGTGTTTTAAAACGCTATCATTAATGAAGCCTCTCGGTGTAAATGAATAATCATCGAGGAAAATACAAACTAAATATTTTAACAAAAGAATATATAAATGCGATCATCAGTTTTCTTCCAAGTGAAACAGATATGAAAACAAATTAAGTTAATCACATGCGAAAATTATAGTTTTATTAACGGAGGCGAATGTGATCAATTCTGCTACGGACTGAGACCATTAATTAGAAACAGAGTAAATATTTACCGGAAAAAAATTGATTAAGTGTGCGAACAATTTACGGGAAGACTTTAATCATACCTAATTTCCAATTTTGCACTTTTTAAATTTAAAATTACATACAATTTTATCGTAGAAACAAACAGAAAATCCGTCTGTTTTCCAGACTCACCACATATCTTTCAGTGCCGCTTTCATTAAAATGTTTAGTAGGAAAATAATAAAACCAAATAGGATTTATAAGTTTCTTCATTGTCAATCCACCTAATGTTAATAAAGACGAACAATAATAAACATGAAATTGAAAAAGAAAACGAAACAGCAAAATATTTAAAATTTTGATATTGATTTCTTTAGGATTATAAACATATTCTAATGATAATTAAAAATATTGATAAAACCGGTTTTTCTTATGATGTACATTTACAACATACTTTGAAGTTTTCAGATGTTTCAATGTGTTAATGAAAATTAATATCCAAATTACAAACAAGTTTTAAACGTGAAATTTTCGAAGTTTCTTATCGATAATAAATTTAAGAACTTTAAATTTCAGAGCCTGAGAGAATTTTCAGTATGTGTTTATTAAAAGTTTAGAAAAAAACATTTTCTCTTATTTTCATGGCGTCTTCTATAACAAGTAAATAAGAGAAAATTTTCATTGTATCGGGGTCCATTTCATAGAGAAGTTTCCTTATGTTCTGCACACAAACGCTTTCGATTATATCGATTGCCTTCAGAAGGATTTTTTTCATGCATCGGTATTATTTTTTTACAAAAATATGGCACAATACTGCACCAAGGAAGGGACTAGTCATCCCTCCTAATTTTACCTTAACTATTACCATTTTCTAACAGAAAACATTTTTGATAATCAATTCACCACAATTCAGACACAGTTTTTTGAAAATCCTCTATTCATTATGAGAGTTTAAACTTATCCTATATTTACATAAATGTTAGGGAAAGTGGATGATCAATTTTTTTATTTACAAAATGTATTATTTACAAATAATAAAATATCCCTAACGAAAAACAAATAAATACAATAAATATATAGAAATGTTTGAGCATAACTCTAGCAAGGTAGAAAAACTAGTTCACCTGTCGAAAAAGGTGCAGCTGAAAAAAAGTTTACCTTGCACTTCCGGAGAACTTTTGTCTCTGTAATCAAATAATGTAAAAACAAAAAAATGGTTATTAAAAAAATAAAAATGAGAACGATAGGCAAACATACCCTAAGTTAAATAGCTTTTTAAATTAAGGCAAAATACTTGTCTTATATACCTGAAATGGGTTGTTACTCGAGCCAAAATCCTTTGTCAACCTGTAATTTCTAACAAGATCTCAAGATTAGTACCTTTCCCGCGTAACAAACACGCAACTTTCACCAACATTTCATTGGAATCCAATGAAGATAGCTTTTGTCTTTCAGATAATTCTAATTTTAATTTTGCGTTTAAAAAACAGCATTTGAGACGAGAAAGACTCAATTACATAGAATCCCTTCGGTCGTGATGTCCCAAACATGACTCTCATAATGCTAAGTAAGCAGATGAACACACAGTGTTCTGTCTTGTTCTGCAATGACACTACATTGCTATTTATAAAACTGGCTTCTAGGACTAAGAACTTTCTATTCAATAAGCGAACCATGTAGATTCAAGAAATTTGCACAACAGCAGAACGGCCGGGTGGTAAAAGAACACATTCGTAATCTACTCCATATCACCACAGCAGACGTATTCAGGTGAAATAGCCTGACGTGGTGAGAAAAGACCCTTGAAAACCCAGAGGGCGCTTTTGATCCCCAAACACCTGAGTGATGTCTCGTCCTTATTGAGCCATCTCATCGCCGAACAACAAGGCCGTAATAAGTGATCTTCCTTCTTCGACATGCCGACCTCTTTAATTTAGTCATCTTGACCGGCTTCCTTCCCGGATATTAATTCCGTACTTGATAACAGCTGTCTGTCAGAAAGACCAGTGTGCAACCGAGAGAAAATCTTTAGAATATGCTGATATTCGTGATTAAAGGAACACTAGTTGTTTGGTAAATAGTCAGTCACCCCATCATTCGTGTGAACGCATCTCAAGGTTGGGAAGAACTTCTTAGCGTCGTCTTTCCAGCATTCGCCGTTCTCATCATCTTCTGCGCTCATCTGATCTTGGAACCTGAGAAGCAACGTCTAACACCATCTCTTCATTTGGTACTCCTTGGCTGCCTCCTGAAGGGTGAAGGTGACAGATCCCGCAACGCATCAAAAAATCCCGTTTGGTCCAAACAAACTGTTATAGTACTTTTTTCTAGGTTAAATCGAACGTTACATGGACAGAGAATCACTGACAATCGGTAAAGAACCTCGACCCTGCCCTTTAAGGAAAACCTTCTCCATGGCCAAACGCCGGCAACGGCCAAAGTCTTTTCCATTACGTCTGACCGCTTTTACTTCAGCGGGAGATTGGGACCGAACCAGACTTCTTAGGATTTAATTGGATAGTCGAACGGAGAAAGGTGCAATTTTCCCACGAACTCAACCGCGAACCCACCAACAATTTTCACGGATAATTTTGGCCACTAATACGTTTTCATACCTACGGATTGCATTGTTGATCACCTCAACCTCGGCACTTCTTGTTATAAGCTTACTAACATCGTAAGCATGAGTAGAATACCTGGCCGTTATCGTTGCACCAAGTTGTGTTAAACCGCGTGCAACCGAGTTCGCCCTCAACTTACTTAGGAGAGGTTCGAACGCAAGAACCTAAAGAATGAACGAAAGCGGACAACCTTGACAAATTGATTGAGACTCTTACTCCGTTCACCTCCACCATGACTCCATGATTTTGACTGAGCTAAACTGATCAGCACGGTATTACCGTCGACTCATTCTTTTAGTGCAAATCAAATGAAGACTGTCGCAGATAATGTTGCCCTTAAAAAACCAACACTGTTCAGGACAGATTTGACGAATCAAAGCAGCCTGCCAAGATCTTCGCAAAATTTTTAAGTCAGTGTTTAGCATCGTTAAAAGGCGAAACGTACTAATCCCATTACTGCCATGCTTTCTTTTGCGAAGAAAATTTACTATAACTTTGATGTGTTGGGGGATCTTGACATGCTTCATCCATTTGTTATAGATCAGCAAGGGAATAAACATCCTAATATCAGCCTTATCTAAGTTAATGGACACTTAGAAAGATCTGAGTTAATTTTTAAACGACTGAAAACTTAGACGACCTAATTAATCTAGTGTTCATCCTCCTAACACTTGGTAGAAAAAGCTAGAAAGCTGAAGAAAAGTACCCCTTCCGGTCCAACTTCATTTTACCCTATTTGCATGCTTTTCTCTAAACTTGTCAACGTGATCGAATCTAGCGACTAACTCTCGGAAGTTTTTGGTTGATAGAAATCTTGTCTAACACACGCTCTATCTTAGGATTAAGGACATTATTCCAATCACCCACTGATGACGTCAAAAATGGGTCGATGCACGGAAGAATGTTGGGAGGCTCGTTGGCCGCATTGAGCAATAAAACAAAACGCCTTTTCTTTTTCCGTAAAGTCCAGCGCACAGTCTGCTTACCGTATTAAAAAAAACAAAACAAGAGAATGCGTCACTAAGGTTTATACTCGTAAACCCCTCTCACACAACCGTCAAAGTAGATAGAAAAAAAATAGTAAACTTTAAACAATATACCCTCCTAGAACTTGCAATCAAAGTGGATCCCCAATAAATAACAAATATCTACCCTGCAGAGCTGGAGCTGAGAAAGAAATTGACTCCTCTTCATGTTAGACTTTAATAAACGAGCATTCAAACTTACTAACTTTGATAATCCATCATCATGATTCCAGGCGTTTGGTCCCTAGACAGAACATATCAGGAGTCAGGACACTGTCAGTCTGGCTAATGAATCTAAAAACCATCTCTTTATCAATGATGCCGTCATGAGTAAGCCCTCCGTCATCCCACGGAAATATTAGTTTCTGTATCCTATACAAGGAAAGGAGCAAATAAATAGGGAACTTCCCTGATACAAAATCCATTATCTCCTACCATATTCACGATTCCTCCCAGATCCTCAGCCTTTTCTGATCACCGAAATCAGCAACGCTTCTGGAAAGCTCCTTGGTTCCTCCACATTTTTACCATTCAGATTTTGAGATTGTTGAGGACCCTTAAGTACTTGCGTTTTAGCGCCCAGAGTCTATTTTTCCTCCCAGTATGTCACTGTCCACCCTACATATATCTCCCCCACTCCTTGCATCTTGGTAATTTTTTTTTTTTTTTTGGTGGGGAGTAACTCATCCTCCGAGCCACCAACAGAAGATCTCTGTAGCTGTTACTTTAGACTTGTTGGTGCTTTTGCCGCTACAGCCGAAAATACGATTGCTGTAGTTGTGGTTGCAATCGCTGCTGCTGATGGTGTTGTTTTTTGTTCAACCGATAGCAGCGGTGGAGGATGACCTCCTTTTTTTTTAGGGCCGTCATTTCGAAGGGAGGTGTCTGCTGATCTAGTGGTGTCAAAGGTGGCCTGAATGTCTCTGGCTTGGCGGGAGACGGAGTGGAGCGAGAATACCCTGGAGGGCTATATTGTTTTATTTCGTCCCGACGCTTTTTGAAATCGAGAAGCTTTTCGAACTTCTCACTTCCCTGGCGAGTGCATCTGTTTTTTTGCTGTTGTTGCTGCATATGTTTTTTGGAGACACTACTTTTAAAATATCTCCCCGGGGGATTTTTTGAGACAAAGATTCTGCAAGTTGAGAACCTTTCCACCTTACCAATTATTAACCACTCTTCCTTTGACTTCTCGGGATTATCCAACACCTTTTTGACGGTAAATGAGAAGTCTTAGAAGAAGGGGATGATTTTGGCCCAACAGGAGTGGAAACTGTGTTCTCGACAGCAGGTGAGTCAATGGAAGCCTCCCTTTTACCTTTCAACATGAGAGGTGGGAGGGATTCCTCATACAGTTGAGCACTTTCTCAGGAATCTTCTTCCATGAGCAATTTGTTGAGAGGGAAGGTCAGAATAACATGCAGCCTACAGCCTTCCATATCCAAGCAATTGAGAATAGTTTCGATCATGATGTCGAACCTCCATTTTTAGCACATACTATTTTGTTACGCAAATACTCTGTCTCCAAACTGCATAGCAACGTATGTGGCTATATCATATGTGGCTATAAGGTAGCTAAGAACCACATATTCTGCCAACGAGAACCTCCGTCACACTCGATACGCAGTTTTGAAGATAATTATTAGTTAAAAGATACTCTTTAGTTTCAAAGATACTCTTTAGTTTACAGGGTTTTACTTGTACAGACGACGCTATCTTCTATTTTGAGTAACATAAAAGCATTAGGGATTCCAGCTGTTACTGCTAAGACCTTTACTCTCAGACTGGCGAGTGATTTAGCGACGAAGTCTTTTGTTGGTTTAACAATCCTTGTTGTATGATTTTTCGACCAAGAAGACAGACATTTTTTTCCGATTTAGTCTTCTCAGAGCTTCTTCAAATTTAACAAAAGGCTTTTCTCCCTCACATAGTAAGAAATGGCCTTTAAGTGCTGAACCAACTCGTTAACGTTGACCGTTACTTTCGGAGGGGCATTCCAAACATTCGGAGAGCTCCCACTAGTTTTTAAAACTAATGGTTAAAAACTTGAGAAAACATTCCTTCTAATTAATAAGGCAGTACTGACATAACAACATATCAACCAAAGAATATAATTAAATAAGTAAACACAATGACCTGGAAATAGAAATGTTGTGCCTGTGGGAGCCTGGGTATGATCAAGGAAGTGACTGTTAAAACCCGGGGAAAGATTAGAAGAAAACGAAAAATAAAGCTGAAAGCTAAATCATGAAAAATATGGATTCTGGGTTTAAAACCTATTCTCTTCCTCTGCAGATTGGTTCAGCACCTAATTAAATGCCTAGAAGAAGCATGCACGCTTGAAAAGATGACGAAAGGGACAATTAACATAATCCAGAAGAACCCCTACCAAGGAACTATCCCCAGTAACTAGAGACGGGTAACATGCTTTCCTAAAACTTTAAAAATTCTTAATTAGATAAAAGATGAAATTCATTACTAGCTGGAATGCCATGGACTCTTCTCCAGATGACATATGGGAACACAAGGAACAGTTGATCTACAAAATATAAATCAGCACATCCATAAATGAGTCCAAAACAAGGCGGAAAATGGATTGGCTACAAAAACGCCCATAACATGGTCGCCGAAACGGGATAATAGAATGTGTGAAAATGAACAAAATATCCGACAGAATCATCAACTCCATCACAGAAACCATGAAAAACTGAAGAGTGAAATTAACAGCAGAAGGACGAACTCTAGCAGAGGTCATAATCCAAAGAGGAATAGCAATGATTCAACTCAAATGCATATTTCAGAAACTCACTTGTATCTACAAATTTACAAAATCACCAGAAAAATTTAATCACCTACTGCAGATGGATGATATAAACGTATTTGCAATAAATGAAAAAGAACTGGAGAATAAGAATTTACAACCAAAATATTGGGATGGAATTTGGTATAGAAAAATGTGCCATGCTGATAATGGAAAGTGAAAAAAGAGAAACTGCAGAAGGAATAGAAGCAAGAAAGTTGTCAATACTTGGAAATACTAGGAATCCAACAAAGAGAAATGAAAGAAATAGTAAGAAAATTGCACCTTAGAAGAATAAGAAAACTGTTCAGAACCAAAGTCTATTGCAGAAACTATATATTAAAGGAATAAACAACTGAGCAGTACCTCTTAAGATACTCAGGACCATTTATAAAATGTACTAGGGAGGAACACAGACAAATCAAGTAAAAAGCAAATAAATTGATGACTATTCACAAGGGTTTACATCCAAGAAATAACATAGACAGACTATATGTTGTAGGAAATAAAAGTGGAAGAAACTCATCAACATCGAGCTGAGTGCTGATGTATCAATTCAAGACTTCCAGGAGTAAATCAAAACGAGAAAAGAAAAGCTAAATACGGCAGCCAGTAACAGAAACGGCAAGATAAGAACAGGCAGAAAAACAACAAAAACTAGGAAACAGAAATGAGAAGAAAAATAACTGTATGGATACTTCGAGCGACACACTAGAGTTTGCACGTGAGAAGATCTAAGCTTCTAAGAGAAACTCCGAGAGAGAAACTATATATCTTTTAATAGGGGCACAAAATGATAAAACAATGACTAATTATGTAATTAAAAATTGATTATACGCAAGAAAATAGCAAGTGTAGGTTTGTAAAGACAGATATGAAACGGTTAATAATGTAGAAAGCGAATTCAGTAAAGTAGCACAAAAGGAGTGCTAGACTTAGAAAAATAGGTGGGGAAATGTTCGACTTAGAATAGTGAAGAAATTGAAATTTGAATATACAACCAAATGGTATATGTACAGACCAGAATCCGTCATAAAGAATCAAAGAATTCTGTGATTTTGAAAAACAAACAGATTGCCATAAGTCGACAAGACAATACCAAATGTGTGTAAATAAAAAAAAATAAAAAAAAATCTTTATCTAGTGGATTTTGCCGTTTGAACAGATTTTGAATTTCTTTATTTTCCCCCTCTCTTAAAATTCTTCTATTAAAGTTTAAGTGTTTGTTATACACTTTCGCGTTCCTTTATTTCCTCCCTCTCTTATGTAACAAATACTTGGACTTTAATTGAAGAAGAAGAATTTTACTTTTATTAATTTACAACAGCACTTGAAAAGATAAACCACCTGATATATTTGGATGATATGAAGATGCTTGCTAAAAATGAAAAAAAAGAAATAAAAATCCTTTTGCAAACATTTAGAATCTAAAAATAAATCATGGGAATAGAATTTGGTATTGAAACATTTGCTATGATCATGATATAATTTTTAGAAGAGATACAAGAAAAAGAATAGAATTACTCTCTCAGGACACTTGAAGAAAAATACAATTGCCTGAATATATTAGCAGTGGGTATGGTTAAGTAAACGGAAATAAAAGCATTTATAAGAAAGGGTTATCTCAAATGAAGAACACTTTTTGAAAGTAAACTCGACGGCAGAAATAAATACCTGGGTAGTATACCTTGTTATATAATCTGTACTCATAAACTAGATCAGAGAGGAACTAAGAAATATTGACAAAAAACAAGAAAAATGATGAATAGACGTTACACCACTGGGTTGTCATTAACTGATTCTATGAAACAAGAAAAGAAGGTAGAGGAGTCGCCATTCTTGACGGCAGAATGAACGTAGCAATTCAGTTACTTGAAGAATATATAAAAATTAGGGAATCGCCTTCAATCGCAATTACAGTAATAACAATGGAAAAAACTTAAGGACAATTAGGAAAGGAACAATGATAATATCTAGACAATATAAATAGGAAGAAAAATTATACGGATACTTCAAATGAGAAATTTACGTATATAGGATGCAAATAACCTGAATAAAAGTGATAAATTAAATCTCTTTATAACTGAAAAGAATAATGCCAAAAGCCAAAATTGATAATGCGCAAAATATAGAGTACAGATTATCTAAGGATTGAGGTGAAAATTTTAGACATGTAAGTGATCTTGGAAACTGGCACGGAAAGTTTGCAGGAAAAACACCACTTGGCGAACAAGGTGATCTCCTGAAAATGGTGCAAGAAACTGACAAATGGTATATTACAAACTAGAATGAATCTTAGAAAAGGAGACACAGACTTTGAAATACAAACGGATCCCTCAATCCAGGCAGGAAGACCAGACTTAGTTTTAATAAAATAAAAAAAAATCATTTAAAAGATTTTTCATTTCAAGTGGACCATAGAGTGAACAAAAAAGAAACCGAAAAACTTGACGAATATCAGCATCTTGCCTGAGAAAAGTTGAGCAATTGTATTTGGAACCCTTGGAAAAATTACAAAGATTCTGTAAAAAAATACTGTGTGAAGTAGGGATTAGAAAAATAATCGATCATACAGATTGCAGCGCTGTTAAAATAGCAAAGATACTTAAAAGTGTCAAGGAAATTTGAGGATACTGTCACTCAAAATCCAGTGATAAACCTCCAGTTTGAACTTGTGTGAAAAACATACAAGGAGCAAAATTTCTAGACCATTGCGACCATCTTAACAGTGCAGTTGTCTGGAAGATGAGGTAAAATACTGAAAAGAGACCGGGAGACCTGAGGAGACTTACAGTCACTCAGACTTCGGTGAAAAACCACCATTTTAAAACAATGTGAAAATCTCAAAGAAATAAAATTATAATTATTTTCCCTTTTCCTTATTATTTCTAATATGTTGACTCTTATTTTCAGAGTTATTGATTAAATGTGATGTTCGTTATCATTGGAAAGTAATGTTTAAAGGTCAATGTTAAAGTGCAAAATGACATTCGATTCTAAAATCTGAATCTGATTTTGAGTCTTTCAATCTTTATAAGATCGTTTGTGTGACATGTTTGTAATTGATAGATTAGTATATCTGATATTATTACCATATTCTATTATCTGAGTTGCACACTAAGTTAACGCTTAAAGAGCCAACATTACAAACAATGATTATAAAGTAAGTCTCAAACTGGATATTATTTCCACTCATCGTTATAAGAGTCTGTTTTCAATAGACAGAGAGTTTGATGTCGAGCTATCAAATTTGATATTCATACTATGGACTCGATGAAAGTTTAACATAAACAAAGTCCCTAATGAGGAAGGAAATTTTCGTTGAAAGCGTGTCTAATCAGAAGAAAGCCACGTTGCTGCAAGATATAACTAATCATACATAATCTAAATCTATAACCTTCAAAAGAAAAATAATTATTTATCCCCCGAAAGATTATTCATGTTTAATTAAGTTCACAGATACTTCTTCAAAGAAGATGTAAAATATTTACATAACGTTAGTTATACTTAATGTAAACTTGATGAATCAAGAATATTTAAATCACTAAATACGAGGTGCATACGATAAGTTTCCAGACGTTTTTGTATGGGCATTTAAAATTGTCGTAGACTTTTGAAAATTCAGTATATTATTGCTATAAATCCCGTAAGATGACTGACGAGATTCCATCGGAAGAGGCTAGCACTCTTCAAATCGGGTCAGTGTTATTTATACCAGGACGATGCACCAGTCCACAACTCCATCCTTGCCACAGACTTTTTGACCAAGATGGGCATCTGTTCAAAACTCAGTAAAAATTTCCTGAAATATAATCAACTTAATAATATGTTATATACACTACCGGTGAACAGTAATAGTAATGTTCATTCCTTATAAATACTTTAAACACTCGTGTGGGGATGGGTATTTTGTTGACACTATCTGACGACAAAGGTTACTCGGTCGAAACTGCCTAGCGTTGGTGCTAAGAAAACCCAGCATTCACGTCACTCGGCCGACCCTCCTTTTGCCTCAGGAGGTCACTCCGCCCCAGTTTCTAAGCCTCTTCCAAGGGACTAGGTTTATCGCCTGACGCCTGAGGCACATTTTTTATGTGAATGCCGACGTGGCCCGTGGTATTTTTGGAGCCACTGGGCATATCTAGGCTACAGCCCTACACCCGGACGCACCTTAAAAAAGGCCTTGTGCCATACTCACCCGTTTGGTGGAGTGCATGATAAATAATGTATTTTGCTGATGGCCGAGGCTGCCGGGTAAGTTCATCATTCACGTCACGGGGACCGTCTCCCCAGGCTCTAACCTTCCTTGCAGAAGCCTGGTTTATTGCCTGGTACTCCATTAAGGGGAATGCCGACGGGGCCCGATGCATTTTTGGAGCCGCCGGGCGTATTTGGGCAACGGCCCAGCGCCTGGACCCACTTTAAAAAGCTCTTGTGCTATATTTGCCAGTTTAGTGTGACGCACGAGAAATAGCGTATTCCGCTGACTAGGTATACATCACTCGTAGTGGTTTACCTTCTTCACGCCTTTGATGAGTATTTTACTTTCTTGATGTTATAAGTATTTCCATTTCATTTACAACCTCCATTTGGTTATTTTCTTTTTTTATATAGTAACCTTTTGTTAGTTTACAACATCTGACAACGAAGGATTCGGCCGAATTCAAACGTGTACTCTGTACGGAAGATACCATATTTGTTTTCTAGAGTCTGGCAGGAAAGGGCAACGGCCTCTTCAGCGGTAGGTAACAGTACATCCCAGAAAACGAAAGAAGTTCCGACGATCACAGCCAGTATTTTTACGCCCAGGCTAGTAAGTTGACGAACGACCGTATCTTTATTGGGCTTGCCGATCTTAAGTCAGCGTTTATCGACTACGAAAACAGACACCGATCTTTTCTTTTGGTCTTGTTTAACCTCCTCAAAAGAATTCAGGACTATGGATTCAAGCTGGAAGAAGAAAAATGCGAATTTTTAAAAAATTAAATCAAATATCTGGGACAAATAATTGAAAAAATCGAATCAGACCCGGTCTAGTACAAGCCATTGCTACAAAAAAACACCCCTGCTCCCAAAAATGCCAGCTCCTTTCAGAGTTTTCTGGGTTTGACAAATTATTACGAGTTTTTCAGTTTGCTGTAAAGCTAGCTGAAATATAAGTCAAATTCGAAAGTTCAAGTTGGTACACCTCCACCATAGAACAGTCCTTCAACATTGGAATACCAAATGTAAATAAAAGAGATTCATGTCTTGTCACAGGTTTGATTGGGGAAACGAAAACACGTTAAACATATAGGGACAAGTGTTAGTAACGCTATAACTTAGCAAGATAACATTACTCTAAGGTTATCCTGATTTTAGATATATAAAAGTTACCGAATTTTGAAAAGCACTCAGTTGGGAGCAGATTGAAGCTGGCATTCTCAGAGTATTCGGTAGGGCGGGAGTGTCTCTTTACGTCTGTTGATAGACCCTTAAATCTCTCTCTCTCTCTCTCTCTCTCTCTCTCTCTCTCTTTCTCTCTCTCTCTTTCGCTCTTGCTACTGTATTCAGTCTGAACATTGAACAATAAATGATTGTTAATTGTTAACGAAGTGTTCTTCTTGTCTTGGAGTCGCCAATACCCAGGCAACTTTGTTCAACGAATCACCCCGACTGACAAAAGTTCCGGATGGATTGCGTCATTCTCTCTTTGTGGATCTTTCAAACACAGCGAGGGCACGGTGAGTATTATTAAACAATCTAGAAACACTTTTGGCACCGTTACTAGGATAAGACCAAAGTAAAAATACCGTGACAACTAAAGGGCCGTATTTGGCGCCGTTACTACGATAAGACTACTCATTATTACATTTCGTACCACAAATGTCGTGCACAACGGTATTACATTTGGCTCTGGTATCGTATATGGTAGTTGTAACCGAGATATTGTTACAGTGGTGCCGTGCCAAGATATTTTCACATTTAGTACCGTGCGCAAGTGATAGCGTTATAAATGTTAACCGACCCCAAAACATAGTATCACATTTGGTGCCGGACCAAGTGATAGTGTAATATTTGGTGCCAAACCATAGTACTCTACTTGTTACGGTGCTCAGATGATGCAAACCATTTGAGTTATATTTGGTGCCGGTCCAAATGATAGTATTACATTTGGTGCCTCAGACGAAGGATTTGACCCTGAAAACCCATGGCACAACCAGACGCAGGACTCTACTCTAAAACCCCACGGCCAAGCTACATTTAGTGCCGTGTAAACATATTAAGCATCCTGTTTTCTACCGGAGGCAATAGAAATTGAGATGAAAGAAAGCAACTACGGGAGTAGTAATTGGGTTTCTACACGAACTGTTCCTGAGGTTCGGGGCCCCAGATTCCACTGTTTCTGACGGTGTCACCCAGTTTACATCAAAGAAATGGAAGGGATTTTGTAAAATATTTGTGATGGAGCACATAACATTTACCATCCGAGAAGCAACGGCTAAGCAGAACGGTTTGTAAATACCTTCAAGAGGGCTCTAAAAAATCCAACGGTGGGTCCACAATGGAAGCATTACAACAGCTTCTACAAGTATATCGGCTTATACCAAATAAAAATTCACCATCAGGCATGACTCAAGCAGAAATTGTTGGCACGGAAAATAAGATCGCTCTTTGATAATCTGATACATAATAAGAAATAAGTCGAACATACGGTACAGAAAATTGGAAATAAATTATACGAAGTGGGTGAAAAGTTTATTTTTTACCGAATGTATCAGACGGGGAAAAGATATTGGGACGTTAGAACTATCGTCAAAAGAATCGGTAGGATGATATATTTAGTCAAAGAACCGAAAATGGTGCACAAAAAATACTTGAATAAAAAAGAAGGCATACAGATGAAGAAAAGGGTACTACAGTATATTTTGAGTGTATGGAAGCTCTTTTCGACACAATTTGTACCCATTCCTCAAAATGTTCCACAGACCAAAATCCCAAAAAGAAAAAGTAAGAAGAAAAGAAGGGATACTGAAAGAATCGAAATTAACCCGAAAAAGAAAAGATATTGACTCTGTACAGAATCAATCTGCGAGGGCAGGTAATTTGCTGACCGTCTCTAACGGCGGTGGTTACACGGTCGAGGCTACCTTATGTAGGTGCTGGTAAAGTTCAGGATTCATGTCACGCGGCTAACCGTCTTCGAGCCTCTGGGGGCCGTTCCCCAGGCTGTAACCCTCCAAAAGGGGCTAGGTTTACTCCTGGCGCCTAAGGCACCTCTTTTTATGTGAATGTCGACGGGGCTCGAGGCAATTTTGGAGCTGTCTGGCGTGTCTGGGCTACCGCCTTGCGCCGGACCCATCTTAACAAAGATCTTTCACCATACTCTCCTGTTTGGTGTGGCGCATGACAAATAGCGTATTTCGCTGACTAAGTAGACACCCACGAGTAGTGGTTTACCTTCGTCACGCTGTTGGTGAGTATTGTATTTTCTTAATGTTATACGGATTTCCATTTTATTTACACCTTCCGTTTGGTAATTTTTTCTTCATAACCTTTTGTCAGGTTACAACATCAAACAAAAAAAATAATGGCTACATAGATTTCTGTGATTGTATATTTTAAGTAACAGTAAATGTGTCAATTGACATTTTACGCCACATAGATTATATATTTAACAGCAGTCTTTTTCCTCATATTACATAAGTTTAATGATCACACACACACACATACACACACACACACACACACACATATATATATATATATATATATATATATGCATGCGTGTTTGATATTATCGCACCTGAGTATCGGAAGCTTAAAAATATGAATGGTGAGACTTAATCCAGTTTGACTATGATCTTTGGATATATATATACATACATACACACACACACACAAACATATATATATATATATATATATATATATATATATATATATATATTAGTGCTAATAAGTAAAAGATAATAGATAAAATAGCCATATAACGCTAAACCACAGCTTGATTGTATAATCATAAACAGGAAATTGATCAATAGCGCTGTGAAATGTGAGGTATACTCCTCTCTTGATGGAGTATCTTCCGATTAAAAAATCGTCTCTGCAAAGAATCGCTTGAGTCTAGGCAGAAATAAAACAAAAGCAGTTAAAGGTTCACAATATGTCTGATCCTCGGACAATAATATTGATATTGAAAAATATTATTCCGTAACCGTGAGAAACAAATTTGATTCTCCTTAGGAGACATCTGAAAGAGATACACAGTATAACGAATATCAACACTTTGTAACCGCTCATATAGAAGCTGCATGTACTAAATGTTGATTTCTATGGGAAGCAATAGCAACGAAAGAAAAATGAGATGACATGAGAAATCATCCTTATTTAATAAAAGAAATCCAACAAATGCCAATGCGCAAAAAGTTAAGAAAACCCAAGGAGAATTAAAAGGCATACCAAAGAGAAAAACTACTATTCATTCAAGGCAGACCATAAATGAAGTGAACAGAATTAAAAGCAGCTCGAGAGCAAAACTAAAGGTTGCCATCCAACAATAAATGAAATGAACATTTCAAAATCTGCTTTGAAAACTTACTAAATTTACTGATATCCCTACCCCATAATTATTAATGGCCAACAAGAAATTAAACTTGGATAGTTTACGGAGGTAGAACTTGACGTACAGGAAAAATTAAAGGCCAAAACGTCTTTGGCCTCGATAAAATACTTCCTAAAATATATAAGACAAGAAAATTAGAGACATATTTATTTGGTTATGTAACCCAGTCAACAGACAAAACACACTAGATAAATTGACAAAAACCGCATTTTCTCTTTCCTGAAGAAAGGTGACTCCGGAATCCATAAGAACGATAACTGCATAACACTTACTGCTACATCTACTAAGGTTTAGGATGCTCTGCTTCTTAACAGTATCAAACCTGAAACCAAGAAAATTCTCAGGAAAGATCAGAATGGCTTCTGGAGAAATTGATCCACAACATCACAGATTCTGACTATTTACTGCTTTATCGAAAGAGTACGGGCAAAAAGCTCGAGGCAACGCTATTATTCGTAAATTTCTCCAAAGCAGAGGGAAGATGACGTATATACTTCTAGCGTATAATCTTCCCTAAGAAACAGTAACAGCTATAATGATGCTTACAAAACACGAAAGCAATAATTCGCACAACTGATAGCAACACCGACTTCTTCGACCTTATCACTGGAGTCTTGCTAGAGATATATTTGCGCTATTTTTCATAATCTTTCAAGACTACGTTCTTCGAACGACGATAGATCTTATGAAATAAAACAGCTTCACACTGAAAAAGCTAGAAGCAGATGATATCCTGCATAAACTATGACAGACACAGACTATGCAAATGATGTAGTGCTTTTCGCAAATATATCTGCCTAAGCCAATTTCCCACTACATAGCTTGACATATTTATAGATGGACAAATCCTCGTGCCGCAATAGCTAAAATGCCGGACTGTAGCCTCGAAGTGAGCGAGTGCGAACTCCACTCGGGCTATTACGTTTAATTTCGGACTAATACCCTTGGGAAAGGTATTAAGCTGCCTTATCGTCCCAGCTACGGGTTATAAAGTATCACAGCTGTTCTTCTACAAGTACGGCATTGGTTTATTATCCATTAAGGTTGATATTCTATTAAGCAAAGAAACCAAACCAAACCAAATCGTACTTTTACTGAAAGCGAGTTCAATATTGGTGAGTGATCCTATGTTGATTTAGATTGAGTTAGTGTGGACCCTGAGTCAGCAAAACTCAGTTACTGCCAGTTTCTCGTCAGTGTAATCCTTATATATGTATATATATATATATATATATATATATATATATAGCTATTCCTAGTATATTGGCTGGAATATTAATTATAGAATTTTATAAGCTTATTTAATATGTTTGGCAAATTTCTCATTTTAATAAAAGATAATGAGTCACCTGAAATGGCTAAATTGATTGAAGAATGTACCATCGAGCATATGTTGATAAAAAAAAAGTCAGACTGTTCTTGTCAACAATTCTAACATTTATGTGAGTCACAACCATTTGCTATTTTAATATCGCAGGAATTAAGTCGGATAATGTTTAAATACACATCTGGCAAATGAATAATTTATTTCAGATAGTTGTTTTCAAATTAAAATTGACTAAAACTGTTGGATATAAATAGAAATTTTTCGAAAAAAATTAAGATTCTTGGATGCGTGAAATTTTAGACAAGAAAGTTCGTTTGGTCAAAACTAGCTTTCTCATGGCTAATTTAATGTTGATTTTCATCCGTGTCACGAGAGAGCAGTTTGCTGTGTACTCTGAGAGAGACGTTTAGCAAACGAGACGTGACCATATCAAAGACATTTAGCTTAACGCTAAAAAATTAGGAGAGAAGAAATTTTGGCGCCAAAATGAAATTGACAAGTGTAGATATTAACTTAAAGTAGAAATGAGAGTTAGAAATGACATAAAAGAGAACAAGATCATGTCTTGTAAGGAATGGAAATAAAACGCAGAAAATTGCTAATATTAATAAAGATAATAAAACTAAACTAGCGGAAGAACACCTCTACGCTGGGTAAGAAATGAGGAATTCATCTATTTATTTTGTACTATTTAAAGCCGTTAGACTGTCTGTAGAGGACAAAAAGTAAGCTCTTCCCAATCATGCATATAGATTGACGGAAAATGAATCCAAAACCACCTGGATATTTGTTTCAGTTCTCTCAGAGCTGATTGTACTCTGTAACTGAAAAGCATTAAATGAACACATATACAGTAAATATGTGCACAACTCCCAAGTGTGTATCAACTGCATTTTTAGTTTTAATATACTGTATATATTCTTTGGTCCTGTACTCTTGCATGCATATGGTTGAGTGCAATCGAATGAGGTTTACTGCGTAACCGGATGACCGAAAGTTGTGAATATTTATCGGAATATCAACAACCCATTAGACGCATCCAGATCAAATTCTACATCATCATTCAGGGTGTTATAATTTCATATTCTGCCAGTGTAGATAGCCTGGAAAAGAAAAGGAGTGAAAGGAATCAAAGAGGGGCAGAAATGTAAATGAAAATAATAGAATGTAAGAAAAATAGATAAAATGAGCAAAATGGAGACGACAAATCCTACAGTTAAAAAAATATGAATAGATAAGCAAAGAAATATAAACGAAAATGAAAAGTAAATGAAGAAATCATTTAAATTTTTTAATGGGCAAAAAGATGATTTTTGCAGAAGAATGCCTAAAAATATTAGAATAAAAAGAAACACAAAAGCTTCATAAATACTGAAGAATGATTAAAAGAAATACGAAGTGATGAGGGAAGAGGATATCAAAGAAAATGGAAGGTGTAATCATTTCTTTCAAATTAGATGGGTAGCTATTTCTCATAACCTATTAGGTCTTTAGTGTGCATGCTGAGTTATTTCTCTTCATGACATCTTTGATGACTATCCACATCCTCTCCTCTCCAAATAACATTTACCAGGTTTTTCTGCATACAAGATATCAGCCACAATAAATTATTCCTGATTAAAATTTTATCGAATAACTAATATTGATTTCCTTTTGAATGAATAAAATGTTCTAACTGCTAATTTATTTGATAAAAGTAGATTCATGCCTGCCTTAGTGGAATTATTACTAAATCATGAATTTTTCCTCCAACCAGAGTTTGAACTCACTTCGCCATTTTCATTCTCCCGGCTGCTATTCGTTATTCGACTTCACATCAAGCGAAATAGAAATATATGATAAAATTGTAATAGATTGAAATATGAGAAAAAACTTGAAAAATAAGAAATGGAAAGCAAAGAATGATAATTTAGAAATAAAAAAAAACAAGAACAATTCTTAAAAAAAACTTCTAGAAGAAAAAAATGAAAATTAAAACTGCATATAACTTTCAACTGATTCTGATTGACAACCTCATCGAGTGCTCCTCTCTTTCCGGCAATTTTGTTAGTTTTTTGTTTGTTTATTTTTTTGTTTTTTTATTTTTTTGTCGACCTCCTCTTTTAATCATTGCAATGTGCGGCTCAATAAGGGCGATTTGGTGTTTGCTATTTTTCTCATTTCACGTCACCGATATTCCGCCAAATATGGACTCATCACCAGAGAGGCCATTTTTGTGCTAACACAAAAAGCAATAATTCTCGTTAATAAAACGCACGGCAAACAGTGTTTTGTGCCGTGTCGGTGATTGGTCACCGATGATCGAGATAGCAGAGAAACGCCTTTTCTCATGAATGAGTCTAAATATGTAAATACAAGTAGTAAAGCAAACAAAAAGACGATGAGACACATTAAGCAATTTTCAAATGCACGTTTCTAGTTATACTCTGAATATATATATATATATATATATATATATAAATTTTAGAATCATCTCATTTTTTGTAATACATACACGTACACGTGTATATAAATACGCATATGGATGGTCATTTTTACATATGAATATTTAACCACAATTGCACTTCCAAAGAAAATCTTCTATATTCAGGGTGTATTGAAAAATATCGAGACTAAATCTTTAATTTTTTCAAATTTTCAATTTTAGAATTTTAATGTGGACGTGTATATAGCTGATAAGAATACGAAATAAACTGATACTGAGAAGACGTGTTGACAGTGCCATTCTTGAAAGTTTTTTTTTTTTTTGTCAGCAACCTCTATACTTTTTGATCACCTTCTTTTGGGCAAAACACAGGATTTTGCAAATGCAACTCCCACCATACTCTCCAAATCTAGAAGTGTCTATGCGTTTTCTGGTTTCAAAAGCTAGAAAAGTTATATTTAGGGAAAGTACATTGCGTAATGCAATAACTAAAATATAATGTTACAGCTGCACACTACATCAGGGGTTTAGAAGGGCTTCGACCTTATGAAAAATGTGTATTGAATACCAAGTGAACTGTTTTGAAGACATAGCTGTATTATCATGCGGACTTCCGGACTATAATTTGGGAAGAACGAAACCATACAGTCTACTGCTGTTCCTATTTTGTTCCATTCATATATATATATATATATATATATATATATATATATACGGGGTTGGAGCGAAACGTTCTTGGGCTGAACAATTGATACATAACATCATATCAGCTGTTTATGACTTTTTTGCCAATAGGATTTTCCCACGGCACCACTGATTGAAGAAATGTGTGGATCGCAAGGAGTACTATGTTGTAGAATAAACTAGAATCGGACATATTCAATGAGAGTATCAGCCTGTGAACCTTTTCAGCAGAACCTCTCTCTCTCTCTATGTATATATATATATATATATATATATGTGTGTGTGTGTGTGTGTGTGTGTGTGAAAAAATGAAAGAAATATTTCCTTTTGTCACTTTGAACTTTATATTCGTATTAATACTATGGGTTAGCACTCTCTAGTGATATATGTGTGTGTGTGTGTGTGTGTGTGTATTCCTAGAAGGTTATGATTTTATCAAGTCTGCATAGAAATTGAGTTTATCATTAATAATATTTTGGAAGTTTTTATCTGTACACTTTAGAAGGCTTTGCTGGCAAATTTTGGTAAGTAGAATCTTTGAATCTATGAGACCTTTAAATTTAAAAAAAAAAATGTCTTCATCGCGATGGCGTATTGATGAAACATTTAATCAAAATTATTAGATTTGTTACTCGGACTTCAAGTCGGTGGAATAGAATAACTAAATAGCATAATTAGTTACTTGGGACTTACACTGCAAACAAAAAAAGTCATGGCCATAAATATCTTAAGTATCTCTAGTATTAGTCACAAATATTTCACTGTAAAACAATGTGACATTTTTCCCCGGACCATTATTACTTTTATAAAATAATTTAGAATAGCAGAATTACTCATTAGAGTCAAATCATGCAACACTAGTGAGTTGAAATACTCCTGAGACGTTATAGTTTTATTTTTTCTCATATAAATTACGTTAAATGTAGACACTCTAATAGCGTCTTTAATTATTGTATTTCCGATAAAATGTTCGACATATTTAAGAACATAATATATTGTACCCGGCGTAAACGAGTACTTTGATTCGTTTCGTCTGAGTTCAGCCTATTTTGTGATTAATAATTTGCAGAATTTTCAATGTAAATGCAACAAACAAAATTTTACATAATTTTTCTTTTTTAATCAATCAATATTTTGCATTTTCTCTTTTTCCCCTCTCTTTAGTCGTTGATGGACTACAGTATGTTATTATCAGCCAGCTTTAAAATAATGAATTGAGAGCTAAGTTTTGCAACAGTTTTATTGCAGTAGTGTGAGCCCTGTTATTCTCATTCTGTTCTTCATCTTCTTTTTTTCTTTTGCCTCTTATTTTCAGTCATTATTTTGGTTTGTCTAATATTTTATTTTTAGCCCTAATAAGATTCATCGATTTCTTCGTCTTCGAAAACTCAAGACGAGATCATTAACATCATTATGAGCACAATAAAAGTAAAGAAAGTGCACATAAAAAAGACTTGACAAAAGATACAGAAAGAAAGAGAAATGGATGGAAAACACTGACAGTGCATTTTTTATTCACAAAAGAAAAAAATCACGTGACCATATCAGGCAGTTAATGTGTGTGTGCGTGTGTGTGTGTGTTTCTCTTTTCATCATTTCATTTATCGAGTTCCCAGCCGATTATTAAGGATCATAATTACATTGCAAATTCGCTTGGCTGAAATGTTAGCGCATGCGCAGACTAGTACATGCGCAATTCAGCCCAGTCGCCTAATTATCTTGCTCGATTCATCCAGTCAGTTACAAAATGGCTTGATCGAAACGTGTGGAAAAATAAAATAAACTACAAAAACCACAAAATACGTGCACGGAAAATCTTACTAAATGTTCACGCAAATTTGAAGAACGCAAATAAAGTATTATTATTATTATTATTATTATTATTATTATTATTATTATTATTATTATTATTATTATTATTATTATTATTATTGAATCAATATCTTTTTAATGAGCTTGTCATACTAGGCTATTGAGCTGGCTATATTCTTTCTATGTTTAAATGATACGAGGGATTGTTGACTTGATACACACTTAATGTCAGGTCAGTTCAAAGGCACACCGCTAAGGTTTAGTTCAAGTGATTAGATTGAATTAAACCGTCATAAAATAATCGCTAATGTTGTTTGAATGGAATTTTAACGCACAGTCTCACACGCGCACTCAAGCACTAACGCATTCATACACATCTATATTGCAGGCAATCGCAAACTTATACAAATATACGCATGCATTCATTTAATTGCAACTATTCGTATTCGAGATGTATTTGCCATTCCTGTATAAATAATTTTCGAGCAAATTCATAGATACATTACATGAGTATTTGCTCTATAACAAAACCATATATGTATATAACCGTTTAAATAAAAATATTTATATTCATAAGCGCTAATGTGTCTATTCATAATAATAGTAGTAACTAAGAAAAAAGTCAATATTATTCGGAACATCTGCATTGTAGATCTCTCACTCACTCTCATTCTCTCTCTCTCTCTCTCTCTCTCTATATATATATATATAGACAGACAGACAGACATGAAATGTTTAGAACGTAAGCCAGCCCCTAATTACAGATGAAAAAATAACCTAACAAAAAGAAATGATGTCTTAGACCACTTTTAATTTCTCCACTTGAGACTATACACATCTATGACAGCATCTCTTCCCCTTGTCAAGACAGCTTGCAAAGTCTCCCATTTAATCACTATTAATCCTTTCCAAGGCTTGAAAGTGTTTTTTTACAAAAATCTCAATGAATCAAATCTAGATAACAATAACCAGATATCCATTGGTGGTGATCTGTGCAAAATATAATATTATATACAAGTATTTACTAGTTTCATGCAAAATTGGTAAATGCATTTCGATTGTGACGGTCACATAATAAACAAGTTTGTTTGATAACGTCTCACAATCAACTGAATAATCTCACAGGATAGTTTCTGCTTAGTTGCTTCTTAAATCAAGAATGCTACCGCTTGTGTTGATAGTCTTTGTATATTTTCAAGAGAGGTTGCGATTAAAATGCAAGTTTGATTAAAAACGGCTGACTATTAATTCGTTTAATGTTTTCTTTATCAAAAAATGGATACATTTTGTCTTTGTATAATGAAATAGATAACACGTTTGCCTTTGTTAGAAAGAATAAAGTAAGACTTTTTAAAACATTTGTAATATGATGTCTTTTACTGTTATCCCTTCCAAATGGCATGTGTTTACGTAGAATACTCTAAAAAGATATTATATCTAGCTTGTAGCTCTAATGCATTTAGTATAAGACATTTGTTCTTGCAAAATCTTCCATTGAATAAAACCAATATATGATATTTATATTGGGTAACAGTGTCTTTAATGATATAAAATTATCTAAGTACTACTTTGTTCAAACTGCTGTTAACCTTTTTCCACCTTACTTACCAAATACTTGTAAGACCTGTAAGATTTGAAAAAGAAAAAAAAAGAAAAAAAAACATTAATAGAAAATCATTCTTATCTATTCTCTTTAGTAAAACCGGTATAAATAAAGGATTGTGGTACACACACACACACACACACACACACACACACACACACACACACACACACACAACCCCCATAGATACATAGATATAGATACATTTATATATTGATATGATTAAGAGTAAAATGTAACAAAACATGTACAAATTATAACAAATTATAAATCAAAAAAGTGGAAATGTGTCATTGCAGTGATATAGGCAAGTTTTCGCCAGAATCTTCATTTCATTTTCCTTAATCGGTTCATGACAACAAACGACGCTAAAGTGCTATGTAGATTGAGTTTAGTTTTATATTACAACCAAGTGTCAAGATACTAATACTATTTATAAAGCAATTAATAAAATGATTAGATTAGTGGCTCTGACTGTATTGTAAACATTTGCAATACTTCCTTTGTTTTAAACACACATATGCGCATGAATGTACGCGCATGAATGTACACGCGCAAGCACGCTATACGCAAGCAGGAGCGCATGCACATAAGAATATATCCACAAATATACATGATTTCTTTCTTTTCTTTTTTTTTTTGGCACACACATTGCATCTTCTAATGTAAAACCGAGACTTATGCACTATGAAAAAATTATCTGACTAAAACTTTAAAAATAGAGCAGATAAATTATTATTCTGTAGGCACTTTTTTATTTGTATAACGTTACTAGACTGGTTATATTTATTTTCACATAGTCAAGGTTACTGAATAAAAAAAAAATTCCTTTTACTTTATCGATAATTCCCATTACAAAACATATATCTTTGAAGTAAAAATCTGACAGGATTGGGTTTAAATACATTCTAATAAACCTTTGCTATTAATTTTAAAATGTCAAAATTTGAACATTCGATATACTTTTCCGTTTTATTCATATACTATTGCCGCATCAGTCTTAATGAATATATATATATATATATATATATATATGTGTGTGTGTGTGTGTGTGTGTGTGTGTGTGTGTTTGTGTGTGTGTGTGTGTGTGGAATCAGAGTTGAATGCCAACGGGACTATTTTTGAAGAAAATAATGTTTCATTCATTATTCATTTCAGTCCCATTAAATGCATCTTCACTCTCAATGATTTTACTGTATTGGTAATCGTAAAACCGAATATCTGGTTATCGTTCAGGAAAATGGAATTCGTCTAGGCAGTTAGCGTTCACTTTACGGTAATGCCCTCGGGAAACGTAAGAATCCAATTCTTCCACGAGCTATGGGTAGATAATAGGTCAGAATCGGGTCTCTACTCTTTAGCTTTCTCAACGGAAGAATAAGAATTCAAATTTTCCACAAACACACCGTTTGCGGTGTCAGGCTTATGATTTTTTGCATTCCTTTGTATAGGAGTGTATGATGTATGTCTATGTATGTGCCTGTGTGTGTGTTTGTGGGAGTGTATATATATGAATATATATATATATATACATATAAGAAAACGGACAACACACACACACACATTTATATATATATATATATATATATATATATATATATATATATATATATATATATATATATATATATACGCTTAAGTATATACCTCAGTGTTTGTTTTGTTCATCTTTTCTTTGTAATTTTCCTGAAAATTTTTAGTTTTGATAAAAACATTTAACATTTCTACTATTCCACTCTGCAGAAAAATAAAACGTGAAAATCTTTTTAGTTGAATGCATATATATCTATTATTACATTTCCTTCTGTTATGGGCTTTGTCAAATAATGACTAAAAAATAAAATTTTAATGGAACGTAACAATTGCCGATGATATTTTCGTTGCAAAGCCAATCATTGTGAAAATCTATTCAGTGGAAAACGAAATTGTACTTACGATGATTAAAGGATGTGAATTTATTTATCATTGCATGAAGGGAAATATTTTTGTAATACGTTATACTAAAGAGGTATACTAAAATTAGTGAATGTTTCGCATATGTTTTTGTTATTCTAGCCGTGAAAATTATAACAAATTAAATGGAATATTAAGTATATTCGACTAATTTTTTTTTTTAAGTCATGCAACAGATATGTGATTTTGTGTACTAATAAGTTAAACATTATTATTTCAATTTTGTTTAAAAGTTGGTATTCAAAATGTCACTGGCACATCTGAAACATACGGGGACATAATCAATAAACCAGATGGCTGTATTTTTTCACCGACATCTATCTATATATCAATCCATCTATCTAAGTGGGTCATTCAAAAGTTCTTTGCCCCTATCCAGAAAGAAGAGAACTGCACACAGTTTTCTCGAAGCCAAATGCTCCCACTTTTTATTGAAGTAGAAAAATCTGAAGTAACTTTTGTAGTTTTATGAGAAGCGGTAATGTGTTTCCACGACAAAAATGTTCAGCTATGTCTCTTTCTTTTTCATGAGGTTTATAACGTATATATATATATATATATATGTGTGTGTGTGTGTGTGTGTGTGTGTGTGTGTGTGTGTGTGTGTGATTGTGTGTGAGTGTGATTGTGTGTGTTTGTGTGCGCAAGAATGCGTGTGGGTGTCATTTCATGCAAGAATTTGAAATAAAATGATAATGCAAGAATTTGAAATAAAATGATATTGGAGACACTTCGAAACATCTTAAATCGTGTATGAATGAAAATAGCTATTCTTTAAAAAAATGGAATTGTTTAAATAGGCTCATCACTCATCAGTTTGAAGAAGACAACAGTTTTATTTTTTTTTAAATGCCTGCATGTTAATTCATGAGTAAAATAAGAAATATCAAAAAAAAAAAAAAACCCAAATAAAACCCACGATAGGCTGTTTATATCTAACATGACTCTGAATTGTATAAACTATCAACTTTTCTGCCTAGATTAATCCAAAAAAATATTACTTTAATCTGAATCGTTAGAACTACAAAATTTAACCCTCTCCCATATACACTGATTTTAATAAGTTTTGATTATAATTTATTACAAATTGTATTTAATTTCACAGACAGCAGAAATAATTTTGTATTCATTAATGACTTGCTTCAAAAATGGTCATAAGCCGAAATTCGGACATTTTTCTTCTCAGTCCCGTTTACTCATTTAAAGTATTATAACTTTCGGTGTTACTTAGCAATTTGACGTGATCGCCTCACAGGCAGTTGTAACTTTCTCCTATAAATTATTTTCAGAATTCTGTTCTTCCTTCTTCCCTCAAATATTTGAAACATATATGTATTGACCATTTTGCTCGTAGAATTTTCGGAAGTTTTCCTTATATTCATCTACAAATTTTTAAATCCAATGTCAGATTCATTTTTTAAGAATAATTAAATTCCATTTACCGGAAATGCCGGCGAAAAAGTCAACCTTTTAAGCTCAAAAAATCTCTATAAAACTATGAGTTGATTATACGGCAAAGCTAAGATCCAAATATTTACTAAAGAGTGGTCAACCAGAGGTAATGTTTTGGCGTTTACCCCTGCTAAATAGCCGATACGTAGTTTTCTAGATATTTTTTTCAGTTTTAAAAGGTGATTTATTTTCCGAAACTTATGATGAGTAGACTGCATAATCAAATGGAGTTTTCTTTGATGGAAAAAAACTTCTTCCTGAATGCTTTTTATATTGTTTCTAGTGATCTACGTTTAATTAGATTTTTAAGATTCACAGTTCACAAAGCTTTGTACAATTGTGTTTCTCAAAATCAGAGGATATTTATTCATTTGGATAAATTTGGGATGATTAGCACTTTCTAACATTCTACATCAAATCCATAAATGTATATATGAATAAATGCAATTCATTTATTAACAAGAAAAATTATTGCATGAACAAATTTTAGTTATAAAACTTGAAGCTACAATCGAATTGTTTTCAAATGTGCATCGAAAACGTTATTTTTCATTTTTATCTATTTTTTTAATTAAAAGTTGATTTAGAAAATATAAAGTGAAATAAAATGAATGAAAGTGAACACCTTTACTTTGGTAATCTTTTTCAATATCCATCGAAAAGCAGAATTACTTCATTAAAATTCGTTGGTGACGACAATTGCTACTCTATTTTAAGCCCACATTGTTTCCTATTGATTTAGGTGTTTTATATATATATATATATAGCTTCATTTTCCCGTTTTAAAATATTTGTTAAAAGTTCTCTGTTTTTCTTTATCATAACATCAATATTACCGATCATTATCTCGATCTCTATAAATCTTCATTTTTCTCTTTCGGCTCAGATTTTTTAAATTTTTATACAAGATGACAACCTTGCTTTTGTTTTTTTTCTATTTCTTGTTAAGGATTATCACTCTCTTACCTGTTCACTTTCACGTTATTGTCTCCCTTTGTTTTCCTTTTGTGTTCTTCATTTTTCTCCAATCTTTGTGATATGTACGTAACTACGCTTCGGTCAAACACATTAGTCAAAACGATGCGTACTTAAAAAACCACAAAGGCTGATTGTATACTCAGTGCAATCTCTTTAACGCTGTTTCAAAAACCCTTTATCCTATAATTACAAGAGTTTTAGCAAGTTTTAGGACAACCGTACATTTAGGATGTTGCTTTGAAAATTCTTCCAACGAATTGTAAGTGGCAAGAATAACTTGATTCAAAAGGAAAACTGAAGGATAATCAACATTATGGCATGAAATTCTGAAAGAAAATCTTATCTCATCAGTGAATGTAAACACATACATACATACAACATTTATATCTATATAAACCCCCACGCATATATTGAAATTATATACACGTATAAACTCATATTCTACATACATATGGGCAGAAACAAATTGTTATGTGGGAATTGGATTATGTTTATTCATAGACTAGGGTGTGCAGCTATGTATAGGTGCATGTTCACCTTAGAGAATATGAAAGAAAGATCGATAACGCATAATAAAACAATCCCCTATAAAACCCGGCACAGATATATATATATATATATATATATATATATATATATATATATATATATATGTGTGTGTGTGTGTGTGTGTGTGTGTGAACATGGTATGGCACCCGGTCAAGGAGAAAGAAAACGCTGATATCTAATCTGTTAAACTTGACTTAGAACTTAAGCTTGTGTCGAATTGCTGCTTGTGAGGATGGGTTGGGGAAATATATATATTCCTTTAAGATTTCTGTTTTTCTTTTTCATATATGAATGTAAATATGCTTAACACAGGAAAATCCGTGCAACGGACAAAAATGACTAAGCCAGAAAATAATTATATTTTAGGTTATAAAAGTCTGTTCTGCAATTAACACAGAATACTTAGTATACAGTTTTATTATTTGTATTTTATCCCAATTATATATATATATATATATATATATATATATATATATATATATATATATATATATTGACTAATTAGGCAGCACGTCATTATTTAAGCAAGTTCTGTCGAAGACTACGGAGCAATTTCTTTTTAGGACCTTTAAGTGAAAACGTCCGAATCTTCTCATTATCTTTTGCATGTCCATGTCAAAGTCGAGAAGAAAGTATCCCTTACTAGCCAAATGCTTTCGACTAATTCACTGATCGTCCTCAGGGGTTGTGTTTGATTATTTGTTACTGTAAGTTGCAGTAACTTTTTATATTTGTTTGAAGTATTTGTATTTTTTTATATTTTGGGCTCATTCGGTTAAGAGGGATGGTAGGGTTAGTTACTGAATATACTTAATATGTTTATTTATAGTTTATTTATAGTTGTCTTTCTTTACGGGTAGTTCTTCTAGGATTTGTTAGTGATTTTTATTGTTTATTTTGATATACGATTTTTTTTATTATTAACGAGTAACTTTCTTATATAGAGGGATTTGAATTTGTCAATATCTTCGTTATGCTTTGTCATTAGATTCTGTCTAATAGCGCTTATGTCTGACAGGTAGTATGTAAGATGAACAGAGAGGGTAGTTGTAGTATAGCCGATGTCGTATTAGCTGTTATTTTATTTTCCGAAAGACACTCTCGAAATGAACATTCAAAATTATAAACTTTAGAAAACTTTTAGGAGAGTTTATGTTATTTATAATGATGAGGTTTTAAGTTTTAAATTTAGTGTAAAGGATTATGAGTTTTATTTGGTTTTGTTGTTCAGTGGGTTTCATATGTCTATGTATAATGTTGGTTATTATTTACAAGTCTAATTTGTAGTTTTTACACAGTTGATTCCTTTAACATAAGTTGATTATGTGAGCGTTATTATTGCTATTATTAATGTTTTTTTATGAATGTTTTGGAGATATAGTTTTATTTGATGGTCGATTAGTATATTCGGGAAGTTATCATTAACTTGACTTTTTATATTATTTCTCTGTAAAATATTGTCTTCAAGGAGGATATATGATAGGCTCAATAGATTTTTTTCTTATAAGGGTTATTTTATATTTCGTGGGAGCATTCACTATGGTACCAAAATAAAGTGTAATTGTGAATGGTTAATTTTTTTGTATGGGAATGTAATGACTATGTCATTGTTGCTGGAGTCAGTGAGAAGGTCTGGAAAGTGGATTTTTTGTTGAGTTCAGTAGTAAATTTTAGTATAGATCTTTTTGTAAGTTGTTTGGTTTAATTTGTTAATTGGATCGTTGGATTGTGTGGCAACTCAGGCAACTCTGGGTTATCACCACTACCTGATCATATATATATATATATATATATATATATATATATACATATATATATATATATATATATATATATATATATATATATATATATATATATATATATATATTCTGAATAAGCAAATGAATTCCCTCTCATACATACTTGAATATTTACGTACCAACTCCTGAGAATGTAAATAAGTGTGAGCATATGTTAGTTTGTGTGTATTTATTGGTGTGTTTATATATATATATATATATATATATATATATATATGTGTGTGTGTGTGTGTGTGTGTGTGTGTGTGTGTGTGTGTGTGTGTGTGTGTGTTTACACGTGTTCCTTTGAAAGTATATGCAAGCCATTATTATTGTCATAGATGTTCCTGTGTAGGGAAAATATATTTGTGCAGTAAAAGGAAGTAAGAAGCCGTGTTCAAAATGAATCCGATGCTGGTTGCGTTCACTTCTCATTAATTTCAGTTGGGAAGACATAAATCCATTCACTATTTACCAAAGTATAGATAAAATAGCAATATCACCTGTGCTCTCAGGCATTTGGGCTGGGTAGATAGTGTAGAAAATAGAAATTCTAAATTCAAACATTGAGAGATAGCAACAGAACTCCACTTCAAATTTATCAAGAAGAATTATGATCATTTGCTGATCAATGTTATTGTGAGCATCCATTATCATCAAAATTGCAAAGGGATATGCAAAGTTCTTTTATATTCCATCAAAAATATTTTTAACATATCAGATCTTTCAATGACTTTTTTGCACTGAAGTTGTATTTGTGCATGTTTAAACAATTCTCTACTCATTTAAACATTAAAAGAAATATGACGGCACAGCTCCAAAACAGGACATTCTAAATGAATTGAGAACTGCTTAAAATGCCATGCTAAATGAAGTGAGAAATATCTAAAATAACATACTAATTGAATTAACGGGGTAAAATAACATACGATTGAAATGAGAACTGTCAAAATTACATGCTTATTGAGAACTGTTTAAAATAATAAGATAATTCAATGGAGAAATGTCCAAGAACATGCTATGAATTGAGAACTGCAAAAATACAGGATAACTGAATTAAGAACTAGCTTGAAAAACAAGCTAATTGAATTGAGAACCGTCTAAATTGAAACGAGATATTGCTAAAATAACATGCTATCTAAGCTGAGAACTGGCAAAAATACTACGATAAGAGATTGGGGAACGGTCTAAAATAACATACAATTTGAATTGTAAATTATCTAAAATAGCATGCTAATTGAATTAAGAATTGTCTCAAAAACATGTTGATTAAAGCGAGAACTGTCTCTAATGATATACTATTGAATTGTGAACTGGCTTAAATAAAATGCTAATTGAATTGAGAAATGTCTAAAATAGAATGCCAAATTAATTGAGAACAGTCTAAAAATGTGCTAATTAAATTGATATCGGGCAAAAATAACATACTAAGTAAATTAAAAGCTACCTAAAATAACAAGCTAAATTAATTGATACCTGGTTGATAATTGTATTGGGAACAGTCAAAAATTACATCCTAAACGAATTGAAAACGGTATAAATAAACAAGCTAATTGAATTGAGAACTCTCTACAATATCATACTAATTGAACTGAGATCTGGCAAAAATAACATAATTGAATTGGAAACTGTCTGAAATACTATGTTAATTGAATTGAGAACGATCTAAAATAACAGACTAATTGAATTGAGAACTGTCTAAAATAGCATGCTAATTGAAAAAACAGCTGTCTAAAATAACACGATATTTGAATTGAGAACTGTATAAAAAACGTGCTAATTGAGAGCTGTCAAAAATATCATACTAATTGAATTAAGAATTGGCTAAAATAATATCATAATTGAATTGGGAAATGTCAAAAATTCCTTGCAATTTGAATTAGGAAATGTCTAAAACAATATGCTAATTGAATTGAGAACGGTCTAAATTACCATGCTAACTGAATTGAGTACTGTCTAAAATAATATGTTAATTGATTTGAGAACAGACTTTCATATTAATTGAGTTAAGAACTGGGCAACGTGCGAATTATATTGTGAACTGGCTTGGATAACATGCTAATCTAATTGAAAAGCGACTAAAATAACATACTCATTTAATTCCAAGAAAACATTTTACAAGAAAATAAACATTTACTCCATTGATTTTTTTTAATATCTTGATAAAGAATCTAAACAGAATTTGTTTTAGTTTCCATACTTTTTGAAGATATCTTTTACATACAAGCTTTTAGATCCTATATATCATTTAGGTAGCTTATCTGTGTACAGTGTTTATTATATAAACGAAATAAAATAAATTTTATCACCCAGTAATTTTGAAAATATACATACCAAAAGCTGCACACGCGCATATAAAAAAGAATGAAAATGAGTGATACGTAACTGATGAACAACTTTAAGAATATCACGTGAAAACAAACACACCATGACATGGATCTATTGTCAAACAAAATATATAAATATGAAAGTCGCAATTACATACCTACTGTTTGATCTGTTTCTATATTTGGGAATTAGTGATTTCGGTAATAATGACACTGTCCGTGATTAACGCATCTGCTTATCTGAAGGCACCAGCATGTCTCAACCACTCTTCAAATCAAAGCCAAAACGACAAAAGCGCTAAAAACGAAGGATAAACCAGGTATAAATGTCTAATCCAGAAAACTATCAAAGAAGTAGTCTTCAGAATTAGCTGGGTGTGGTGCCGGGTTGGATATTGACTGCTTATTACCATGCTGTCAAATAAAGAAGAAAAAGTATTAGGCATGTCAGTTAGGATGTTAGGACTTCTGAACTGATTAGGTTCATTGGTGAAACGCATATAATTGAAGCTCTGGACAACGACAGATATTAAGTGCATCTAAGAATACTAAAAAAGAATCATGCAGTCTTATCTTTTATATAGAAATGTTATGAAGCAAAAACCTTACTTCAAATGCCTCTGTCTCTCTGTCTCTCTATGTCTGTCTCTGTCTCGCTGCCATTCTCTCTCTCTCTATATATATATATATATATATATATGTGTGTGTGTGTGTGTGTGTGTGTGTGTGTGTGTTTGTGTGTGTGAGTGTGTGTGTGTGTGTGCGGAGCGTTAAAAATATCGACACAAACTGTATTCATCAAGTCAAAAATGAATAGAAAATATATGTACTTACACAAACCTTCCACTTGAGTAAGATGCGACACAAATTTGATTTTTAAGTGGAGTTTAACAGAATTTTCATTCTCCGAGATCGGTTACTACACCAAGGTTAGAGTCAGTCTGCCCTACAATTTACCCATTGCTGGATGGAGAATTGTTGGATTCATAGCTTTCACAAAGGTATTAGCACTATGTGAAATGTAAACAACCTCGTCCAGGATTTGAACTCGGGCCGCCGAGTCCATTTTAAGCGATGATAACCATTACATCACGAGGACCCCCCCAAATGAAAATGTATGTTCTACAAAATTGTTCCCTTGATATTAAACCCATTTTTTACGGGTAGAAAAATTTCAAAAACTCCTCTTTTGGTGTGATTTGAAATTAGATTTTTGTATTTTTAATATCTACAACATCCTCAAATCTGAGCTTGGAGATTAATTTTTAGTTTAGAAAAAGTGAAAAGTTCGTGGATCTAGGGCTGATATACATAAAGGGTGGTGTCCTTGCACAATTGCGTGTTTCCTTAAAAATGCATCGTTCTAATCGAAAGATGATGTTAGACTAGTCATTGCAAATTTAAAAAAAAAATTAATATGAAGCTAGCATCAGTTCTCATTTATCAGCAGTTTTTTGATGAAACACAACCTCTTTCAACCAAATCAATACAAAAATTAAACTTGACACATAATCGGGCACTTTCTGTTCACTTACAGAGGCGACCCCTGTAATCCTGATATTGAATGCTGTGCTGATATAATTTTCATTAAAGGTACAGAATTTGGTTTGTTTTTGTTAATTTGTTTACTGATGTTTCATCCCCAAATTGGTTATTCAATGTCGAAATTTATAACATTATTATTAATGAGCACACAGTATTCAAGTATTCGTATATTCTAAAAATACATTCATTTCCTGATTTAAAATAACGGTTTTTATTCACCAATAATCATTTTAAGTCAAGATTTGGTATCATATACTCATAACTTATACAAATAATTTGTTCATAGATCTATTTGATCCACTGACGAGACTTCTAAGTAGACTTGGGAGTCATGGCAAAAAAGGAAAACTCTGTATATTCCAAATCTTCAGAACTGGAGCCTCATCACGATGCTGTTCAGTTTCATACTCTTGATAACAATTTTTGTGGGGTCTCACTCATCTGAAAAGAATACAGTCGGCATATTCTAAGCTTTACCGTGACGAGAGATTCACATTTTGGCCAATGTTAGACATGCATTGTACCTGCCATATGAAGTTTATGTAAATACATTCACCATAGAATCAGAGCAAACCTGAGAAGCAGAGCTAAGCGTGAGGTAAGCAGGAAAACAACTAGTATATATATCTGCAGACTTTCGGTCAATAGTTGAAACAGAATTTGTAAGATTATGAATATGAAATTGTAAAAGAGAAAAAAGAAATATTGAACAAACCAAACAAAAATAAAATTTATACTACTTAATAAATGATTCTTAATGGAATTCTCAACAAGTAGCCCAGCCTATTCATCCCCATGTACTTTGGTCTATGCTGAGCTACCAGGTATTTTAACCATTAATGCAATCTCTGCAGCAATGTGCAAGGCATATCTCGAATTCTTAACCATCCACTTCGAAACGGATATGGCGATATCTCCCGAGAAAATGACAGTACAGTGATCAGAAGAAACATTTCAAAAATATTCTAAATTAATCCTTGACAACGTTGAAAATCCTGATAAGTTTTGATAGTAAACTTCTCCAGATGGAGACAATTCACACTATTCAATCTACTAAGGTCTTCAATTCTCTGACTAACAAAACTGAAATTATGAGCGAGCGAGTGAGCGAGAGAGAGAGAGAGAGAGAGAGAGAGTGAGAGATATGAAATGGAAGGACAAATCACCAATCATCAACATAGTATCTTCTTTATCCCCTGATCCAAAAGTCGACGATCATTTACCATATACATCGACCTTGTTAACCATCTGTGCATAAGTATAGAGAACCAACCTTAAAACCCCAGTAGGTTAGAATTGTCCTCTTCGAATTGAAGGGTGTAAAATACTGAAATAAATAGGGTTCAAATTTCGCGGAGGCGGATGACTCAAGTTAACTTGTAAACATGACAAAATAAAGTAAATAAACAAGTATAAGTATTTTCATATAAAGAAGTGTGTATGTTTATATTAAAATGCAATGATAAATGATTAAACAATTTTAAATAAAGAATAAGTACATATACAAATGCTTTTCATTTATTCAATGCAAAAACTCACTTAAGCTTATATATTTTTATCCGACATATACATACATACATACATACATACATACATACATCGTAGCTATCGTAAAAAAAGTATGAGCTCCGTGAGCCACGATCATATTCTAGACGTTGATGTTGGTGATTTACTTAAGCGCTAATATTATGTGAAAGGGCATGTATTTATTCATCTAAATCACAGAATGCAGAAAAATGTCAATTTTTAAGTGGAGTACTGCTGCTTTGATTTCAGAGGGGTTTTTTTTTTTCATAAACAGGTTATCTTACCAATGTTAACGAACCCAATCCAGGCTATTATATACTCAAAGTTTGTGAGAAAATGGAAGGATTTATACAAGAGAAACGCAAGTAGACTCGTCTATGATTTAATCTTCAGTCGACGATTACATTTCCTACAGTTTTAACAATTACACTAAGCACGCCCCCGTTGGAAAGGATATTATCCTTTTTTTCTATCCTCGACTTTAAGTAAAGGAGTAGAACACCCTCTGTGTCCAAAAGTTAGTGTCTCATTCATTCTAAATTGTAAAACTGGAATTCAAACCAGAAACATTCGTTGTTGTAGTATGTGTGGCTCAGTGATGCCCCAGCCTTCTGTTATCAGCTCATCCAATGTTTTGGCGAGATCTGGGCAAGAATAATAACCCACGTTATTTGTTTATTGTGTAAACATTATAAACTAAGGTTGTGTTTATGTTTCGATCATTAACTGAACAGGAAAGTTCCCGCGTGCGTGCACACACACACACACACACACACACACACACACACACACACACACATATATATATATATATATATATATATAAACATGCAAACGTGTAAATTTTTCAGTATGAACTTGAAGAGAATCCCCTTCTATGTTATTAAAATCATTGCTACTATTTCAATGAAAAATTATTTTATTTTGATTTGAGAAATCTGAACCAATAATGCAAATTGAATTGATGTGTGCAGAAGTGTTAACGTATTTTTACCGTTTGTATTTTGAAATTGAAAGAAAAATAAACAGAAAAGAAATTACAAATCCAGTCACTTTAAAAAAGAAAATTAATGAGATTTTCATAATTTTTTATTATGCTGGTGCAATTTTTAAATTTTGGTTTTCTTTTTTCACACAAAATGCCGTGTAATTGTGCTGGACCGAAGCAGATATATTGGGCTAGCTTTCAAAAACATTAAAACACCCACAATGAATATATGTTCTTTACCATCTGATTAAGTCCATTACCTTTATTAGATAATACAGTAAGCCGCAGTGTCTTAAATAATTACACTTATTGGATTTTCAATAACTAAAGAAAGATTCCTGAAAATAAAACAGGAAATCGAAGGTAAATTGGATCGTGAAAATATTCAACAGAAATAATTTATACAAAGAAAGCACCAGGATTATCCGTGTTAAGATATTTCAAAAAGGCAACATAAAATGAAAAAAAAAATGAAGGAAATTTTCGATAAATATAAGACTCTAGAATGTAGTAAATAACAGTTTTAATAAGCAGTTTTTCACAAGCTTTCTTTCGTTTATATTTTTTCTTTTACTCTTTATTGATGATTTGAGAAATTCTATCAAAACAACACCATGAAAGATGCAAAATACGATAAAAACGATTGCCTGGCTTCACTACTGTTTTCACGTTTTATTCTTTTGTTAAATCTTTTTTCAGATTTCAAGCAAAGTTTTCCTTTCTGTCATTATTTATTACAACGACAACAACAGAACTCAGTTGTAAAAGTGTAGGGCCAGAGTCAAAGAGGTTCAATTATATTATTTTGTTGATATTCTGTAATCTGTTGATATAACTGTAAATTACTGAAATTATTATAAATTATAAATTACAGAAATTATAAAAACCTCTTTCGGCAGTGTGGTTAAAATCATCTAATTTTTCAAAAATTCATTCATAAATCTTTGGATATATAGTGGAATAAAAATTTCCCTAAACAAAATATGATACTATAAAGGTACTTTTCTTAGATTATGAATTACTAGCTGATGTACATTTCTATGGTTGACTGGTTTCTTTGTTTAATGGCATATCAACCTAAGTGAGTTTACAGTTTGAGAGGCAAAGAATTACATTCCATATGCTCTAAGCTAAAGAGACTAATGTCAAAAACTCTTTCATTTATTTCATCTTTCTACACTATATTTATATAATAACCTTTGTTTTCATTATCAAATTTACATCACGTCATTTCACTTGGAAGTTACAATTATTAAAGATAAATTCCCATAAAACGAAAGAATTTTACCAATCACATTTGTAACGTTCTCTTCTGAAATCAATACACTTTTGAAAAAAATCTAAAAGTGGTATGCTGGATTTTTCCAAGAATTACGTGAATGACACTTAATTGATTAATCAATTTAAATTCTTTTGGTTTTCTCCACATTATGAATTACTAATATAGCGGTAGTTCAATATAATTCTCTGAGCTACTTGCTTTAAACCTAATTAGTAAGGTTTAATCATTCGTGAATATTTTTTGCGTTTTTTATGAAGAATATATCTATGATAAAACCTTTTTTCTGAACCCAGTTCTCATGCAAATCAATTTTATTAATTCTACATCAAAATGTTTATTTCTTAATGGAGGGCAGACAAACAAACTCTTCGTAATTACTAATATAGATTATCCTTATTTATAATGGTTTTCTTTACTCAGAAATTATTCTCACAAAAATTTAACTGTATGCTTTATAAGAAAAACTGGTAGAAATTAAAACAGCACAGTTTGGCCATGCGTAGCACCAATGATGAATTTGATAAATGGAAAACAAACCATAACGAACAAAGGAATTTTTTTCGTTCAAAATTGATAGAATTCAAATTTATTGGATTAAAGGGAATAGTTCTTAACAGAATATTAAACACAATAAAGCATTGATAAAATTTTAGGGTAAGTATTGTGATTGTATTCACTCGATGGAACTAATTTTATTCTTAATGAACGTATAAAGAAAATTCTGGGACCATTACTTTTCTTTAATTCTCCATCAATAGAACATTTTTTTAAATAAAAAAAAGTATAATTGAACAATTCATCGAATTATAACTGCCAAAATCAACAATATCTGGTTTAATTTTCAATAACAGTTACAAAACATTTGATTGTATAATTCATTATGATAGTTAAAAGCAATCAGCAATCTATGAATCTCTATAAAAAATATCCATGTTGTCGTTAAGAGGAATTAACTTCCTAAGATATTATTCAGGTGGATGCTTAACTGCCTTTTAATTTGCACTTCAGTACCTCTACAACACAACCTCATAGTAAAATTGATATCATAGGATTTATTTCTGAATCTATAAAGTGATTCTAATGCTCGTATCATAAGAGTGTCTGCTTATATCACTGTTAACTTGGAATGCTTTGGAAGCTTTCATTATTTTCCATTTTTTCATATTAACTGTTTAACTCTTGAATTTAATTGCCGTAAACAGCTATACTTGAGTAAATTATTAAATTTTAGACATTAATTGCATGATAAAATCCAATGAATTACGGACACACGCACACAAATACACACATTATATACAAACATGTTATATAAAACTGTTCCATCGTGTATTTATAAAAATCGTGGGTACATAAATCGTGTATATATATATATATATATATATATATATATATATATATATATATATATATATATATATATATATATATATATATATATATATTACGTATCTGTGTGTGTCTTTGCTTGTGCAGTTGAAGTACACATCTAACCTAAGCTAGAGACAGATTTTTATTGCATCGGGTTCTAAGATTCCTTAATACTTATGAGGAGCTAGTAAGTTTTGCTTCCCTCAGAGTTGGTAGTTCTGCCATATAAATTATGGTTACTTCAATGTAGACATGTAGGAAAAGATACCTTGACCAACACCTTTTGTGCAGTTATCAGTATTATGAGAACGGAATCCGCAGAAATGGGTTCATCTCAATTTATGCATCCCACCTTGCACGTCAACTGAGTTTAAATTTAAAAAAACTTACAGCTCCAACCCAAAGTAATGCGTTGCTTATCAACGTCACCTTATAAAAAATTAGGCGAGTTTCAGAGTCATGAGTGGTTTTAATTTACTTTGTTATATATATATATATATATATATATATATAGAGAGAGAGAGAGAGAGAGAGAAAGACCAGACAAACAAACAGACAGAAAGAGAGAGAGAGACAGACAGACAGACAGACAGAGACAGAGACTGAGAATTTGATAGATAGATTTCTAAAAATTCAAGACTTTTTGACGAAAACCATCTTGTAAACATAATAAAATGAGTGACTTCCAACATATTTTTCAATTCAAATTGATTACTTCAAGTTTCTGATAAAATAAATGTTCGAAATAACAATGATATTAGTGATGATTTACTTCATAAACTTTATTTGAATTCATTTTATGTAATTTCTTTTCCAAATTTATATACTTAGTTTTTCTCGCTTACTATATTTATTTAATTTGATACTTTTTTATATATAATTTTATTATTTTTCATATTATTTCTGGATGAATCAAACGTGAATTATCTGTTTGGCAAAATATATTTAAATTAAATATTCAGTTGGGAAGTTTAATTTTTGTATTGTTATTTTTAACCTGTAACCACAGGTATTCCAACTGATTATTGTCCATTGTTAAATGAGAGAGACCTTCTCTCAATGAGTACGCATTTCTTTTTCTTTTCTTTTTTTTTTTTTTTTTTTTTGATGAATGTAATATTTTTCCTGTCAGAATACTTTCCTTGATGTAAAAGTATACTATTTAAAATGCATATATAAACATGGATTACAAATTTGATACTTTTACATCAAACGTTTCGGAAAGAACTTGATAATATGTTGATATTTTTATTATCTAACAGACTAAATTTATTTTCCCCTCAATATTACTCAAAATATCGCCATTAAAAGCGAAACCCCTGCCAACAAAAGTGAGTACATCCCTTTACTCTCCTGGGCATGGAGTTTACCAGAGCTTTACAGGTAGCCACTGGAATGCTTTTCCACTCCTCCATGACGACGTCGTGGAGCTGATGGATATTTGAGGCTTTGCTCACCCACCTTCCGAAGAAGATCTATTGGGTTCAAGTCTGGAGACATGCTTGGCCGGTCCATCACCTTTACTCTCAGCCTCTTTTGTAAAGCAGTGGTCGTCTTGGAGGGGTGTTTAGGGTCATTGTCATGCTGGAACACTGCCCAGCGACACAGTTTCTGGAGAGAGGGTATCATGCTCTGCTGCAGTATTTCACAGTATATGCTGGAGTTTATATTTCCCTCAATGAACTGTAACTTTCCAACTCCTGCAGCACTCATGCAGTCCCAGACCATGAAATTCCCACCACCATTCTTGTCTGTAGGCACGACACACTTATCTTTGTACCCCTCACCTGGTCACCGCCACACATGCTTGAAGTCATCCGAACCAAGCAAATTAATCTTCATCTCCTCAGACCATAGGACATGCTTCTGGTAATCCATGTGCTTTGTTGACATATCTTCAGTAAACTGTTTGCGGGCTTTCTTGTGTATCGTCTTCAAAAGAGGTAGTGTATGGCTGTCACCTGGGGTGACAGCCATACACACCAATATGATGTAGAGTGCGGCTTATGGTCTGAGCACTAACAGGCTAACCCCCACCTCTTCAATCTCTGCAGCAATGCTGACAACACTCCTACGCCGATCTTTTAAAGAAAGCATTTGGATGTGACGCTCAGCACGTGAGCTCAGCTTCTTTGGATGACCTACCCGAGGCCTGTTCTGAGTGGACCCCATTCTTTTAAAACGCTGGATGATCTTAGCCACTGTGCTGCAGTTCAGTTTCAGAGCGTTGGCAATCTTCTTGTAGCCTTGGCCATCTTCATGTTGCTCAACAATACGTCTTTTAAGATCCTCAGGGAGTTCTTTGCCATGTGATGCCATGTTGAAACTTTCAGTGACCAGTATGAGAGAGTGTGAGAGCTGCACTACAAATTTGAACATATCTGCTCCCAATGCACTCATGGGCCTTGTAGTACTAATGAGTCACATGACATTTTAGAAGGAAACTGACAAACAGTACTCAATTTAGACATTTAGGGCTGTAGTTTCTTAGGAGTGTACTCACTTTTGTTGGCAGGACTTTAGCTTTTAATGGTTATATTTTGAGTTATTTGGAGGGGAAAATAAATTAACTCTGTTATATAAGCTCAGAGTGCTTTTCATTGTGTCAAAGTATTGTCCCATGGAGAGATATACTGAACTATCAGCAGAAATGTGAGGGGTATACTCACTTTTGTGATACACTGTATATATATATATATATATATATATATATATATATATATATATATATATATATATATATATATTATACTTTCCCCCCTCCTTTTCCTTGTGGATGTTTTCGATTAGATCAAAATGAGCAAAATGTTTCAAAGATCATTTTTCTAAGGATATCTTTTGAATTGTTCCAAACGAAATTTTCCTTTAGAAAGGTCCACTTTGAATAACAAATCATCATTAAATGAAATTAGATTTTTCCCCGACATTTTGCTATGCTAGGTAAAGAAATATACTGATGATGACTTTATCAGGAGGAGTAGTCATAAAAAAAACAGTAATCAGATAAAAATACTTTATTGAAAAATTATTTATTCATACATATTTTCTTTTAAATTGTTAAAAAAATGCATTTAAACATTATAAGGTAGATCTAAAAATTAAACAAAATAGATTGAAAGATAACAGCATAAAAAAGGAATTTTAATTAGGGACCGAGAAATAAACAAATTAAAATATATGAAGAATCTGTCCATTTTTATCTGCACCTTATTGAAAGAGAAACATACCCTTAGGTTTTTCTATTTAATTGAAAGGCCTTGAATACATCAAGTTTTTGATCGTCTGAAGATACATTTTATCTTATAAATGCTAGAAAGTCACCGGGGATGAATTCGCAAAAAAATCCCTTATTACATCAACCGTGACTCGATCCACTTTATATAATAAATAAGGGAAGTCATATACATTTCATGTGCCATGTATAATCATTTACTTTGAGAATATGTGCATAATCATATGCAGGTCCTGTCCATTTAATTTTAACGGAAAAGTAGTTTTTTCAAGAGCAACAATACCTTAATCCAATTCCAATTACTTCTCCTGGAACTCTGTCCATTTATTACAGTATCCATTTAACTTTCCAAAATACATGTGAAGTCCAGTTTCATTACTGTTATCAGTTTCTTGGTCGCATTCTTCTTTATCTTATCTTCAGTCTTCTTAAATTCAGCGGGAATTTCAACTAGGGAAAAAGCTATAAGTCACGGTTAGTCGAACCTGAATTCTTAGAATTCGGAGTTTGACTTGCTTGAAGCAATGTTTTGAAAAATATATCAACGTAAAGCATGAAAAAAGAAAGTCAAGGTAATCAAAATAATTTCTTGACTGTCTGTGGATTTTCCAAATCTTCGACCAATTATTGTTTGATGACACTTATGGAGTGCTGTAAAGCAAGACAGTTGCTTATTTTTAGAGAGTTTACTTCTCTTTTGGTGATCCATACTTCTTGTCCTGGGCTAGATTATGCAAAACTTAATAAATAACCACCGATTCTTGTACCGTTATGGACACATATCCTTTAAATGTAACCCGCACGTCTTCAACATTTTCAGGTGATCTGTTTATCAAATTTCATGGAATTCAAGTTCATTTTAAAGTATTGACAAAAGACTTCTATTTTGTTTCGCTCCTTGAATCTTCTCTGAAGGCACTTGTAATCATACAAATAGATTCACATGATGAATGTAGATTTTGAGCAAAGCTTGAATACTAACTGAGAATGCAGCAAGTTTCTGAATGATGGCTCTCAACCGACTGACTAACTTCCCTGGAGCATGTCATTTTTGACCTGCGAAATAAGTTCCCCACTAATGTGTTACAAAATAACTCCTGGTTCGCGTTATAAGATATATTAAGGTCACTTGACAGGACGTAGAAATATACAAAATGCTTGGATATTTTTAGAACAGGAAAACCTAGTATATATGATGAAATAAGGAAGCCTCTCCCCATACATATATATAAAGATATAATGTACATTCTTCCTGATCCATACAAAAAGGCTTCAGATATCTCGGTTTTGTGATAAACTAAAACAAGAATCATCATCATCATCATCATGTCTTGCCGCTAGCAAGGATATCCCTGACCCTCTCTCGCCCCTTTTCCCTCTCGTTCATCGCCTCTGGCTGGTCTTCAGGGCTACATCCCGTATCCTCACATAGCTGCTGTATGTATGTTCGAGCTGGTCGTCCTGCTTTTGCCCGGCCATATGTGGGGGTCCATAGGAGTACATCACTTATGAGCTCGTCCCTGCTTCTTCAGCAGTGTCCCGCATGTCTGGTTCGTCTGACTTGGACAGTCTTCATGATGGGAGGCAGGTGGCCGTATAGTTTGTTCATTGTGGGGTATTGCCGCCAGGACTTGTTCAATATTGCTCGCAACATTCTTGTGTAATTGCCGTCAAGCTTCTTCTCCAGTCGTTTAGTTAGCGTCCAAGTAGTGCTTCTATATAGCAGTATCGATACAACCGCTGCCTGGAAGAAACTGCGTTTCATTTTAACAGTCAGATCTGATTTCCATATGATCGATAGCCTGTCAATAGATGTCCGTGCCTTCGTTAGCTGTGTGTCGATGTCTTTTTCGGTTGATGAGACACTGCAGTGGAAGATAGGTAATCTAGGAGAGTCTGGCAAGCAATAAACGAATTGAGTCGAAGGAAGAGCACAGCCAAAACAAAATTGAAAGCCGCAAACAAGCAGGAAAGAATAAAACTGTGGAAACAGCATTTCGAAAATCTACTAGGAAACCCACCGAAAGTTACGCATGACCCAAATACCCGAATTATTTGTAAGCAATTGGACATTGAAATAGGACCGTTAACTCAAGAAGAACTCGACTCGGTTCTTAGAAAAATTAAAAATAGGAAAGCTGCAGAGCTGGACGAGAGTCCCCCTGAAGTATGGAAGACCAGACAATTCAACGACATACTACTGCGACAAGACAAGAATAGATGAAGTAATTTTTTCAATAGGATTTATCAAAATAAAAAATAATTATATCCATGTAATTCTTGCATTTGAAAATTATTTTGTATCAATTTCTGGTTTTCTTACAACATATACTTCAAAATGTGCCAACTAGTGAGTTGGCAAGGGGAGTATTTCGAAACATATTGAGGAGGCATTGCAATTTTTTCCTGTGATCTCTTTATCCTTTGAACACCTTTTGGTTGAATTTGCCACTCACAAATTTATCTTAGAAATAATTATGTATCTGATTTTTAAATATTATTACATTGAAAAAATAGCTGGTTTTGAAGAAAATGTCCCTCTCTCTCTCTCTCTCTCTCTCTCTATATATATATATATATATATATATATATATATTAAAATGAATAGGTATGCAAATGATTTCAAATTTATAATTACTCAGTTTTATTTAATATGCTTTTTTTCCATATGCTTCTGCTATATGCGTTTCAGACATTTCAGTCCTCCTTAGAGGTTTATATTTTGATTGACTGTTAAGTTTATTTTATATTAAAGATTGTTTTAATAGATGTTGGTTTCGTTACATTCTTACACATAAAAATTTTCAAGGGCATTGAGGGTATTTAATGTGAGTGAGAATGTATTTGTTCCTATGCATAGATGTTTTTAAGCTTTTCGGTTAGCGGAGGTTTTGAAAGCTGTGTAAAATCCATCCCTTAGACCCTGGCACGAAGGATCTGCCCCAAAGTCACTTACAAAAACCTCCAACAAACTATCCTAGAAGAATAGTGCATACCTTTCACCGGAGTGGATATCTCGCAACATTAATAAATGAATGATTCGAATAAGCAGAAAAATAGCATTAGAAAAATTACGAACCCTTATAAAACATAGCAACGAATAACAGTTAACAAATATCTCAATATACAACAAAACCAACCCAAAGCTATTCACAAAAATATCAAAGAACCTAGATCAACTTAAAGATAATGATAGAATCAAAAAACATGTGAGAAACAAGAAAAACCATTAAAGACAAACGACGATCAAAAAACTAAAAACACGCACTAAACTCCACTACATCTGGAGTCTCAAAATTCAAAAAGATGTGATGTATGTAATGAACTACCTTCAAAAATGAACTACCTTCAAAAATCCAAAAGCAAAATGCATAATGAATAGAAATTTAAACTGCAATTTGAAAAATGTTGTCGACATCATCAAATGTACAAACTATAACGAAAGTTTGAATGTAAACATAGGATGCTCACAAGCACTGAATAATTATCTCTTTATATAAAACTAACATTAAATTACCAGAAAATAGAAAACTTTATATATCAAAACATCTTCATGAATACAGCAAGATAAATTGTAAACAAATGCCCACATTCTAAACCGATGACTAATCCTCACTCCAAATAAAAGAAAAACTTAATAGATCAAAACCAATATTAAACATGGCGTAACTACCAGCACACACATGCACAAAAAGAACATACGTGCATTGAATAGCTTAAAAACATATTTGTGTATGCAAACAAGTGCATCGATTCCAACCAATGTCATAGAAAATATTTGAGTGTACGATTGTTCGTATAAATAAGCATACATTTATACAAAAGTGTGCGCACACACTCACACAAAATACATACATACATACATACATACATACAGAGAAAGAGCGAGAGAAAGAGATAAAAATACACACATATTCACACTCAGTTAACTCCAATGGGAAAAACTCAGACACAAAGTATTAAATCAACCAGAATTAAAACAACCTATGAAAACAATATTTACTATAAAAGAAACTTAACTTTCAGCTAAAATTCAAATGCCTGTGAAGGACTAAAATGTCCGAAACACGTCTAGTACAAGTAAATAGATTAATAATAAACAAGAAACTAAGTACCATATTTGAAATCATTTGTAGGCCTATAAATTGAAAAAATCCTTTTTTTTTTCTCGTTAGACCTATAAATAAACTTTATATATATCGAGCTGACAAAGAAAAGAAGCAGAAGGTACCCCGCAACAACAATTACCGACGCCGACTACGCCGATGACATAGCGATACTGGCAAATACACCCAACCAAGCCGAAACACTACTGCATAGTTTGGAACGAGCAGCCGCAGGCATAGGCCTCTATGCACACAAAACGGAATATATGTGCTATAATCAAACGGATGATATCTCCACTCTAGACGGAACCCCTCTTAAACTAGTAGACAAATTCCCTTACCTAGGAAGCAGCGTCGCATCAACCGAAAAGGACATCGACACGAGGTTAACGAAAGCATGGACAGCTATCAATAGTCTATCGATTATATGGAAATCAGACCTAACCGGTAAAATGAAACGCAGCTTCTTCCAGGCAGCGGTCGCATCGATACTGCTATATGGATGCACTACAAAACGGCTGGAGAAGAAGCTAGACGGCAATTACACAAGAATGCTGCGAGCAATCTTGAATAAGACCTGGCGGCAACACCCCACAAGACACCAACTGTACGGCCACCTGCCTCCTATTACGAAATCTATTTAAGTTAGACGAACCAGACATGCAGGACACTGCTGGAGAAGCAGGGACGAACTCATAAGTGATGTACTCTTATGGACCCCCACACATGGCCGTGCAAAAGCAGGACGACCAGCACGAACATACATTCAGCAACTATGTGAGGATACGGGATGTTGTCCAGAAGACCTGCCTAAGGCGATGAACGATAGGGAAAAGTGGCGAGAGACGGCCAGGGTATCCGTGCTACCAGTACGACATGATGATGATGATGATATATATATATATATATATTACTTGTCGGATTAGAAGAAACAAACGATTTGATCCACTCGGTCTTAGTAGTTAAGACAGAAACATTGTGTTGGATTTTTAAACCATTTTTTAACTTATGAGTGCAGAGAAATTTTGTTTATTAACCCCAAATTAATTTACTTGCCTGAGCCTAATAAGAATGTGAGTTTTTGTCTGTAGATTTATTCATCCTAAACGAGAACACGAAAGCATAGACAATAATATTTGCATTTTTATTTTAAAAGTATTTAGGGAAGGACTTTTCCAGTATATTAGCATTTATACTCATCAAACCTAATTAAATTTATGTTCTTTTATGTTGACTGCAACGCAGTTTAGTTCTTGTAATGCGTTTGTTTTAACCGTGAATTCTGAGTGATGAGTCACTTAGTAACTTTTCCGAGAAAAACTTGTGTACAGTATCATCGATTATTAACTTCATAAGTTTTGAAGATATTAACAGGTCCTTTACGTCAAATAAATGTGTTCGTTTTGAAATCTGCATGTATTGAATTACATCTTATTTGTACATTATCATGAACTCTTGGATTATATTTAATTCAAATAACTTTCAAGTATCCATATTTTGCGAAAACTCATAATTTGATAAACATCTTCACATATCATAAAGTATTAAAAAAAACAGACTGGAGATTATGCTTATGGCCGACACATGACAGTTCATATTACTAATTAAATAGAAAATGTTACTGGCAAAGAATAACGCAAACATGTTTCTATTTAATGTAGTTTAAAAAATTGGTTTGGCCAACATGACAAACAAAGCAAGCATCTAATTTCGTATAATCCTCATAGTGTGAATCAAGCCCATTGCTAAAACAGAAAAATGTTTTGAACTTTCCAAAAGCTACTGTTAAAAATATGCTTTGGGATCACAGTATTAACGAAATAATTAGAGACTATATTTGAGATAGGAGATATCACTCAGATATACGCAAATACATTTGAAGATTAGCTGTTTAAATTTCTGAGACAAAGCTGGATAAAAAAAAATGATAAAAAACATTTGAAGATGTTTGATGAATTAGAGTAATATTATTGGGAGTGTTAAATAATCATATTCCATATTATAGACAAATTCTGCATTTTAGAAACCGACACTAGTATAATTTCACTTCAGAGTCAGCGTATTCTTTTCTTGGCACCATCAAATGCTGAGTGTTGACTTTGGATAGATTTCTCCATTACTCAGTATCAAGAGATTTTCGGAATTTATGCGTTCAGCTTTTTGCGATGTTGCTGATGCTGCGTTTGCCGTCAAAATCTGCACATTTTTATTTTCACTTTTAATGTCACACACATTTTTTTCAATTTTGTTTTCTTACTTTCTTTTATTTATCTTTCCCTCGTATTCTTTTTCTTTTTCTCTTTTTCGTTCTACTTTTTTCCTCTGCTCCCTTCATATTTGTATATTTTTATTTATTTAATTTGTTTTTCCTTGCACCCTTTCTTGGTAGTCTTCTTTCTCTCTTTCTCAAACTCTTTTATTTTATATCCTTTCTTTACTTAGTCTTTTCCATATAATTTTTTTCTTTTACTTTGTTACCGGCTTCTTTTAGTTTCTTGATTCGTATCATTTTCTATCTTTTTCTGTCTATTTATTTTCAAATATATATATATATATATATATATATATATATATATATATATATATATATATATAATCTTTACTTCCTTAAACATTTTTCCTGCCATTCCTATCTTACGTATGTATGTATTTGTTTTCACATCTTACTTTTCTCTCTTATTCCCATTTCTCTTTTGTGGTGTTTCAGCGATTTGCACACGCCAGCTATGTTCCTGTGTCTCTGTTTAATATACGATTTCCGGCAATGTCAACTTGACCAAACGCACCAGTTGATGTTTTTGCCGCTGTCGCCGTTGGCAATCTCGTAAAATATGTGAAAGTCTTTTAGCTTCAAGCTTCGCTCTACATAACACCGTTAGAAGAAAGTAAAAACAAATGAACATCATCTACGTAAGTTGGCGGAGCGACGCTCTCACGTACATAAATTTGAAGTTGAAACACTCACTAAATCCAAAGCTGGGAGCAATGCACTCGTGCTTCCATACTCAACTATTCCCATAAAAACGCACATTAGAGTAGATAAATATACACAGACAGAACAAGGCCATGATTGAAAAATGAGGTTTTAGGATGCATAAAATAGGCACGTATAAAAGTAAATAGCACCAATACACTCATTTAAATCACACGTAACATGCATACAAGCTCATACACACATGCACCATGTATATAAACAGAAGGATACAAGAAGAAGAAGAAGAAGAAGAAGAAGAAGAAGAAGACTGATAGATCTTGTTCTAATTTGGAACCTCTATATCAATCGTTAACAACTTTTGCGTGCTCAGCCCCATATATGCACGCGGACCTCAATGAGATAGATAGATAGATAGATAGATAGATAGATAGATAAGTAAAGGGAGAGAGAGAGAGAGAGAGAGAGAGAGAGAGAGAGAGAGAGTTTCAAATAAGATGATGGAGGCTACCGCAAGATTCAATCATTTCAACTAGCAAATAGTTTATTTGAGTGTTGTGTTGCTACGGAACAAGTAGGGTAGCATAAACGTGACATGAGCATAAATTCTGTCTTCTTATCACTTGTATCCTTTATTAAATACTTTCGATATCCAAAGCAAGTATTGTTTTCTTTGCTGATTAATGTTCACTTTAACAAGGTGACGAAAAGATTTTTGTCAGTCCCATCAGAGTATGTGTGAGAGGAAAAAGAAAGATAAATCTAAAATATGTTTCAGTTATTTCATAATGAAATACTCATGTAAAATTCTTCGTGACAATTGAAAGAAAGTAAACACTTTACATTCAAACATACATGCGCAAATACACGAACCGATATATATATAGATATATATATATATATATATATATATATATATATATATATATATATATATATATATATTTCTACACGCATATAAACTTAGAAATTATAGACAGTGTTTGAAAACTATGTTTAAGCATACACGTTAATTTTGAATACGTTTGTGAATACAAAGGTTCCAATAGAATAATAAACTTCATGTAAACAACATGTACAGCCATGATTTGTGCAAAAAGACATTACTGTTTTACTCGGACTTTTGCTGACGAAAATGTATTTGCATTTTTCCTTCTTCCCACGAAGTGAATGACACAAAAGTGTTTTTATTGTGGGGATCTTGACGTGTGCGATTACGTAGGGCCAAATGTCCTCAACTCTGTCGTCATTTTCTTGGCATCGTGCAGCAATGAGCAACACTGACTCATTCTGGTTCAAAGTGAACTGTAGCTTGGAATGAAGGCCTTTCAAGCTGTGTAATAAACTAAGTGGGTCTTCTGATATAAAGCTTTATTGCACAAAAACAGATGTATATTGTTAACTCCTCATATCTCAATATATACATATATATGAACAGAAGAAAAAATGGTTAAGAAAATCAGATTGACGTGTTTCGTCATTGGTCTAGCATCATCAGAATACAAATATTTTATATCCAAAAATAAATCTACATTAAATGGAAATAATCTTGGTAATTTATATAAAGCTTCAACACTTTCAATTCTAAATTATAACAGCTATGGAAAAAAAAGTTTCACTCAGGTCTACTGATTTTTTTCTTGTCTGTGTAATTCACTTATCAATGTGATGAGGAATAAGAATACATTATAAAAACACAGACGTAAATGACCTGAGAATAATCATGAATCATTGGATTACATTATTTTTTTACGATATATTCCTCACCATATCAATGTTCGAAAAGTGAGCCATATTAAAATATATAAACAAGAAGAACTAAACAACATTAACCGAAATATATCTTCCCGTAGTCAAATTTTAAAATTTAGTGTCCTGAAGTTTTTTTTAGAATTTATCAAGATTTCATCTATATGAATTTATTTTCTTGTTTATAAAAAATCCGATGACGCTAGGCCCCTCGAGAAATGATAATTTGAAATGTATTTTTGTTCTCATTTAGTCCGATTTCATTCCAAACCATTCTCACATCTGAAAATTTCGTCAATTCAGAAATTGACACAGACATAAACATACGATTGTTCTGTTTAACCCATTAAATTATCGACATTCCAAACAATTGAGAGCCCTCAATTAAAGAATATTTAAAAATTGATCTTTTTCATTGTTTCTTCTTTCTCAATGACTGAAATTTTTGTACAATTTATTAATCTCATTCAAAAAGAATGAACATACCCACCTTTATGAAGTAGAGGCGTTAGGAGGCAACAAATTTGGAGAATCAAGTTCATAAAATGGTAACAGAATACGAAAGAGATTATTTTAAATTCTTTCTGTATTTTATTTTATATTAAAGATCAAAGCCAAGGGATTATACATTTTCAAATATTGTAAATAAAACTGCTAAACTAAGTATTTGATATAGAGGTAAACAAAAGTATCTTAGGTTAAATGTAATTAGCAGTTCCAGAATCTGTGCTTATACACGTTGAGATTATCTAAAATGAGCATCATATACCTCTGGTAGAACTATGATCTTCTCATCAAATTTTGCTGATTTAAGACCTTAGTAAAAGCAATTTTACACGATCATTGTAGATTCTAGCACATAAAAAGTGATAGAAAACTGAAAACAATCATTTCCATTGAACTCCAGATAAGAGAGGTGATGTCTGACAGAAAGTTGAGAAATAAACTGAATCTACATGGGCTGACGCCATGGGATTCATTTGTTTTCATTTCATCGACCTTTCATACAGCTTAAAACCATTTAATAAAAAAGTTTAGAAAAACTGAATAGCATTAAATTCTCATCTCGCGTTTTATTTTGATTTTTTCCACCTAATCAGTACGAGATACGAAATGATCATAAAAAATAATTCATGAAGATAATTTGGTTATGGAAAATAGATCATCAGCATCCTCATGTCGTGCCGCTAGCACGGATATCCCTGACCCTCTCTCGCCACTTCTCCCTATCATTCATCGCTTCTGGCAGGTCTTCCGGGCTACATCCCGTATCCTCACATAGCTGCTGCATGTATGTTCGAGCTGGTCGTCCTGCTTTTCCAAGTTTGCTTTCCCTTTTGACAATATACGATTGCATATAATACAACATGGTCTATATAACATTTAAATGTGTATAAATTAAAGAGAGATGGGATGGCTAAATTATGACTCCAAAATTTAAATTCCTTGGTCCAAATTCAATTAAGCTGACAATAACATCCTCTTGTTGCGGACAAAAAGTTTCTTGCATTTTTTTTCAGGGTAATTGTTTTATTGAATTTAAAATCAAAAGAGACAGCAAATATATGCTTTTTTTTTGTTTGTTTGTTTGTTTTTTTTTTAACAAGAGAACAAACAAAAACGTTGTAGTAGTTTAAATATGATTTATCAGCTTCAGATGTAAATGAACAATTTTTGAACTGGTTATAAAAATCAAATTATTAAATAAATCATTCACAAGTTAGGGACCATGGAATTTTACTCTGGAAAATCACTTACATCTTCTTTAATCTGGATTATTCGTTTGAATTTAATAATAATACAATAAAATAATTACAGTTGATCAGCGAGAGGGACTAAACAACTCTAATATAATGACTAAGTAAATATGAATGATGCTTAAATAATATACTCTATTATTGAAATAAAATAAGAAAGTTCGAAATTTACTTTCAGTACATTTATTAATATCATAAAGCAACAACGTTTACCAGTGATTTCTAAAAAAGTCAATTCAATGAAAATAGTTTGTCCCAATAAAAGAACACACAATTTTCAAATTAAAAATCCATTTGACTCATTATGGCAACAAATTTGTTCATTCAAACTATTTGGCTCTCAATTGAAAACAGATAATCTATTCCTAATTATACAAACACACACACACACGCGCGCGCGCATGTGTGTGTGACTCTGTGTGTGTGTTTGTGTGTGTGTACGTGTGTGTGTGTTTGTGTGTGTGTGTATGTGTGTGTTTGTGTGTGTGTTGATATATATATATATATATATATATATATATATATATATATATATATATATATATGTGTGTGTGTGTGCGCGCGCACCCGCGCGTATAGTTCTTATCATACATATTCATAGTACATTTGATGTATGTATTCATTGTATACGTACTTGACCTAAATAATGGAATGTGTTGATTTTTGGCTTCAATAAGATACAAATAAATAGAGTATCTATAGTAAACCTTATAGAAATTGTCTTGGATAAAGTTGAATTTTTTATTTTATCGGAGTTTATGTAAGAAGCCCATCATGAGTTTAAATTGAATGTTACTTGCAAAGAAGTATTGTTTGCAATATCATATTAACAAGAAAAATAAAATTGATGAACTCTTTCATTTTACAATCAATTTACTTTCTTAAAAAGTTCAGTAAATGTGACAAACACTGACACATTTGAATACGAAATTGTGCAACTAATTCTATCAGAACTGATGTTGGCAGCACTTAATTATATCCTAGAACAAATGTAATAGATAAATAATTTAACGGATAAAGAAGGCAATTATAAATTTGTGTATTTCTTTTAGGTGGAATTCAAAAGATTATTTGACATAAATCATAAATTTTTATATTATTATGTAATTATTTTATATTAATTTTACCTTCTGGATTTTCAGTGGATGATCGAAACACAAAGATTCTCGGCATAAAGCAAAAAACTGATGGATTAAAACGAAAAAAATAAAAATAGATAATCGAAACTAAAATAAAACCCACAATAAGCACTGCTAACTTTCAGTAAGAGATTTTGTTATTATTTTCTACTAAAAAAGACGTTTTTTTTTTTCATTATAATTCCCTAACTTTATTTGTAAAAAATTCAGTCTCGAAGCCTATATAAATGTTTCCTAACTGCATCACTAATCAGAGTCAACACATTTAATTGAATTCACGAAAAAATTAGATCTTCTCTTACTTTGATTTGAATCTTTTTATTCGGGATGACTTTTTGGTGGGGGAAGGGGGAAAACGTATGGAATTTGCCGAAAGTTTCCGATAAAGGATGAACTCATATTCACTAATTTTTCAGATTACTCATATTAGGAAAGCGCCATATACTGTAAAGTATATAATAGATATTGTCTTTTAGTGTTGTCACAATAGAACATAGAATATAAATTATTAGATTGTCGAGAGATAAAATTAATAGGGCATGTTTGTTAACGAGGTGAGCAACTTGTACTAATAATATTTTAAATCGATCTAAGAAAAGATTTATCACAAATAAAAAGCATATCAATTCAAATGAAAATAGACCTTTCTATTTTAGAATAAACTGATCCCTCGTTTGAATCCAACATTTGAAAAAAAATCTTTTAAATTCTATTTACTTTTTGTGTGATTGTAAAACATGAAAGTTTACCTATATTATTGACGATGATTAAGTCCATAAATAAGTAAATATTTCTCTAGACCGAAAGCATTCAAGGTTGTATGATAGATTGAATTAAAACAAATACTATTGTCTTTTATTAAAACTCTGAAAATAAAAATATAAATTTGTATCAGTTAAAAAATAAGTTTAAACTCCTCATTTATAAATTCAAGCAATTTTACGTTTAGTTACAGTTTCAGTTTTGTAGATTTTTGTTATAAGTAATATATGATTACATCAGTGCATTTGTAAATTGTTCAACTAGAAATAACAGAATGCTCATATCTTCGGTTTTGGAAATTCATTTAAAAAAAAAAATTAAAATCTACTTATCTCAAAAATATACAAATAATTCTATTAGTATTCTAAATTGTTTACTATTGTTTTATCGAATTTTTATTCATTGGATAAAGAAAGAAGCGTTTATGATTTACAGTTCGGTTTCTGTTTTGTTAGCTATTCCAATCTATTTCTGTTTCTATTGCGATAAGTGAGAGCGTGATTGCTGCGATCGTATGAGCATTAATTCCAATGTAACGTCTCCCGTTGTCTCAATTCGAAAGCGGAAGTTGATGGAATAGCAGCTAAGGTTAAACTTTTTGCTTATAAACTATTATTTGATTTGTCTTGATATTGATACTATGTGAAAAACAATCGTTTTTAGCAAAAAGCTTTCTCTAAGAAACGATGATATTGTGAACCCTGCGTCTGTAATAGTTTTTGTGGAAATGCATTATGGATTAATTTCAATGGTTAACACTTTCTTTAGTTATACTTTATTTTGCAACCGTATTTCATTTGTATAAAGATTTCAGGGCGTCAGTGACTCTTTGTTTTCATATTTAGCAGTAAAATAACCCAAAAGTTTTCTCATAGTTTATAATACACTATCGCCATTAATTACTTTTGTTTAAACGTTGGATTGATCCGTTATGTCGTTTTTCCATTATAGTTATGAACCTTTACTTTCTGAGTAAATGTAATCAAGTTTACTAATATTCAATTCAGTAAAATATACATTGATATGACGGGTTTGTTTTCATTTCAGATTTAGCGTGAAAGATAGAAGGTGAGCAATTTCATTCAACATAAAGACATTCCTATTATCAGAAATTTCAACAGCACCGTAGAAAATAACATATGGGTAAACTGCTATCAACATCTTTTTTGCGATACACTATTACATTAGTCTTTTCAAAAAATGAATTGTATGTTTGTATAATAATTGCGGAAATGTTCGGACCGGTTTCTATCAATCAAAAAATATAAGGTTGTGGGGGGGAGAAATTAGAGTGCTGATCGTTGACAGAGTTCATCCGACATGAGCTCTGAAAAATCTATGAAATAATCTTGATAAATTGTTGCAGGAAGTTTACGAAAAGTCTTTAAACACAAAGTGAAAACGGCCATAACAAAAAGATTCAGCTGATATGTTCATCGTTTTTGTCTTATTATTTCAAGTGACCAGTATATCATTTACTCAAATTACCCTTACATCGTTTGGTAGGCATTTTCTTTTAATCTTCAAGTATTTCTCTTTCTCAATTTTCTTTGACTGTGTGGCTCTTATCTTCACCAAAATGCATTGATGAGAGTCGACTCGAAAGGGGATGAATTTTACGAAACATTTACGTCGACTTATCTTTGTTAGAATCACATAAATGAAGCCTTAATGATGCCTATAATTTTTCAGTGGAATCCATTTTGTAATTTCATTGATATTTTGACTTCCTTCTAATTCCGTTTCTTTTACTTTTTTGTAATGTAAGTGTGTGTGTGTGTGTGTGTGTGTGTGTGTGTGTGTGTGTGTGTGTGTGTGTGTGTGTGTGCATTGCATTGTTTTATGTATTTGTGTGCACTCTCACATGCAGGCATGAGTGTTTTCTTTCGCTTTTATCTTTGTCTTTCAATATTTTTGCTAATCATTCCGAAATACTTTTCTTTATTGATTCCATAATCATTTACTTTTATAAACTTTCCACTTTTCTTTCGTTATTTGTTAATATATTCATTAACAAGCAAACATAGCTGTCTACGCCAGGGAATACTTGGAGAGCCACTGGTAATTTTACAATCTTTATTGTCATATAAATGTGTACAGCGAACAGTTTCAAACACTAATTCTTAAAGATAAGCCTTCATAAGAGTAAAGAGACAGATCAAAATTATTTTTACATCATCTTATGGAGTTTATACAGGGGGAAACGATAAAATTGTCGTCCTAAAGAAAACAACACTACAGCTCTATTTTAAAAGTTTTATTGAAAAATCTATTCAAATACCTTGATTATGGGGTAGAGCTGACATCTATTCAATGAAGTCGCCTTCAGCCTCAATCACCGCCTCGATACGGATCCGGAACTGGGAGCATGCCTTTTCCACAAGCACCGGCGGGAGCTCTGTGGATGGCGGCGATCAGGCTGGCTTTGGTTTTGTGGGAGGTTATAGTGGTGATGTTCTCGACGTATGACCAAACGAAGTAGTCCAGCGGGCTCAGGTCGGGGGAGGAGAGGGGTCTGACAGACTTGATTAGCCTGAGGTTCTTTGTCTTCTCAGTCAAAATCTAGCTTGTCTGGCGCCTGTAGGACCTAGACTTCAGGTCCTCCTTCACACATACATTCACAGTTGTGTGTGAGACACCTAGATCTCTGGCAATCTGCCGAATAGGCCGCTGGGGAATTTCATCAATGATTGCCTGGACCTTTTCGATGAACTTGGTCCGGGTTTTCCTGGCGGTGTCCTTCCGCTCTACCACCTCCAAAGGGTCGTATAATACGTTGAGCTGTGCCGTTAAGCGTTGAACCGTCCGGATTTGCATTTTGAGGGTGCTGGCAATGGTCTTGTCATAACTTGGATCAGTAGAGAGCATGAATTGTACAGCGGCGCATCTCCGATTTCACTCATTGAACATTGTGTCATTTTGAGACATGATAGAAGGCTTTTATCACTCTTGGGATTTGTACACAACTGGCCAACTAGTAGATGGTCTGCAAAAAAAGAAAAAAAAAAAAAAGAAAACCGGTTTTCATTAAATGGAAATGGAATCATATCGTCTTTTCTAGGGCGACAATTTTATCGTTCCACTCTGTATTCAGTAAAAAATAACGCATTTTGATTGAGAAATATACAACTAAATGATGAAAGTTGATTCGGCAACCGATTTTAGCTAAAATTAAATGACTCTTAATTCATTATTTTGTTTTGGACCAGGATTCATTCTTTTACGCAAATGAAAGATATATATGATATGCAGTTATTTCAACATGTTTTGATTAGATATTGACAAGTAATGTAATTACGAATAAATGAATATTTAAATTTTCTGTGTTTGATTTGACTTGAACCATGATTTCCCACTGATAATTATAACTTGTTTGAAATCACTCCTCGATGAAAATATTCTTATCAGATTCGGATCACATTCATTTATCTTATAAAATCATATATATATATATATATATATATATATATATATATATATATATATATATATATATATATATATATATATCAACTTTAGTAATTCTAAATCAAATCGTTTGGTCGTCTATAGTGGACAGACAAACGTTATTTTCCGAGTTTTTGATATATATTTGTTTCTGGAGAAAATCAAGCTCTTTTTTGTCTTACTTTCGCTTGTTCTTTACATACTTTTTTACACATAGGACATTATTCATTTATTTATTTATCTACTTGTTGATACCGATATCAGTTCGATTAAGATTTTTTAAAATTTAAAATATTTGTTCTTAATCTCTTTTTAAAAATAAAAAAAATTAACTCCAAACATCCACCAAAATGATTTTTCTACATTTTCTTATCTTTTAAACAAAAAATGACAAATAAACAAATCCCATAATTCGAAATAAACTACACCGTATTATCTTGATACGAAGAGAAAATAAACAAATTCTTTTACGACAGAAAAGTTGAAAAACACATTTTATAAAGGCAAGATCATATCATTTGTTCTTCAGTAAGAAATAGCTATTCAATTCTTTTTATTAATATCCAATATTTCATCAGATTCACTGAAACTTAAAACGAAAACCAAGTCCAATTTATGTGTAAATTTCCTTTTCTTTATGGAATGTTTAGATGTTATTAACAGGAAGAAAAATGTTTTGTTCAAACATTTTTAGCAAGAAATGGTGGCGTTCGACAAACATAAGCCTATATAAAAGTAAATATATCTTTGAAATAAATCATTGTGCGTTTCAAAGACGTGAAGAATAACGAAGGCTAGTAGGTATTGATTTACTGTGTCAGTTATTTGAAAACGCGAATAAAGAGGGCACCTTTGGCCTGATCTTTATTGCGCGTGTCTATCAGATGCATGATTCAATTCATATAGAAAGTGCCATTTCCATGTCAGTCTATATTAGTGTTCTTTTGTTTCTACGTGCGTTAGATGTGAATGCACATTTGCGCAGGCTTGTTTCCACACATACAAACATTCCATATTTATTTATTCAAAATTATAAATACAAAAATAGCACACACACACACACACACACACACACACACACACACACACACACACACACACACACACACACACACACATATATATATATATATATATATATATATATATATATATATATATATTTGTAGTTGGGCAGCAGTCTTTCATTTAAGCATGTTTTATTGAATAATAAAGACATTTTGTGTATATGATTTTATTATGATTGTTTCAAGTTTTCTGATAAGTGCCTTCATTTCAGGTTCGAATTGGTAGATGAATTTATCAAAGTTTTCCCGAACGTTTTTTATAAAATTACAAAATTACGTAAACACGGTGTTGGATAAATCTGAGATGCTGATGAATATTTAAAAAGAGGATGCTATCAATAGAAATCGAATATTATCAAGAAATATAGAATATTTTTTAAAAAATAAGCTAAAGGCATTTCAGAAAGCTATTTTCAGTTTTATTTTAAGTTTTTATTCTCAGTTTTATACAACCCTACATTTAAGTAATTTTGTAATGTTATAAGAAACCTAAAAATCCCTTTCAAAATCTCTTTAAAAAAGCACTCTTTATACATGCAAGTTATCCCCTATAAAATGCCTGAAAGCGCGGGGGAAAATTTTGGTAAATTCATCCACCAATTTCAATATGAAACCAAGACCCTTACCCAGAAACTTGAAACGATCTTGATAAAATTTTATAGACAAAATGTGTATTTATTATTTAATAAAACATGCTTAAATGAAAGACTTCAACCCAACGTGACATATTTTAAAATACATGATCCTGCTGCTCACCACGATACGGACGCTCAAAGGAATCTTTGCAGTCATGTAAAAAGTCAAATTAATTATAATAAAGAAAAAATAAACATCCAAAATACTGACGCACATAAAGTTCGTAACAAATTTAAAAAATTTTCTCTCAGCTCAACTATTACAAACTGTAGAACACAAACTGTCATGCACAACTGAAAAAAGTAATTATCATCATAAACTCAAGATCAAAAGAAAACTTAACAACTTCTTTAATGGCTCCATACTACTTTTGAATAACAATGATGAATTCCTAAACATCTCCGACCACGAACTGACACAACCACAGAAGGATTTCCTCATTTTGGGTCCAACTTGTCATATTTTTAAAGGATTTAAACATATACAAAAACGAACTGAAATTGAAATCCTTTATCAAAATATGCAAAAACTACTGGAACAAAACAAGTTAAAACTAAACCCCAATTACGTGACGTTTTAAAAGCTGAAGCTACTAAAAATAGACCCTACAAAAAAAAACACACGAGTTCCACCCTTCTAACCCCACACCAAAAAAAAAAAAAAAATGCTGCCGAACAATCACATAAACATCTGGACATCATAATAAACCAATCGATAAAACCAATATCGATATCGTAAATAATAAATCCGATTACCATTTTAAACTACAGACCATCCTCATCGATAAAAACAAATTTACAAATCTGAATCATTACTCAACTCACCCACTCAAGTCTAAAATTAATAAACTCATTAATGCTAATAACGCTGACCTTCATGATATAAAATTACCAAAAATAATTGGTGATTACAAACCTGGATACATCTATGGAGCTGTTAAGAGACATAAACCTGACTATCCACTTCAACCAATTATTTCACAGGTAACAACACCTACATACCAACTTACAAAAACCCTTTACGATCTAATTACTCAATACCGTTCCCATAATTATAGCGGTAAATCTACCCAAGAATTTATCGTAACCCCTTAAAACCCATAAACCATACAACTCTCTAGACGAGGAAAATTTATTCACAAATGTTCCAATTTTTGAAGCAATCAATATAATTATGAATAATTTTTACCACCATCCAATGCTCCCTCCACTCGAAATCAACTCCAATACTTTTTCGCAAAATACTTTTTCTCTTCACTTCTGAAATATCATTTTACGATCCCCGTGGAAATATATACATTCCAAAGGATGAAATCTCGATTATCATCATAAACTCAAGATCAAAAGAAAACTTAACAACTTCTTTAATGGCTCCATACTACTTTTGAATAACAATGATGAATTCCTAAACATCTCCGACCACGAACTGACACAACCACAGAAGGATTTCCTCATTTTGGGTCCAACTTGTCATATTTTTAAAGGATTTAAACATGTACAAAAACGAACTGAAATTGAAATCCTTTATCAAAATATACAAAAACTATACAAAATATACAAAAACCGATACAAAATATACAAAATATACAAAATATACAAAAACAGATATTTTCAAGGTCTGACAGACCTTGAAAATAAGGTTTTTAATACTATCAATAAACCTTCTCACGAATAGCTCAGAGTAAATTAACATAATTCAAGAGACCTTTCAAAATAATTCCGTTTTTAATTTCTCACAAGAAATCAATATCAACAATAAAATCCCATTTCTTGGTGTACTAAATGACACAAGCAATATTGACCAATTTACCACCTCTACGTATAAAAAACCGACAAACATTGATCCCTGCACCCTCAATTTACCTTGTGAGTACCCCTTCTCTTATAAAAGAACAATCATAAAGTACTTATTTCCAGAGCTAAATTACTATCTTCCTCTCGAACTATCCCCGTAAATGAACTTAAAATTATAAAACAAACACTTATTAACAATGGGTTTCCCAACTACATTGTTGATACAGAAATTAAACTTCTCATTAATAAAACTGAACAACATAATATAGACGATACACTAAACCAATTGCAATCAATAAACCTTTACTACGCAAACCAATTTTATATTAATTATAAGACAGATGAATATATATATAAAAAAAACCAAATTTTCTCCCGGCTGATCCTACCAAAAAATAAGACTTCTAATTTACTACAACAAATTCAAAACCTCCAGCCTTATTATTTCCAAAAACCTTTCCGCCTCCATTGAGTTCTTGATAGGACAAACGTCGTATATATGTTCAAATGTCCCTTAGGAGACTGTGTATTCAATGAAAATAATACGTATGTTGTTCTTACCACTACCACTCTTTCAAAACGGCTTACTATGCTCCTAAATAATTCAATATCCATAGCCTTACATCTTAAAACCCATTCTATTCCCATATCCAAATTTCGAAATATTCTTGTTGAAAACACCCCTGTAATAACACTCGAAATTAGTAAGCTACGACTACAGATCCTAGAAACCTACATATAAAAAACAAACCCAAAATTTGAAAATAGTGACAATATATATATATATATATATAAATATATATAGTGACAATTATATATATATATATATATATATATATATATATATATATATAATTGTTTATGATACGATGCAATATGATGCTTCAAAATGCTTTTAAAAAACTAAAGATGCTAACGTGCGTGTTTTTTTTCGGAAATGCTTTAGTAGTATTTTTTATGGGTGTCTAGAGCTCAATATTTGCTTAAAAATCCCAGTGTTAAACTAATCTTATATGGCAAGGGGCTAAAAAGTATCCACTGTGAAACTTTAAAATGTTTTGTTTTTATATTTTCAAATTTAAACTAAAACCTATGCAAAGATGATGAACTCATAATAAATTGATGTGTACTGGTTTATACACAGTCAAATCTAATCACTGAAAAATTGACGATAAATTATAAAATCCTTCTTGATAATTTTTTAACAAAATATTTTTGGCCAAACACCGAATTGTGAAAGTAAATAGCTCAGTGAAACTGTTTTTAGTTCTTAAAATAAAAACCCATCTCAAAGATAGCATCAGAGGATTTCGGACAACATTAAAATTGATACGACATCGCATGTTCAATCCATTTCAAAAGAAGAGTTTGAGACGTTCTTCAAATAATGCAAAACCTCTTGGAATAAATGTTTTGAATTTCAAGGTGACAATTTTGAATAAAATTAGGATTTCATTTAATCTGCATTCCTGCTTTGGTAAATTCAGTTTGAGTCTCAATATTTCAAAGCATGAAGCATGTTTAAAAGCATTCTTAACATATTAACATTCTTAACACATTCTTAACAATTGACATATATATTAATATGCATACACCTATATATATATATATATATAGTTCTTGAGAGTAAAGGCAAATATGTAGATTCAATATTAATTTTTCTTTCTTAATCATAAACATATACGACACTCCAAAGTGCCCAAGTTAACATTAATTTACCTACACAAATGTATACAAATTTATATTTGCAGATTCCGAATCACCTATGAATTAATATACACTAAACATTTAATAAAAGATACTATATTGATTTTATCTTAAACCAAAAAATCTGCGAATTTATGATTTGTGGAACATTATACAATGAAAACAGATATCATTCGGTAGTGATTAAAATAATTATCATCAAACCCTAGAGTCTTGAACTCTGCAACCAAAAATATTATTTTGTAGCCCTCAAAAAATAAGTTGACCTTTGATATATATGCATGCAATGTTTATTAACAAAAATGCCGCAATTTTACTTATTTCTACTTTTAGTGTACTTACTTATGGGTGATATTGAATACTTCTGAAATTCCATCTTGGTAAATATGTCATGGTAGTCTTCTTCAATTTTGTTAAAATTTGGAAAGGTTTATCGAAATTTCATGGTGGTTTCTTTTTAATACATCTAGCTTTATATAATTTTTATCATCTTGAAATTCTTCATTCTCTTATACCTATAATGAATTTCTCTATTATCTTTTTTTTCTAATAAATTCCCGTATATCATGTATATCTTAAATGTTCTTTCATCTCATATCATTCTTTATAAACTCCGTTTGGTTTCAAATGAAAAGTATCTCTTCGTTTATATGAAGCGCCCATAACATTAACTATAATTTTTTGGACCAAATATGTTTAATCACCATAGTTTGAAGTCTCAAACAAAAATATTGCTGCAGGATTGTTAACAGTCAACCAAACCTTTATGAGCGAGACAGTTTTTTTTTTAATTTCCCACTTCGTGTATAGAAAAAGGACTGGTGAGTGGAGAAAACACCAAGTTTATATTACTGTTTCTGTTTTCTCTGTTCTTCATGTTCTTGCGGCTGGAGGCACTGGCACCTGTGAGGACTTCATTGTTTGCTGTTATGTCAAGACAGCACACTTAACTTGATTGACCACTGAGCAGTTTAAATGTTCCAACAGAATCTGTCATCAGTTGATATTGTGATCACAGTATTTTCAGGGAACCACTCTGGTAATATTTGAAAAGCCACAGTCTCTATTTTAGAATAATCAATAATTATCTTAAAAGACACGTTGTTCTTACGAGAGAATATTAAATTGACACATTTTTTACCTATAAACATTACATTACCGGCTGTCAGTTTAGTTATAATGCTGCATAAATGCATATCATTCAATGCTGCAACTGAATGCTTTGTGGGACTGATTAGTCCACTTCATATATAATGGCAGCATGCAGACTTGACTTATTTATCAGCACTTTGTAACTATCATACAAACAAGCTATCAAACAAAGCTGAGAAACGACAATTCAGTGCGTCTGTTTACGTTTTTTTTTCGATATTTTTCGTGACGACTAAACCATCTTCTCTCACTAGTTTAAGAATAATTGGTCTGCAGTAATGAGATTTTCATTAGAAAATAATTCCGTGGCGACCTTTTCCTACCAGCATTTTTTGGTGTCCGAAAAAAAATGGTGTTACGTAACGCTCAAACTATGACACGAGAATCAGCAGCTGACAAGCAGCAAAAATATCTTCAAGCGCTCTACAAACTTGCTCTTCAGTTTAGCTAAGAAGAACCCATGACAAAATACTGTAAAAGGACGTCTCGACCATCATACAACTCCGATAACCCAATAGGATGTATTAATGTATCTCTGTCGCCGAAAATGAGGGATGCAAGGACATTTTTGATGCCGTTACTATTATTACTAAAAAAAACCAACTATTATCATTATTGATATGATTTCTATCATTATTATTATTTCCATCTAAACGTTTTTCATAAAAGTTTTTGGTAATATATGAGTGAATCAAAGCTTTTGAAATATTTTGATATGTGCCAGAGTGTGGAGTGTATATCACGTTACCAGAGTATTTTATGCCATGTTAGGAACCAGCTGAGGTTGGCAATATCGTATCAGTTAGCACACTGACACGTTTCGCATTTGCTTTATTCCGTGTGTAATTTGAAAGTAGTTTAGATGGACGTGAAACGTATTTTAATTCAGGAACTTAAGATTTACGAGTATGAACTCAGCCATGACGCTGTGAAAGCAAATAGAAGCATTTACTGCGTGAAAGGTAAAGGCAAAGTCGATCACAATATAGTAACCAGATGATTCAAAATATTTCGAATATGAACCTTGACAAACAGGCATGGTCAGGTAGGTCTAAAACCATGTATTCTGAAGTCGTCCTCCATAGAGACACATATGGCAAAATGCACTCGGAGAATATCAGGTATTTCAGTCAGTAACATTATCCAGAAATGCCGAATTCACTTCAAATTACCAAAATATTTCAAAACTTTTGATTCAACCTTGTATAATAATCATCGACATGGCAAAAATAATAATTGGCAGATAGCTATGTGTAAACCTAAATTAGAGGAGATATCCATAGAGATTTACCCCATGCTAAATAATAGAGATTGGGTTACTTGACATAAGAGTCATGGATAAGTTCTATACCATTGTAATTAGCGGCTAATTATAAAATCTACTTCCCTTGGTAATGATTGCTGCTTCATTTTTACGGTACATTCCTTTATATACTGATTTATCAAGTTCCACTGATTCAATTCTTACCTTTGTTGATTTTATTATTAAATATTCTTGTTAATTTTAAAAAAAAAACAATATTCAGCAATGCTATTGTGATTTTTGTGCACATCACCCAGCAAAATATCAATTAGCTATCGCTTCAACGAAAGATTTTTGTTAAAGTTGAAAGAGCAAAAACTAATTTTTCCTTTGAAATTTTGATAATTAAGTTTCCTTACGAACTAGCGGGAAAAGTGGTCACCAATGAACCCGAGAGACCTGGATTCAATCTCAGGCCGAATCATAAATAAAAAACTCAAAAAATGGTACTTGCTACCGCGTTGCTTAAGACTTAGCATTATAAGGTAAAGATCAAGGGTAAAGTGGAGCAATCCAAGGTAAGGAGTGGCGCCTTATCCTACATCTCGGGGTGTAGTTAATAAACTGGGTCTCCCTCGACTACGGTCACAAACTTTACTTAATGCCGCCAACGAATAGGAAACATCTTTTAATGAATCCCAAACTGCTTGCAGTTGCTGCGTTATCATCTTACTGTCGGCCTTCCCTTAACTATTAAAACTTATCGACTGGGGCGGTAGAACTCGCCGTCTTTATTTCTGCAGTGGGTTACGAAATCCCGTTGGACGGGAGTTCTATATATGACAATGAACCATATGATGGAGAGGATCCAAATCAGGAGATTTGAGGAATGTGGAGCACCTCTTCCTTTCCATTACTCTCAGGTTCTCTCTGACTCGGAGGAATAATACCCATTTGGTTCCATCTACGGTTCAAATACATCAGTGAAATCATTTACTAGACTTGAATCCGTTTATGTTGAATAGAATTGTGTTTAATAGCAATACTTGAAATCATTTAACTATTAGCTAATAAAATTATTTTGGTTAGCAATACTTGGAAACATTTAATCGTGTACAAACAAACCTATAAATATTTCATAGCAATAATTGAAACCATTTAACAGTGTGCAAACAAATTAGCTCAAGTTCGGTTAAAAAATTTACCTAAAATCTTTTAAATATATATGTGTAAAGAGGATTTGGCATCAAATAACCTACAAGGCTTGAGATCCCGTAAAATAAAAGCTACTTAGCAATCAGGTATGTTGTGAAAGGCGGCAAATATTATTTTATTTAATTGATTTGGTGTATTGCTGATAAAAATACCTATACAAACACACAGGACGTTTAATCATTTGTATTTCTTCGCATGCATATAGAACTAAGAATTTTACATGTAATTCTAATACACAATATGTAATAAAATTTCACTTAATAATTATGAATAATACGTAATGAATACTAGACAAACGTTTCTGTCCGTTTGCTTGTAGAAATGCTTTCAGTAACCGATATCCCATAAATTTACGGTGCTATATAACTTGACATGCTGTTTCGAGTTTATTATAGAATATTCATGCCTATGCTCAAATTATCATGCTCTGATGGCGATTTAAATGAAAAATAGTATTATTCTTCGATGGAAATTCTTTTATATATATATATATATATATATATATATATATATATATATATATATATATAAGCAGTATTTGTAATTTTTTTATATAAAACATCTATAGGGGTCATGGAATAGTTAATCATGCTACCCTGGGTCATTTCTTGCGCCTCGTCTCTTCGAATATACATAAAAATCTTTGTTACTTCCTGATAATAAGCAATGTATTGCTATTCCTGTCCTAAACACGAATAAAATTGGCAAGAACAGAACATTTTAAAGGATACACAAATTTTCAGACTTTTCATTTATATTGATATTTTTCAGTGAAAATACGACTTTACATTTTCTCTAATCAACTGAAACATTTATTTTAATTAATTTAAGCCCGAAATAAATAAAGAATTTTTCATGCGTCCGCTTCTCCTAATTTTAATGCTTGATAGGCACGTTTTCTTATTACATTTTTGCCATTAGGTAATAACTGCATAACTAGTCATAACTAAATAGATAAAACTCACGGAACTACGAATTGCAAATATATTTTAATTGATAATAAAATGACTCCTCAGTTAATAATTTACGAGAGTCTCTTGATATTTTCGGAAATCAACTAACTTCTTTTTATTTTCAATTTTTTATGGTTTTGTTCAAATACATGGTAGATTAATTGTTGATGCAACTTTGCTTCTCTCATTTTTGTCATAACAGAGCTCCTCATATTCCGAAGTTGAGTTTGGAAGAGTTGGTCTAGTATTCACCTCGTCAACATACCGATTCAAAACATCTTCATTTCAGTATATTTAAAGAAATGCTCTATTTGTCCACCAGTAAAACTTCAAATAAAAAGACGATTCCTGCACTATTAGGGGAATCTAGAATACGCAGACTCCATCGCCTACAGTGTGGTATGGTCCCCCTAAAATATGACTCTAAATCATATTCTGGTTCTCCTGGGAATGTGAAGTCAATTCTTCATTGCTATTACGTCCAGGTCCACTATAACCCATAGTTATATTACATGTCAGGGTCTCATCGATGGCCAATTAGATTTTCTGAGTTAATAATGGGTTTCCTTATTTAAAAGGATTGTGAAGATACATTTTTTACGATATATAATATAGATATAACTGTTGTTAAACACTATTAGGGCCCAAATAAGGTTGGCATGTCGTAAAATCGAATAACCAGCCATCTAAGCGAGTAAACCACCAACCAATGACGATTCCAGCAGTTGTTGACTCCAACTTTTAAGCGTTTACTAATGGGACCGCGGAGTGTGTCGTTAGCATTTTTTTCAAGATTTTAACTGCAATTTCGATATACAAGACATTGCTAAACACTTCTTTTCTTTACTAGAATTCACTCTAAGGAGTATACAACAGTTACTAATTAGCAAAGAGTCACAATGCTTTGTTGATGAGATAAAGATGAGAACATGATTATATAAATGGCTAAGGACTGACTCGAGCATCTAATGACCAGTGAGATATATATTGATTTTGGACATGTACATAAAGACATTCAAAGAGGATATCATTTGTCAAAATTTCTTTGGTGAACCTTGATAATTTTTATCACTTACAGTATTTGGACTATTATATTCGGACTGTTGTTATATTCACAGCATTTTGAGGGGAAATCATCCGGAGGCTGCAAGTTTAATCTCAAATATTGGAAAATAAAAAGGAATCCTCTTTATAGCTTAACACTTGTACCCGGTCATGGTTAACGGAATTAGAATTATCTACCTCCTCGTCTACAAATAATAAAGAGTTCAGTTCTTAGTTTTGCATGGGTTCCCGGGTTTGACATGAAACACTTTAAGAAGGCTTATGGACGCAAAAGTCGGAATATTGTGAATATAATAATGAAAGATGAAGACAATTATCTGAATAATCTACGTAATAAAAATAAACTGAGAAGTTTACTTTATATTTCGAAGAAGATGGTTTTGATGGAACTTGCACTAAAAAGAAGAAAGAATGGATGAGATTCGCTTTAAATGGAAATTCTGGGTTGGTGGCATTTGGGCAAGTCTTAACACTGTATATAAAAGTAACAAGGAAAAATGACTGAATAGCATTATGCCGATAGAATTGTGTTCTATGAAATGGAAAGGTTTTCTCTCTGTCCAGACCACATTCGATTTTGTAGTAAGGACTGATAATAGGTGCTATGAAAAGAAATCCGCCATTTCTTGCTGGATGTGACTTTTAAAGAGATACAGTAGAGCTTCAGGTGTCAATCATCTTCTTGATTGATAGATAAATCCGTCCGCTGTAGTTGGACATGCATCCGTTTTGTTAATATTGTACTATAACAAAGTTGTGTTTTAGGAGGTTGATCTTTGAATGCATATTCGTTATATACCCTTGTTACTATTGCCCTAAATCTTGAAAAATTTACATCTTAGAGACAGAGGCCCCTTTTACTTGCCATACCAACATCACCCACGTCTGCCACTGTTATATTCTTAGAATTAGATTATTTCTTTCTTTTTCTCTGTCTCTCACACACACATACACACACTCTCTCTTTTCTCTCTGTCTTTCTGTCTCTGTCTGTCTCTCTTTTTCTCTCTCTCTCTCTTTCTCTCTCTCTCTCTCTCTCTCTCTCTATCTCTCTCGTACACAGTCTCTTATGCATTTTCACACATACCCATAGACATAAACATTGTGATTTCTCAACAACAATATTTTTCAGAGGGTTTTCTACGCCCAATTCATGACTACTGCATGCAGAAGATAGGTTGTCGCAATTAAAACCTTGCTCGAATTCGAAAACTGATCTCTCACGTCAGAAACAAATTTAGCTCAAAAGCGCCTACAAAAGCATACGAGTTTCTCATCGATGAGAGGTTACTCAAATAGTTATCAAAACGGTAGCATATTTACAGGGCAATCGATGCCAATTGGCCCTAACATTCTACTGACGTAAGTAAGCTCGAGAATTTGCCTTATAACCGCGATGGATGGATTGGCCACACATAGTTCATACAATTCCATCCATCAGATACTTGATCGTGTTACGCGCGGCATTGACTCAATTGAACTCATCACCACCTTTGCTGAGCCGGTTATATTTGTATGCTGCTTGCATGCCACTTGATATCAGCTAATAAATTAAGATGCATTTTATGTTTGAGCATCATTGCAAAACTACTACTGCTACTACTTCGAATAAGAATAATTGCAGGTGTTTAACTTTACACGCAATGAATTTCATAGACCAAGAGAATAGGAAAATTCTTAAACAAGTAGTTTTCTTAGTTTGCATTAATATGAGCACTGCTGTTTAAAAGGTAATACATGGATTTCTGTTTTATTTACATTCACAATATTTTTCTATTCTCGTCATTCAATGTATTCACTTTCTTGGTAAAGAATTCATCTACAAAGAATAAAAGGTCAAGCGGTAGATCACCGTTTTTTTTTTTACAATAAGTATTGTCTGTTATAAATTTATCTATAACAGATATAAAGCGTGATTGGTATCATAAAGGAAAACCTCACTTTAGAAATTTAGAAACAGTATGTAGAATCACAGCCATTTACGTCGAAACAAAAAGATTTTACAATATTTTGAAGACAATCTGAGGTCAGATTCGAAAAGAATTGGATGTATGAATTTCATCTGCGGTATTTCAAGATATTTTCATACGATTTTGTTAAATATATCTACTAACGTGAGATATCGATGCCATATTCTTTTTTGTAAGGTTAAGACATTTATTTTAAATTGCACCCAATTGCAAGCATACGCGTGCTCTTTCTCATAAGTAAAGACGCACACATATCATATATATATATATATATATATATATATATATATATATATATATATATATATATATATATATATATATATATATATATACTAAAGGGATTGGGTTAATAGGAAACTGCAAGCTTAGATAACCTACTTAATAAATATCTTAGGAGCGAATTAATGTACTTAGCGATTATTCTGTTTGCAATTGCTGCTCAGAGAGTCTGAGTATGTTGATATAAAGAGTATACAAGCATAATAAATAAAAAGACTGGGATAAATGTTTAGAAGTTGTCTTGGGAAAGAAAATCCAATTTGTATTGAGAATTATGATTTTAGCTGAAAGTAAAGACAGATTTTTGGCGTGAAATACAGTATCAAAGCAGAAGATTAAACAAACTGCTGTAAAGATGAATGAAGTGTATTTTGTACAAACTTTGAAAGCTGACAGAGGAGGAAATCTAAAGAGGAAATAAGAAAATAAAACAAAAATACAAAATACAAAAAACTAAAGATTCATCTATGATGACAATTTTTAATGAATGTATCGCACTAATGGGAAATATTTGATTTTAAAAAATACTAAAGTTCTCACTCGAGGGTGTCTTTAGCAATAAGCGATAAACTCAAGAATCCAGATTGTTATTAGCATGAATTAATGATTGACAAATTTAAGAATTAGAATTTAAGAAAACAAAAAAATATTTGACACCCCATATATATATATACATACATATATATATATATATATATATATGTGTGTGTGTGTGTGTGTGTGTGTGTGTGTGTGTGTGTGTGTGTGTGTGTGTGTGTGTGTGCGTGTGTGTGTGTGTGTGCGCGCGCACGCGCGTGTGCGTGTGGGTATGGGTGTTTTTGTGTGTGTTTAATTAAATAGTAAAAACAAATTGTGTCCGTATAATCTAATTAGGGTCCTTTCAAGTTTCCTGATAAGTATCTTCGTTTCAGGTTTGAATAGGTGGATGAATTTGTCAAAATTTTCCCGAGCATTTTTGGACCCCTCATAGGCCATCATCAGCGCTCAGGACAATTGATTAATTATACAGACAAAATTTGTCTTTACTATTTAATAAAACATGCTTAATGAACGAATGGTGATTAACCACACACACACACACACACACACACACACACACACACACACACACACACACACACACACACACACACACACACACACACACACACACATATGTATATATATATATATATATGTATATATAGTAATTTCATCAGGACAAAAAATCATTCAACAGTGAACATTTTTATCCATAATATCTGCAGAAGTCCTGTTTTTTGAGTTTATCAAAAACACATAACAGGATGGAAATAAATTTATAATCCTAAAGTGACCGGTTTTGTTTTTTCTCTTAAAGAAATATATATATATATATATATATATATATATATATATATATATATATATATATATATATATATACGGAACGTGTTGAAAAAGTATGGAGATTGTTGATTTTCTTAATCAATTTTTCGCTGATGAACAACTTGCATGATAAATTCATGTAGTCTCGGTGTCTTCACTGTTGTCGTGTTGTTTTGAATTTGTCTTCACAAGTTGATATTTCTGTTTAAAAATCGCGATATTTTTTGATTAGCAGTTGTTCAGGAAACACTAAATTCTGAATATGCATCACTCATCATCCACGCCAGACTCAGTGGGCATTTTTCTTATTTCTTTAATAGAAAATTTATTTTAACTCTAAGATTTTGGGGTCGAGAGAATGTGACAAAATCTCTGGTGGTGCCGTATCATATCATTTCAGATATGCTTTGAAAATTCGTTGGAATCAATAAACTAAAAGCTAGAGATACGTTTTAAAGAAATGATAATGTTTTATTTATTGTCTTTTTTGCCTTCGTTTATACAGCATCCGTGTTCATACTTTTTGAACAGACTTTGTACATACGCATGTATGTACAATGGGCAGAGTGATGCAAGCGTCAATATGTATATACATGACTGCATATATGTTAGCTGAATTCCTTATTGTTTTATTTTTATATTTGAAGTGCATGCATTATTTTTCTACTCTAAAAGTTATGTTCTATGTTGTATACTACATAAAAAAATATAACTAAAATAAAAAATACAAATATAAAAGCCCTAAGAAAATGAAAAAAACTCGCCCACCCCAAACATTAAGAGAGCCGTTAAAGATCATTCACATTTAAACGGGTAACAAAAAGGCCAAAGCTTTATTACTTTTCTATTCCTCCCGAAACATACAGCGGAAAAAAAAAATAGAAATAACTGAGGACGCGAACGGGCTTTGGTGTTATGGGCAGAAAATGGATAGTCGAACGAAATTACGAATAATGAACTGTATGCAACCATTCATTTGTTTTATGACGTAAGTCGATCCGTTGTCAAAGGCAAATAAAGTCTATAGCTAAAAATAAAATGCATTTATAATTCTATTTGCACTTCAAATGGAGACAAGAGCGGTATAAATACGCTTTAAAAAACCAATCCATCAAGAAAGAGAAAATAAAAACAACGTATGAATAAAAAAAGAAAATAGAATTAAACTGAGAATAAAACTGTGAACAAAAAGATTAAGAAAGATACTAGGTAACAAACAAAAAGAAAAAATATTATACATTTAGATTTCTATTGAAAATTGCAGCTTTTCGCCTTTCTTTTTCTTACTTTGTTTCTTTATCGGAATTTTCCCTAGCACATTTTATTTAGGCCTTTCTTTGCTTGAATCTTTTCCGAATACTTTAGTCATATTTATCTGTTTTATATATTTTTTTGTTTTCTTACTTCCCCTCCCATCTTTTTTTATAATTCCGTCTTTCTATTGTAATTTATACCCGATATTTGCTTTTCTTATTTGCAAACACTCACCCTTATATATATATATATATATATATATATATATATATATATATATATATATATATATATATATATATATATATTCAGTGAACTCTCTCGTTGATGAAAGGGATTGATGCTTGCTAACCCTGTTTTCTCCATAGTGGATTTTTTTATGCCGTTTTTTTTTTACTATTTAATCTTTTATCCTCCAGGGTATCTAGCTACTAACCCCAACAATTAAACCTAGCAGAGGTCCTTATTCAGAGATTTGCTTTTCAAATTTAGGGAGAGTTCTGTATGTGCTTCTACTTATCCAAGAAATCAAAATGAAACATGTACAGACCTTTTCAGAAAAATCTGTCTGCGTTTCACCCAGTTTAATCTGCGATCAGTTGATCTGTTAACACAGCTGCTACGCAATAATATTGGATTTTTGAAAAAAAACAAGGGAAATTTTTGTATAAACTATTAGCAGAAAATGCTTCAACGATTTTCCAGAGTTTCAACCAACAGTGCTCCTTGTTCTTGGATATCATATCACTCTTCGACAGTCCTTATAAAGAACTGCTATTTTAAAATCATACCGTATGTCTCCCCTTCAAATCAATATTTTTATATCTCAAACGGTTAAACTTTAAAATTTTAGTGTGAACTATTGAACTTACTTTTTTTCCCATAGCTTGTGAAAAGGGGGATTTATAAATATCTTTCAAGGGAAGTAGCCTGAATAGAAATGCATATCTTTGTGTCCAGAATTTGAACTTGGCTCGCCATGTTTATTTTCTCCGGGTGATAATGGTTACAACAACCGCGAGTTCACACACACACACACAAACACACACACACCTATATATATATATATATATATATATATATATATATATATATATATATATATATATATATATATATATATTCGAAACACTAGACTATAGTAAATTTCCAGTAATTGCCAACTCATCATTGGATGTTTCGCATTGCGTTTTTTACAGATGAAATATAGGCTCACTTGAAATCATTTCTGCGTCTAATCGTTTTATTTCGTAGTATGGTTTCTGAATGAGAGAAGAAGATTCGATATTATCCTACCAAATGGCCGTGCAAATGTTTTCGCCCACCTAACATGAAAATTCTTTCATTTACAATCCTGGCGAAAATTCTGCTTCGATAACACGGGCTTGTCCCGTGCCTGGTTATCAGGGGATCAGTCGAGCAATCGCACCAGCTGGGTGTTATTAAACTTAATTGCCTGCTCACAAGGGGTCTTCGCCGTGTTACACTTGTTTTAAAGGGTTGAGTTTATAGTTTGACGCCTGAGGCGCGCCAATAGGTGAATGTCGAAAAGACCAGGAATTTTCAGGGCTTGGCCTAGCATACGTCTTTATTTGTGAGTGGCTCCCCATGATAAAATAAATGTGTGTCCTATATCTGCTGGTTGAGAAGTCAGTTAATAGCCATCATAGCGAACATTTCCAAAGGAATTAAGATGAAGATAGTGAAAATACCTTAAACTCAAACCTTAGAATATGAGCCAGAGAGAAATAGCTATAGAACTCTGAGTTTCAAGAAATGCCCACGAATTTTCAAGGCTTTGAAAGTGTTTCTTATTGACAAAGATGTTTGACCCTCAAGTCTGCCTCGCGGATAGTATAGAAACTTGTGAGGAAAACAAAATCTCAGCTGCATAAGACTGCAAGACAAGTGAGGGATGTGTGCAACTAGTCCAATTTGGGATCAATGGATACCACTAAGCATTTCCTTTGGGAACATGAACCGAAGGGATGCATTGCAGGTAGATAAAAACATTAAGTAAAAAGCATTTAAAACTAAGTTTAATTTCGTCAAAGAGGTATAAACAATGGGATGCATGCCATATTAAGCGATGAAACTAAAATTGAACTGCATTCTAATTAGCGATAATTTGTCAGAAGGCAGCTAGAAAAACGAAACAGCCCACGTGACACCACAAAACAGCGAATTTCACGGGTAATGGTAAGATGATTTGAAAATTCGTAAAAAGTGATAGTTCAAGAAACTTAATTAGAATTAACGGTTACTTGAATAGTGAAAAATACATGCAGTTGCTGAAGGACATTTCATACCAAGTTTGAATGAAAGCGAGATTTTTCTTTCTCTATCACTGATCGCGTGCAACACAAGTTTAGCTAAAAAAATGTTACCATATTGAAAGTCTGCCCAGCTTAGAGACCTGATTTAGATATAATAGAGCAAATGTGAACATAACTTAAGAGAAAAGTTGATCAGAAAAATACATGCAATCTTGATGAGTTGTGGGAGATTCGAGTTTCATACCTATGAAGATGATAAAAGATTTAAAGGCATCTTTTCCGTGGCGGATGGAAGTAATAATTTAAGTTAAGAGAAGCTACACGATATGTTTGCAATATACAGTAACTTCTTGAAATGACCATGATGTCAAAAATTTTCATTATTGATACTTCTGTTTTAAACACTATGTATTGATTGGTTTATGCAAGAGGACCAAAAACATTTGCACGTGCATTTTTGAGGTTGGTCTTGCATTTTCCTCTCATTCAGAACCCTTACAACAAAACATAAAGATGATTAGATATGGAAAGCATAGCAAATGGGCCAATGTTTCACCTGTAAAAAAACAATGCAAAATATTTAATTATTATTTGGCACTTTGAAAAAATTTACTGTGGTTTAAAGTGTCTGATCTCTTTTTACAGTAATATATATATATATATATATATATATATATATATATATATATATATATATATATATATATACTAATCTAATATCTACCAGCATTCACGGTACCCGGGGTAGGCTTCCTATAAGGTGAAACTTTAGTAGAAGATTTCCGACTCACGATTTAAGTTAATTTTATATATATATATATATATATATATATGTGTGTGTGTGTGTGTGTGTGTATATGTATATATCATGAGCCAGAGACAGATATACATGAAAAAACGCAAATCGTTAGAAGATAATTTTATCTGTAGAAATATTTCCCAAAGTTTAACCTTTCGGTTTTTGGTTCTCATCACGGTGTGGAAGTTATCAAATCAAACGAAAAAGAGCAGAAAGTTTAAATCCATGCAATTCCTGTTCGTAGGGTTCTGTTTCAAATTTGTGTGATGAAATTAGGGTCCAAAATGTTTTGATAAAAAATCCATATCACATCTATCTATTCATCTACGTTAATATTTGTATATGCAAAAATCATTCTAAATGATTTAAACATCCATTTATTACTCTTGCCTATTTTTAGACATCTAAAATTATTAACCACTAAAAAATTGTTCTCAAACAGTAAAATGATGTTGCCTGTTTTCAAAAAGATTCAATTTCATGATGTAATCAAATTCGAATATATTCTCCCTGTGTTACCTGTTTCCGTAAAACATTTATCCCTGCTGATGACTCTGGATTTGCATGAAAAAATTTACGATTCTGCTTATTTATTTTTATTCTCATATTTAAAAGAAATTAATTGAATGCTTTTGTATACAGGTAAATTTTGAAGTCGAAACGCGATGGAAAAAATAAATAAATGACTCAGAAATATACCATAAACAGCAAGAAATATATTTTTTCGTCCGTATACATTCAGGCGGATTTATTTCATTTCCCCTCTCTCTCTCTCTCTCTCTCTCTCTCTCTCTCTCTCTCTCTCTCTCTCTCACACACACACACGCACACACACACACACATACACACACACACACACACACACACACACACACACACACACACACACACACACACACACACACACAGACATATATATATACATATATATATGCAAATTTCATTAAACATGATAGACATTTTATGCCTACATATTTTCTTTTGGATCCGTTCGAATTCCCGTATTACTTTTATCGTATTCGGGGGGAATTGATTTAGGTATTGTCCATAGTTGTATGTATCCCTACTGCACAAAACCAGCAATTTAGATGTAGAAGACAAATATTTAGTCAATTTCGACAATAAATTATTATTCACTTATATTTCTGTTTAAAATGTATCAAACGTTTAGAAATTGACATGATGGAAAGAAACATTATAATTTTTTACCAATTTACGAAGTAATAAATATTTGCACATTATACGTGAGACATTACTTAAATTGTCGATGCAACGGTAACTTTTATGAAGAAAAATCTGGTTTACCTATTGTTTCAATCCAAGAATAGCTTCCATAGATTTTCCGTGAATTTCTTGAATCAGGTCCCTTAAATCAATAACCAGATTCAAAAAATTTCTCTGATATATTACTCATATATCCGCAGAATAATGTTTTTAAGAAAAATTAGAGATAGACTAATCAATATTGAACGTATCATTGATTTTACTTATGAACCAGAGACAACAACACCTTACCTTCTTGAATATTTTGCCAATAAATTATTACAATGTATAAGAATTTTTAACAATGTATAAGAATTTAAACCCGCAAGTAAAAATGAGCAAAAACTTTTTTGCGCACACCAGAATACAACTATCAGAACACTTAAGATTAGCATCCCAAAGTTTTAAATGATGAAGTTGACTATATAGAAAATTTATTCCCACCACTTCAATATACTAAATCTTACGTAAAACATGTAAGAACAAAATCTCTCAAAACTCACGAACGTAAATATTCTCCAGAAATTTAAAACTAATTTTTCAAATGATAATACATTATATAGCTGTATCATTTTGCCAGATAATTCAACCACAAACATCATCGAAAAAACCTTAAAAAGCAGATACTAACTCTTCAAAGACAACTAGGAATTTAATTAATTATAAAAATAGCAATTCCCACATCAAATCCAGAGCAAGGGTGTATGACATTCCACGCCTGGATTGTAATAAATAATATGTGATAAAACTTCGCATTGTACTGATAAATGAATTTGTGAGCACAGAAATTAGCTAAAATAGCAGAAATAAAAAAAAAAGTTTAATGAAGCATGATTAGAAATTAATCAATACTTTAATTTCGAAGATTCCAAGAAGTTAGCTAACATAAATATATAAATATATTTGTATTATTGATAGATATTTATTTTGTACAGTGTTTCATTTTTATTATTTTGCATAGATTTATTATTTTGCATAGATTTATTATTCTGCATAGATTTAAACTGTGTAAGTTAGATAACATGATCTTTCATTTAAATTTTGCTTTAGTTTAGATATCTAAGGTTTTTTATACTAAATTATTTATAGAATAGTCGTTGAATTTCAAGCTTAATTCCAGTAGTTTGTTGATTTTTTGATCCTAACTGTTGTTTCTGAGTGTTAAATTTTGATAACTGCACACATAAATTACACTCAAATGTTCAACATAACCACGTCAAAAATAGCAGTAAATATGCTTGATGTTCTTGTAAATGATTCTAATATTATTGGTTTATTTACTAATTATTTTTCTGATAAAATGAACTTGAATACTTCTTAAAATGATAAATATTACCAACACATTTGCCTTCTTTGAGAATAAATAAATTTAAACCATAAAAATCAACATGAAAAACATTCAGCCTTCTTTTTATTGTTGTAGTTTTTCTTACGATCATTAATTTTTAGCCAATTCAAAGAAATTATGTCAAAAGAATTTTAATAAATTATATGCTATTAAATACATTCATTTAAAGCCGATACTTGCTCAAGTAATTCAAACTTATACAAACATAACGCCCATTTTACAAACTCTGACAAACATGTTTATGTAAGTGTGCATAATAATAGATGATTTTGAAGACATACATAGGTTTCATTATCTCTCTCTCTATATATATATATATATATATATAGATATATATATATATATATATATGCGTGTGTGTGTGTGTGTGTGTGTGTGTGTGTGTGTGTGTGTGTGTGAGACCAATAGAATGAGTGTTTGTGAGACATTTAATTTCAATGAAAAGTATTTTTATCCCAATCTCTTTCCCGTTCTCTAATCGTATTTTTCGGCATCTAGTACAGAAAATGAAGTTTCTGCTCGGAGCACCCACGGATTTAATTCATGGAAAGATCACTGTCTGAAATGATTTATAAATTTCAACTGATAACAATCAGTTAGTTGACAGCTAGTTGCCTGCATGACATGCAATATGCAAAAAACTCCGTCTGCATGCGCGCACAATCACACACATATATATATTCACCACCTCTCTCTCTCTCTCTCTCTCTCTCTCTCTCTCTCTCACACACACACACACACACACCCACCCACACACACACACACGCACACACACATATATATATATATATATATATATATATATATAAACATTCAAGTTAATTTTGGTGTGCGTACGTTTACAGGGAATCATGTAATATCCGGCTGAAACAATGCTAGTTTAGTTTTTTTCAATTCCCCTTGTAATATGTTCCACGATGTTTGACTGAGTGCATCTTTGTTACTACATCTACAATGGAATTCATTCATACTATTCTATCTATTTTAGAGTTATTCATACCAGTGTTGGCTGATAGTTTTCCACTGGAGTCTGTGTGAAAGGAAGTCTCCTCAAGTCTCCAACATTCTTCTTAATATTCTGTCGTTTCGATGGTCTCCATTCGTCCTCTTACTTCCGAGTCCTCCAGTCCCTTTATCAATCTTGGGTGACTGTAACGAGCGCGTCACTTATAAATGGTATCACCGTCAATTTCATGTTCCATAGTTTTTCTTCAGTTATCTTGCCAGGCCAAGGTACTTATATTTCTTGTCGTTGTCTGCAATGCTGGCAAGTTCTCTTCCTCCCTCTCTTCTTGACACATATAGTCTGTCAACGTCATCTCTCGGATGCAAAACCTTATGCATGGCCATTAGTTTTCTTCTTCTCTGGTCAATTTGTTTGAGTTCTTCTATGGTCCACATCAAGATGTAGTAGCAGTACATTCAGTAGAGGTACCTGAAGATGTCGAAAGGTTTTTGTGGGGAGAATGACAGCCCCAAAGGACCTAGGGATTTAACATATGCAAAAGAGTAAATAGAAAAATCTAAAGATAATAATTAAGTTTACTGGCTTACTTTATAAAAGATTCCACCTATTACGACAAACCCAAAATATGTTTACCTTCGAATGGATCGACTACCGGAAAACAATTTTTGGGGATTCTTAATACTTTTGAAAAAAGTTTGCTTTGATTCCCTTTCGTTTTCGCCAAAAAATTACATATATATATATATATATATGGATGCAAAAATGACGCGAACTATAAAAAGAATTTCACACTGCACGTGTTATCGGTAAATAGATTTTATATTGAAGTATCTTTAAAATAAAACAGATAAAAAAGGCAGAAAAATGTTTTGATTTAGAAATAGAGTTATATATATATATATAACTGGAAGAAAACTCAACCATTGTTAAATTCTCATTATAAATTTATTTCGACGAAGAATGTAATCTTCGTCTCTTCAGATGACGCACACGCTTAATCTGAAATTTAAAACAGCAAATATGGATTAGTAATCTGAAGTTTAAAACAGCAAATATGGATAATTATATATATATATATATATATATATATATACTAATCCATATTTGCTGTTTTAAACTTCAGATTAAGCGTGTACGTCATCTGAAGAGACGAAGATTATATCCTTCGTCGAAATGTATAATGACAATTTAACAGTGGTTGAGTTTTCTTCCAGTTATATTATATATCATCATCATCATCATCATGTCGTGCCGCCAGCACGGATATCCTTGACCATCTCTCGCCACTTTTCCCTATCGTTCATCGCCTCCGGCAGGTCTTTTGGGTTACATCCTGTGTCCTCACATAGCTGCTGTATATAAGTTCGGGCTGGTCGTCCTGCTTTTGCTTGGCCATATGTGGGGGTCCATAGTAGTACGTCACTTACGAGCTCGTCTTTGCTTCTCCAGCAGTGTCCAGCGTGTCTGGCTCGTCTGACCTGTATAGTTTTCGTGATGGGAGGCAAGTGGTCGTACAGTTGGCGTCTCGTGGGGTGTTGTCACCAGGACTTGTTCAATACTGCTCTCAACATTCTTGTGTAGTTGCCGTCAAGTTTATTCTCCAGCCGTTTGGTTACCGTCCATGTAGTGCATCCATATAGCAGTATCGATACAACCGCTGCCTGGAAGAAACTGTGCTTCATTTCATCTGTCAGGTCTGATTTCCATATTATTGAGAGCCTATCTATAGCCGTCCATGCTTTCGTCAGCCGTGTGTCGATGTCGTTTTCTGTTGATGAGACGCTACTTCCTAGGTAGAGTGGTAATGTTGCCCGTTTGGTTGTAACACATATATTCAGTTTTGTGCGCATTGACATGGAGGCCAATGCCTGCTGCAGCTCGTTCCAAACTATGCAGTAGCGTCTCTGCTTGATTAGGCGTATTCGCCAGTAAGGCTAAGTCATCAGCGTAGTCGGCGTCTGTGATTGTTTTTGCGGGGTACCTTTTGCTTCTTTTCTTAGTCAGCTCGAAGCCATTTTCTCTGATTTTGTCGATCGAAGCTCTAAGCACGTAGTCTAGACAGATGATAAAGAGGTATGGGGCGAGCGTGTCTCCTTGTAGTACTCCTGCAACAATGTCGAAGTATTCCGTGTCTCCATCTGGTGAACGTTCTTTCACTTTTGTGTTTTTGTAGAGAATCATTATTGCTGCTACGGTTTCTTTAGGTAGGCCGTATGCTAGTAGGATTAGTTCCATTTTCCCTCTGTGGATGGAATCGAAGGCCTTGGTAAAGTCGACAAATAGTAATGTCGCCTGAAGGTTTTTTGCCCGGACGCCTTCAAGGATTCTACGGATGGTCAATATTTGTGAGGTTGTGGATCTATTTCTCCGGAAGCCATTTTGGTTTTTCCTAAGGATGTTGTCTATTTTGGGTTCTATGCGGTTTCGTAGTAGGACATTGTAGATTTTGGCTGCTATGGATGTAAGTGTTATCCCTCGGTAGTTCTTGGCTAATCCGAGGTCGCCTTTTTTAGGGAAAGGAAGGATGCATCGCTTCATCCATCTTTCTATCCTATTTTGACTATAGACAGCGTTGCATTGCCGGAGCAGTATATCGTCGAATTGTCTAGTCTTCCACACTTCTGGGGGGATCTCGTCTAGCCCTGCAGCTTTCCTATTTTTAATTTTTTTAAGAACCGAGTCGAGTTCTTCTTAGGTGAAAGGCCCTTGTTTAATGTCTAATTGCTTACTGATAATTCTGGTGATCGGTTCATCCGTTATTTTCGGTGGGCTTCCTAGTAGATTTTTGAAATGCTGTTCCCACAGTTTTACTCTTTCTTGTTGGCTTGCAGCTTTTAATTTTGCTTTGGCTGTGCTCTTCCTTCTACTTACTTCGTTTATTGTTTGCCAGGCTATCCTGGATTGTCTATCTTCCACCGAGTCTCTAATCTTATCTATCTGATTTTGTATGTATTCTGCCTGTTCTTTTAGATATATTCCTGCTAATTGATATTGTGCTATTTCTAGTTTTCGGGCATTTGTGTTTGTTGGGTTCTTCCGATAGCTTTTGGAGGCAGTTTTCACGAGTGCACGTTTTTCTCTAACCTCTGACGTTCTCCAAGGGTCTCTATATTTAGTTCTAGGTTTTGTTGGGATACACTTTGATGCCGCCTCTAGGTTTGCTTCAACAAAGTTTTCATATTCGTCATTTGGGGTAACTTTTTCTGTCTTCTCTTGTAGTGTTTCGAATCTGTTTCTTAATTCTAATGCATATTTGTCTCTAATGTTTCTGTTGTTAAGTAGGGCCCAGTCATAGCGCCTAGTTGTCACTGTTCGTGTGGCGTTTTTTCGTAGGCTTAGACGTATTTTGGCCCTGACTATTCGATGATCCGAGGACACACCCTCGAAAGTGGAGTATGCCTCGCAATTCATTGCACTATTTTTTCATTTTCTGTTTATAAAGAGGTAGTCTATCTGTGTTTTACTCTTGTTCGCGTATGTGTGGGTCCATAATTTTCCCTCCCTTTTTTGAAAGTTTGTATTGAGGCTTGTTAATCTATTTTCTATCATGAAATCAATTAGATGTTGTCCATTCCTGTTTGACGTGTTGTGTAGGCTGTATTTGTTGTTTCTGTTTTTCCCGATTTGTGCATTCATATCTCCGCCAATGACTAGCAGGTTGTGTTTCGGAATGCTACGTACTAGGGAGGATAGCTCCTCGTAGAAGGTGACTTGTTCGGTTTCTTCGCTAACATTGGTAGGGCTGTAGCAGGAGATGATCGTTGCTTTGGGGTTGCCATTAAACGTTGCGGCCATCATCCTAGGTTGTATTCTCTCAATGCTATTAAGTGTTTTTAGCGCTCTTGGTCCTATAAGCATTCCCACCCCTCCTACCGATGCATTGACAGAGTTTTTCCATGGCGATACAGTCACCAGCATCCATCCATTGCCAGTTTCGTGATTTTTGATATCTATATTATATATATATAACTCTATTTCTAAATCAAAACATTTTTCTGCCTTCTAAATCAAAACATTTTTCTGCCTTTTTTATCTGATTTATTTTAAAGATACTTCAATATAAAATCTATTTTTCGATAACACGTGCAGTGTGAAATATTTTTTATAGTTCGTGTCATTTTTGCATCCAGAACTTTCTCCAATTGTGTTAGGAATAGTTCACTCTGAATGAAACAAATTACCAATACAGCCTGTCTGAAGTATTCATGAAAACTAAATAAAAATTCAAGACTTTTAAAGTTCTGAAATAATGTTTTTCCAATTTGAACTCGAACATTTCTGCTCTTAGCAAAATATTTAACTAAATTTTCTGATATGTTCAATAGAAGTGAATATTCACATTGAATTGATATTGGCAGAAAACCGAAAACAAAAAACAGGAACAGAGAGATCCAGGAAGCAAAAAACGCCTAGAATACATTGTCAATTGGGATCTGTAACAAACATCTCTTCGATAACTTCGTCTCACCAAGGCAAATATTTTAAAGTGTCAAATTTGTGACAAGAAATGCATGAGAATTCACTTCTTAAAGTGAATTTTCACTAAAAAAAAATGTTGAATGGCATTTGATGGACCTGATGGATGGGCCAAAGGATGGATTTTATCAAATTCAGAAATGCCTCTGAATAAAAGAATATAGCAAAGAGGCAGTAATCTGATGATATGAGTTAGAATTGACGACCAAACAATTATTGGATCATTTAAAGTCGATGTAGGAGTTAAACTGGACAGTTCTCACTCTTGCTATTTTATGGACAAGATTTTCTTTGCATGGGACGAGTTCCAGTTTCGCAGTTTTAAAATGAAGTGTGTATTTATGCACAGTCATGCTCTGTCACAATTATTTAAGTTTACTAGTGGATTCTTTCAGTATAAAAAATACTGGTATACTGGTAATAAGATATAATGGAATAGCTACCACCAAGTGTTGACCTGAATCTGATCAAAAATCAATGTTCACTTGTGAAGATGAAACCATATGAAAGTGGCAAACGGTTTTACTGCAAAGTACACTAATGGGAAACCATAGGATCAGCCATATCGGAAAGTTACCCTGCTGAAGTAGAAGAAAATAACAATGGATAATTAGTAGCTGTTATGTGATTTTACTATGTTTTTATTGAAGCAAAATATGATTGGCTTAGCCTAATTTTTTTTTTAAACGCATGACATAACTTCAATATCTTCAAAAAACTTGATTCTACCTAAAATTTTAACTCAACCTTTGTTTTGGCATTCACATTGATTGTTTAAAATTTTGATTATATTTCAAACCAGATTTAAATTATTGTTTTTTAGGGATTTGCTTAATTACTATCGGTAAATATTTTTATTATTTCATTCTTTAAAAAAACTTGCATTCAGAGGTTACATTGATAAAAAGATTACCTTCCTCTGCTATTTTTCCTCATTAAATATGATATTCATTGTTCATCAACATACACAAAATAACCAATGATATTAGTTGATTAACGCATGAAAAGAAGAACTAAACTATTTAGAGTTGTGTTCTGTCGATCAATTCTACACGGATTTATAAATTAATATAAATCTAAGAAACTAAACTTGAAAACATAAATAGAAAGTTCATTCAATTGAAGTTCATTCAAATGTGGCAAGCAGCTTGTTACATGAAAATTTGCTGTTTAAAAATGGGTCAAAATCTTGTTTAAGTTATAGTGAATAAAGGTTAAAACAACGTAAAATGTGGCGTATTTTATATATCTCAAGTTTAAAAGTTGATTACATATATATACACAACTACAAGCGAGCTCTCTTTTCTCTCTCTCTCTCTCTCTCACTGTTTGTCTGTCTGTCTGTCTCCTCTCTCTCTCTCTCTCTATATATATATATATATATATAGATATTTGGAGAGAGAAAGAGAGAGAGGGGGGCAGCAGTTTTTCCATTAAGTATGTTTGATTAAATAATAAAGACATGTTTTGTCTATATAATCTTATTCATATCCTTTCAAATTTCCTGATAGATGTCTTTGTTTTAGGTTGGAGTTGGTAAAATTGTCCAGGACATTTCGGACCTTTCGTAGGCCAGTATGAGGGGTCGTTTGCATGTGTAAAGAGTGTTTTTTAAAAAGAGCTTTTTTGTTTTTTTATACATTACAAAATTACCTAATGCTACGTTGGATAAAAGTGAGATGCCGATGACATTGAATGAATTTAAAACAGATCGCAATCAACGCAAAAGGAATTTCATCAAGAAAAATAGTATATTAGAAAAATCTGTTTTAAATTCGTTTATATATATTCAATATATATATTCCTCGGCAGGAAATTCAGCTTTGATTCGAGCGTCTGCAGAAAAGTTCATTGTTTGACCAAGATTCTTTCATAGAATATAGCCAAATTTCTCTTTTTCACTTTTTCCATCGGAGTTGCTGTATTATGATTCGATTAGTCAAAAAAGTAATTAACAGACGATATGACATCATCACATAGAACGTGTAGCCAGTGATCTTTTTAGCCTATCCTCGTTCGTATATATATATATATATATACACTGAAGATATATATATGTGTGTGTGTGTGTGTGTGTGTATTTATATATATGTTATCATCTACAGACAAAATTCTTTATTGTGGCTAGACACGTGGGACGATCCGAGCCAGAATTGAAACCTGCCAAAGTTTACTTCAGACTGATGACATTCCCTTAGGCTAAACCTGCGACTTAACTTCAGTTCAGGAATTAACGCATGTATATCAAATATCGTTTGTTTACATTTTGCACTCGAATGCCGGTGAGCTCAATTTGTTTACTCGAGTAGCAATTACTATATTTCTTCGCCAGAGTGCTCAACAACCCTTGGGGAGCATATATATATATATATATATATATATATATATATATATATATATATATATATATTTATATATATATATATATATATATATATATATATATATATATATATATATATATATATATATATATATATTACAAGGCTAGAGAGACTGGACACAAAGTGAGAAACTTGGTTTTCGAGCATAGCCTACAAACATTGACTGTTTGCAATTTAACCATTACACCACAGTAGACGTCCAAAAATAAATGCACACATTCGCTTGTTTGCAGTTATTCTCTTAAGTGAGTGTAAGTAAAATATCGGTTACCATTTATTCTAATAGTGATGTATTTTAAATTCAGAGATCTGAAATATAAGCGGTTCCTGTATTTTATATTGCTACTGAGGATTATGATTTGAAACAATCATTAAAATATCCTGAAACCAGCCGGGTCTTTTTTCTGAGGGTAGGATCTAAACTTAACATTATTCACAGTATTTTTTTATTTGTTAAACATGCAAAAGGAATAGCTGAAAATATGGAGAACTATCAAGAAAAATAAGGATTTTACATAAGTATCTTAAGAATTCAAATACAAAATGATTGCCGCATGATAATATGAATATATTCTTAATGTTCTTTTAAATTGAAACATAGTTTAAAGTCTTAAAAAGAAAAAAAAAACTATAATTACTTCTGACCAAAGTAAACAGTTTCTGAGAATTTGTTCATGTGTAGATTTAACTGATGCCGATTATTGGTGGAAAAGACATGCATATAAAATTTCCAAAATAAATCTTCAAATAAGCACTTGCCGTATTTGTTTATTCTGGAACATTATCTATGTGGTTCGATATCCAAATATGCGGAGATGTTCATTTATTTATGCAATGGAAATTTAGCAAACAATATTTTATTTATTTTCACAAAACCCTTTGTATATTGGATTCTAGAGGACATATTTGATCATAAACCTTAATTGGGATTGATGTTGTTTATATCAAATACCTAAATAGCAATTAAATACCTAAATAACAGTTTCATATGTGCCTGCTTAAAGAACTGAAATGTAACTCCTTTTCTGTTTATTGATTGATAAAACAAAAACACAAATAAACTTCCGTTGAACTCCCTTATCATCAATTTTTCATTCAAATTATAGTGAACCGATTTTCGTACGGATGTTACTGAAAAATACACAATATTGCACATCTTGAAGGTTCCCTCAGAAAATGAAGCTATTTTTCCTATCCAATTTACAATTTAATGATAATAATGTTCCCTTCGTGCCATCATAATCCCACAAGATGAATGGCTAATAAGTGGTTTCCCTTATTTATGATAATTATCATATAAATCTTATAGGAGGGATGTGAGCCGAAAACGAATGGGCATTTTAAAGATTTTACAAGTTGTCTTTAAAAACAATTGACTTATTAATTATTTACCAAGATATAAATTAACTCTGAATGTGGCATTTCTTCAAAATTTTCTCCTTGATATTCAACATGCTTAGGTCAGTCAATTTCTGTTAGTCTACGCTCTTCTGAAACTTATTTTTGATATAGTGTAAAAATTCAGCGTCATATATAAAGGTCTTCACCTTCCATATTATTCAGATAAGTAAACAAGAAAAAAACTCGCACAAAGCTTGTTCTGATAAGAATCGAGTGTGTAACATTTTCATAATGTTTCTGATGTTTTGCCAAAAGGTGCTTTTTTGAATAATTCCGCTTCTCGATAATTTTAATATAGGGAAGTGGAACTGACTCGTTTAGATTTATTTCGAGGTTTATGTATTATCACTTTATCGCATCAGTTGTTCAGCTTCACACATCTTCTTTTAAATTTTAAAATCTGAAAGAAAATAAATATTAAATTTCGAAACGCTTTGATCATTCTTATTAAGAAAAGCTTCCCGTCCGTTTTTATTCGGAAACCAAATTCTAATACTTTATCCTATATGCTGGTTCTATAAAAACTAAAAGCTCAGTGATTCCTCTTAAGTGTCACATTAAAACTAAAAGACAAGATTAACAATTTAATAAGTTTTAAATGATGTTCCTCTTCAAATATATTATAATCAATATTTAGATTTTATATGAAGTATGATATACTGAAAAAGATAATGAGAGAAATAAAATGTTTTAATTTTTCTGTTAATCAATTTTTTCAGAAAATAATACAGCCCTTTTATATGCATGCTAGTAATACTTATTGATTATACCGAAACCATTAACAAAAAAACTTAAAAAGGAATATCACATACTACAACCAAGTCGTTATTAGACAAGATGCTAAATGACGTCGAAAAAGGCTTTGCAAAAGATTAATGAATCCATTCTCGAATAAGATTGAAAATGTTTACAATCTCAGCGAAAATGGGAAACTTCATCAAGAGAGCTACAGAAAACTGGAGAGTGGAACAATCTGCTGATGGACAAACCTTTGGAGAGTTCAAAATCCGATGATATCTTCAATTGAGACTAACTTTTGTTTATAGAAATGATTTCAGTAAATTATATGCTTAGAAAAAGTAGGATACACATTTGCTTAGTTACAAGAAAACATAGACCACCTTATGTGAATGAGAGACATTAAAATTTTTGCCAAAAATGAAAAATGATTAGATTTCCAAATACAAAATTAGGATCTTCAGCAAAGTTTGTAGAATTTGCAATTAGAATATGCTATAATAATAGGGAAAAAAAGAAAAAAAAAGAAACAACTCAAAGAATGTCACAACAACATTAAGAAAGCATCAAAACAATTGCAACAAAAGAAAATGTCAAATACGTGGAAATACCATATGTGAATACAATCCAGCAAATGAAAGAAAAAGTAAGAAAGAAGTATTCGTTAAGAACATCAAAAGTTTAACTGACTAAACACTGCTGCAGGAATGTAATAAAAAAAGTAATGTGTAAATTGTTTCCCTCATAAGATATCAGAACCATTCTTGAACTAGAGAAGGGAGGAACTAAGATAGATGGACCCAAATCAAAGATATTTATGATGATGCACACATGGTTACACCCAAGGGATGTCACAATCCGTCTCTATGTGACAAGAAATAAACCACGAGGATCAATCAATACAGCGATTCAGGAACTCAAACAACAAGTAACAGCAATAACAACAGGACAATAACAAGTATAACATCTAGGGAATAAGGAAGAAAAAACAACAAAATGGATATTTCAAGTTCCAAACAAAGAAAATAGTAAATTAACTGGACTACGAAGGGAAAACCTAATGAGAGAAACTGAAAAAAATAAAATAAAATAACGCCATAAGTATAAATCAGAGCAAAAACTGGATAAGGTGCAACGGAATAGTAATTGTAGGCTATGTGGTGATAGAGAAGAAATAATTAATCCCATAAATGAATGAAGGAAAATAACTTAAAATAAATGTAAAAACAGGTATAACTGGTTGGAACGGTGATTCACTGAGAATTGTTGAAGAGACTGAAATATAATCATACCGAGAAATAGTATATGCACAAACAAGAATATGTCCTAGAAAATGGAGTGCAAACAATCATCTACAAATTCAAGATGCAAACAGATCATTCAATCCCGACCAAAATACCAGATTCAGTTTTGATGAATAATAATAAGAAAATTGTCTTCTAGTTGTTTCGGCCTTTCCAGAAAACCACAGAGTAAAAGTGAACGAACAAGAAAAGCTTGACAAATACACGGACCTTGCTGATTAAGTTGTGGAACATAGTTTACAGTGATACTCGTCATATAAGGTCTCTTTGGAACAATCTCCATAGAACAGTAAAAGAGACTGAATAAGCAGCAGATCAGATTAAGAATGGAAACAATCCAGACCAAAGCACAGCTAAAAGATTTTGATATACAAAAAGAACATCTAATTTCGCCACGAAGAACAGACCTAGTGATAACCCCACCCCACAAAAAAAGACTCCTGTTCGGAAAATGCATAGTCGCTTCAGTTGCTTATGAAAAGAAAGTAGTGTTTTTGGTGATCCTGATTCAAAACATATGCAAGAAAAGTGAATACAATGCCTTGTTAATGATAATAAACGGCATCCAATTGGAAAGTTCCAGTTCAAGAGATTTAGAGTGTATGGTGTCACCCACTTCAGTGGCATAACTCCCTAGTTCACTCCAACTATGTGTAGTAGGGTCCCATCTATGGATTAAATATATTTGCTTGAAGCAATGAAGTGGTAATCTATCTAAAATAATTGTGCAGATATATATTTTTTTACCAAATATCATTAGAGGCCATAAATTCAAACTATTTTGCATAAAATAACCTAACAAGGGTTTGTGTAAAACCAACCAAAGAGAAAAACAAGAATAAAAAGAACAATTAAACAATCAATCAAACAAACAAACACGTAAACAAACAATCGAATATTTTGTAATTCTTCAAATTAGATTGGTATAAAATTTAAGATTGTATTTCTATTGCTGATGGTGCATTATATTGTATCTCAAAATAGATTAAGTCGATCCTTTTTTTTACTTTACTTTCATGGATACGATGACTGAAATGAATATATATATATATATATATATATATATATATATATATATATATATGCCTACAGAGTCAGAAAGAATTACAAATGTTTCACCTAAACGGACCATCAGGATATTTATTACCAAAGGAGAGTTGGAACAAACTACATTTCATTAATTGAAAAAATACCTTGAAAGAATAGAACTCGCATATAAAAAATGATAAGTAAATGAATGAATGAATGAAAAAACAAAAAAAGCAATAAATTAGAAAATAAATTGTGACGTATCTACCAAAAAGCCAACTTTTCTATTACCTACAAACATTAAGTTTTTCCGTCTTAGGTAGATTTTTTTGACTCGGCAGGAATTCATATTTCGCTCAACTTATTGTATTGGATATTCTTACATTTCGCTTAAGTAATTCTGTGGGTGGTTTTTCTTTGGCTAGGTATCCCTTATTGGTGGATCATTTTAAAGTAGTACATTTGCTTTTTGTCTTTTCTTTTTTCATGGAATATTTTCCAGGATACCACTTAGTGTGATATTTTTATATTTGCATATTGTACTATTAGGGTTTTTTCACACCATGATAATTATAAGATTGTTCATAAAAACTTAATCACTTAACATATATGACAACAGCCAATGATATAAGCCAGATTCTGACACAAACTTTTTGCCTAAGTCTACAGGCTTCCCTTTTCCCTCCTCTTTTTTAAAATACATATTTTGAACGAGGAAGAGTCTATAGTAAAGATTTAAAAAATTAACATTTTTCTCTCCTTTGTGAGATGGCTTTTTGAGGATGCTTGTCTCCTTTCTAGAAGGGCCAGTTGAAATTTATAATCACCAAATGAAGGTTTCTTTAGTTTTACGAAAGCTTTCAATTCAGTCAATTTGATTGTTAAGATGGTTTTAACGCAACAAATGCTGATCTATGCATTTTATTCTTTTTTTATTGATCTATCGTGAATACCATCTGCAAACATTTCAGGAAACTGTTGAAACGGATACTTTTAGGAAAATTCATTGAAACGACCTGAAATCAATACGTAAAGAACGTCAGTTGGCAAGTAAGAATTTTTTCATTGTTGGTGAAGATAATTAAATTCTACATTTACCCAACAATCTTGATTTTACCTAAACTGTTCCTGATTTTCTTCTCTCCAAACCCTCTACATCAAATATATTGAGAATACCCTCATAGCTTATCTATTATTGTCAGATGAAATAAAGGTGCTGTTGACTTAAAATAAGTCGACAAATATCAAAGCAATGTCTGAATTTATAAATGCCCGTTATCTTTTGAAACTGTATGCCCAATATTTCATTTTTTAATGATCTCTTGATGATCAGGCTGGATATAAATCATATTGAATGATTGATTTTTACTTCATGGTAAACCGTCTAGGATCAATTTAGGCTTAGACGTTATGGAATTGTATTTATCGTATCTACAGTTATGGTGCAATTTTCTTTTCTTTGTACACGGTCCAATCAAATACGAAGGATTTTTAAACAGAATTTTGACTCATAAATGAAGCATTAGCAGGTGCTATCGTAGAGTAATGGCAATGAAGGAGTACTCCATATTCACCAAATATCCAAAACTGGAGCCTCACCGTACCTCCCTATCAGGTGCAGTTCAGTATCTTATCTCAATTCACTTCGGAGGATACAGTAAACATATTGTTAGCCCAACTGACCGAGCGGATATATTAGTAATAGAATGGTAAAACCCTTAAATTACTATCATTTACGAGTTTTCTTTTCGTGGAAAGTTGGTATAGTTTGAAATATATGGACTCGCGTGCGCGTCTGTGTATAATGAAGCTATGGGTTCAAACAAGTTTATGATTCAGATACCTTAACTTCTAATCAGCCTATTACATCTTTGGCTCACTGCAGTTTATGTCCTTACAAACCCCACGATAATCAATATTATAGGTCTAATAATGGCAGTTGTGTGAGTTAGATAAATGAATAAGAAAAAATAGAAAGAAGGAAAGAAAGCCGACTAAATAGAAAGAAAGAAAGAAAGAAAGAAAGAAAGAAAGTGAATGATATGATATACTATTGGAACATATTTAAATTAATTTCTGATATTGTTTTTGTCGGCTACTTAAAATACATCAATTGAAAACACTCCTTTTAATGAAATTGAGTTACTGCTGGTTGTTCTTTCACATGTAATTGATTCAATTCACAAGGCATAAACGTTTACATGAAGAATCATTAAACAATATACATTAGCCAAAAGCAAAAAAAAGAAAAAAGTTGGACATATAGAACATTATGTTGTCATAATGTATCGGGCAGGATATGTGAATCTATGTAGGTTGTGAGACGAGTTGATACCTATCATTGCAACACAACTTGAGCCAGGTATGTCTACATAAGTAAAGTGCTACGGCAATACTGGAGCATAGTTTTCTCTGAATTTGACATAATGATGGAATAGTCTGTACACTTATAATATAATATCATGGTTTAAACTATCGTGTTCTGACAGAGCTGTCTTTGAATCATGCATAATGGATCTACTACAGTCAATTGATGGATAATGCAAGGAAGGGCAATCATTGACAATTGTTTGCTTTTATAATCTATCTTACTATCATGTTTCTTTCTATCAACTCTCTCTCTCTCTCTTTCTCTCCATCCTTCTCTCTATTTCTCAATCTCTCTCTCTCTCTCTCTCTCTCTCTTTCTCTCTCTCTCTCTATATATATATATATATATACTTTTTTGATTGCATTTCATAATGTTTCATGACTTCTCATTTCGTTAATCTTTCTTTGCAACATATTTTTCAAGCTTTTAGATGTCTTTGCCTTTATCTTTATTTCATTTTCTTTGTTCCTATCATCTTATTTTTTCTTGTTCGAAATTTCATTTCTTTGTTCTTCTATGTGATTTCTTTCTTTCTTTCTTTCTTTCTTTCTTTCTTTCTTTCTTTCTTTCTTTCAGTTCATATCCTTTACTATTTTGCCTATCATCACTTTCTCTTCAAATTATTCCATTTCTTTTCATAGTGGTTTAAATTTTTTCACGTGCCAACTTTCTTGATAAATTACTTTTCTACACACCTACATCTTACATATATCTTTTACTTTTGATGATTTCTTTCTGCACGTGAACAAATATTCTGATAAGCATATCCCACGGGCAACGTGTACTGAAACAAGTCAATATACTGCGTGCAAAACACCATTTTTCATTGACGTAATGTTTGGCTGACATATGACAAAATTTTGATATCTCAATTGCGTGACTCCGTTATCCATACAAGTTACGCTTTCTTTTTTCTATCTAATTTCATCTTATATTTCGCTGTTTCTGTTTCTTTGTCTCTCCCCACTTCACTCTCAAGAATTATATATATATATATATATATATATATATATATATATATATGGGGCGCCTGTTAATGATCAAGATATTTTCTGATGGTGAAGAAAGTCGCAAATCTAATTCAGACCCAGTAAAAGAAAGTGGTTTATGCACTTTGCTGATTGAAGCTATACCTTCTTTCTTCGATCATTTCAAATCACTTTAGTATTATTTCATATGCACACAATTAATTTGACGATGTATCTTTCTGTGAGAAAATATCTTTATTTTTTATAATTCCACCTCAAAACCTGGCTCTCAAATCCGATGTCAAACTTACAGAGTTGATACTTTATATTATAATTGTTGATGAATAGATAGAAAAGGTGGAGTACGCTCTAATATACATTTAATATTTATCTCCCCTGAGTCATCATACTACTTAGAATAAATGCATTAAAGATCCAACTTTATTATTATTATTTTTATTATTATTATTATTATTATTATTGTTGTTGTTGTTGTTGTTGTTGTTGTTAAAGTGCACATTTGATCGAAAATGTGACTCTTTAGTACATTTGCTTCGTTTGAATTAAAATACAAAATTTGATGAAAAGTAATTTAGAAAATTTCGACATGAACAGAATGAAAGTGGATAGCTCGTTTGGAAAGATTTGTAGAACTAAATTGTGACTATATAAAAAGTCGAAACGATTATTTTGAAAGAAAATAATTTTACTGAATTGTGATAAAAACTTTTCTTATTCCAGTTGAAGCTGTTTTTTAGGATACGTCAGTTGGTTGGTTTACGCCATGTCAAATCTTGTTGGGTTATTTTATGATGAAGTCAGGTTAACATTTATAAACTCCAATTATATATATTAAAAAAATTATGTGCATAATCATTTTAAATAGGCAAAAACAACATTGTCTCGAGTAGATATACTTGATCCACAGATTTGACTGTTGTAGGTTCTGCCACACAAGGTCAGATTGGACTTGAATGTAATAAATCGGGGTCTTTACACTCCATGAAGCTCCAGAAATTGATGCGCTTGAATAACAAAACAGAAAACATTTTTCATCTCGGCCAGGGATAGAGTCGGAGTATTCTTGGGTCAGCTGACAAAGCGTTTCATAAGACTGCTAATTAAGCTCCGAAAATATCACTAAGAAATATGTTTTGCGCTGTCACTGAAATTTACAGAGAAACTCAAACCATTGTAACATAGATACAAGTGTATATTTTTCACATACCTATTTACCTACTTCAATCAATAATAATGTGTATGTCTGTATAGGTGTAGTTATACATCAACATATGTACAGAAATTGACAGGTCTTTTTTAATCAATATTCATATCCGTATATAATTACGCCTTGAAGATAGTTTGTTTCAATATTTAACAAATTTCCTTGATATTTTTAGAGACTAAAAAATAGTAACATGTCAGTCATGATATCAACCTTGTCGAGTACTAATATCCACAACTTCTTTACTGCTGCCAGCAAAAATATCACCTTGTATATCATAAGTAGACCTATTACCGTTCTAAGCTAACGATATATCAAAATAAAATTTACTTGTAATCTACATGCATAATTATATTATAATAAATTCAGTGATGAAATATTCAGAAATGCAGAGCGCATGAACTAGCATCGGTATCCCAATAACAAACTTATGCGGGGACAAGTTCACTTCATAATGATACTTTTGGGAAATAGATGAATCCTGTTTTCCCATTGTCTATTTGTAAATAGTTGTTATTATTCTCAGCAGCGTTTCAATATCTAACAGTCAGTAAAAGTTAATTAGAATAATATATTCTAAAAATGCTTCCTCGTTTCATTTTTCTTATTTCATAACGTCTGTTTTGGATTTACATATAAGCAATAAAATGTTTTATCGACTTTTAAATAATTATTCAAGAAATTCAAAGCAAATTTAAGTCAATATACTTTGGATTTGAGAGAAAAATGTTTTGGGACGTGAGAAAATATTTACATAAAAAAGGGTTTTGACTGCCACAGTAGTTGACATGGAAACTTATGGGACAATATTTCACACTCTAAACATTATTTAATTTTGTCAAGTAAATTAGACGCCTAAAATTCATACTAATTGTACTCCCTACTATACAGCCTTCAAGATGTTCTTGAAATTGTACACGAGAACCTGAAAGGATAATATTTTTCATCTGATAAATTATGAAGATATTAGACTCATTTGAATAAAGAAAAAACTGAAAATGTTTATCAGAATAAAAGGAAAACTATCGAAAGAAAATATAGAAAAATCCTGAAAAACAAAGAAATAATTCTTTTCATTTTTATTCTAATTCTGTTATTCTAACTCGTCTAAAATTTGTTTTATAGGATTTGTGGCCTTATTATCAGTGAGTGGAGACTTTAAGGCTCTGCTAGTGAGGTTTATATATTTTCAGAACTTCTATGTGAATGGACACACACTAAATGCGAGATGAGAGAATTTTATCAAACTACCCACAATCTAAACTCCCATTGTCGATCTAAAATCCAAACCAGATGTCGTTTACTGCATAATGATTTGGTTAATGTCCACTTTGAAAAATTAGCTTTGCCATCTTGGGATTCTGTGAGAGCTATTTACATGGCTTCTTATAGGACCAGGAAACGATGGTTTGACCACAAGACATACGACATTTACCTAAATTGAAAGTTCTTCTTTTCTCGGGCTTTTCACATATCTGCATAGATATTCATGAGAAGGGTCTTGCATGACCATCAGAAACCTTCATAAAAGCATAAGGATCTTAGCGATGGCCCGGCAAGTGTTCATTCTGCAGGAAAATATTTTGATCTATCACCTGCCCTGGCTTTAGTGTTTCAAGTAAGAGAGAGAAGGTTGCATGTATCATAAATTCATTGTAGGCTCAATGGACTTGACTCTCTGTCACATCAATCCACTTGCTCTGACCATACGTGGCCCCCATGAACCTATTACTTCCAGAAGATTTGAGAAACCGAGACATTCTACTTAAATTTCGATGACTTCAAAAGTATATATATATATATATATATATATATATATATATATATATATATATATATATATCTGTGTGTTTGTGTGAGTATGTTTGTATATGAATAGGAAGGAAAAAATAAAGCTTTTCACGGTTATGTAAGTTAACAATTTGTAATTAGTAATTATCTTTACCTGGCGATATAAGAATTTTGACAGTATCAAGAGTACATTTATTTGTATACATATATGCATATTATGAGCATATATGTACTTCCTTCTATCATATAACTTGATATATACTTCATGGTTTTCTAAAACTGCATCTATCTATATATCTATCTATCAACATACATATATAATTATTTACTCGCAGAAACATAAAAAATAGAGATGATATGAAGAAGAAGGACGTCTTCATAGGTAGGAAAGGAAGGGAAGTAAAAGTATTTCTCTTTTTTCTCTTTTTGCTAATCTTTAGATAAAAATATTTTTCTCAGTTGAAAAAGTTATTTTCAATAAAAAATAATGAAATATTCTGAACTGAGTCTGTTTTTTGTGCTTTTAGTATATCCACTATTCCATTTATGAAATCTACCAAAAATACCTACCTTTTCTCCATATATATATATATACATATATATATATACGTTTCGCTGAACGGAACTTTACATTTGTGTGAGTATATGTGTGTGATTGCTAAGTTTGAACTTCCGATTTTGTTTTTAAAATATTGAAATCGTTAGTATTCCTGCTTGTTATAATTTTAAGAAAAGTTCAGGAACTTTCAAGCAGTAAAATATATCTAGTAGTTTTACATAACTTCACCCTTACGATGACCCTTCATGCCATACACCATCGGTTTTCAGAAATCATTTTGCTGTCATTATAACCAGCTGGTATACAAAGTTTCTCTTACACGACACAAATGTGCAATTCTACAAATATATATATATATATATATATATATATATATATATATATATATATATATATATATATATATATTGGGAGAATAAGTGTTCGAAAGAGAGCTAGATAGAGAAGGAGCGAATGATAGAGAGGGAGAGAAGGAACGTGGCCGTGTATATGTTTGCATGTATGTATTAATGTATGTATGTATATTATTGTGTGTATGTCCTTTTTATTCATACTAATTTTTATTTCATACATAACGTATATTACTGATGATGAGAACATATTTGCACGTATACCAATAAACACGTAGGCATGCTTTTATATATATGATCATAGTTATATATTAATGATGTTTAAAAAAAACTATGACCTTTTTTCTTTGCTTTCTTTTTTCTCTCTTCACTTTCCTTTTATTTAACCTTTTTATTCTTTTTATTTTGTTTTTCCTTTTTACGCATCCTTAACGAATCTATCTAAACCCAACCTTGCATGCTTAGCTACCACATCATAAAATCTTGTTTGTGCGGCAAGAAGGACCTTGTGTGACAGTAATATGAATTATATAAAAACACGCACGCATTAGTGATCTATACAAATACTCTGGACGTTGTTAAGATGGTAGGTAAGAATAGAAGGGACAGCAAAGAGGACATATTTGTCCGTACGACCGTTTTGTGTGAATCTATGGCAAAGTGGGGTTAGAAATCGAAAATAGGCGGTATTTAACTGCGTTTATAATTATTCGTCCGTGATCGTCGGGTTTCAGAAAGCCCAGAAGTTTAGGGTTGGCTACGTGATGGTCGGACGTTGTCTACAGGTCCCAATTCTCTTCCTCTCAACCCTACGCTTTCCATTTTATATTTACGATTGCTATTTCCAATTCTGTACGGCGCCGATGTTATTGTGCGCTACGAAAATCACATGAATTTTGTACACTTTATCGGTGCAGGCTTACACTAAACGAAGCGAAACTAAGTTGACTCGAGGTGATGCATATATACATATCATCTTCACATATACAGCTGTATAATTGTTGCCCCGTGCATTCATGTGATGCAACGCGAGTAGATGAAATAATATAGTCATTGGTGTTAGGTCAGTGGTTAAACTGAAAGTATTTATCTATTGGGGGTTTTGCTTTTGGAAAAGTGCAACGTTCAAATGTATGCATAGTAAGAGGGATTAAGTCATGTTTTTATTTATTTATTTATTTATTTTGCAATTTATTTTTAAGCTATTGTAAATTCTTCATAGTTCTGCTTGAATACAATCAAATCCTCAAATATAGTTTTTAAAGAGATTATCTATGAGAAAAACTAAACGCTTGGGTCCATGATTTCATCATTTAAAAAACAGACATTTTGAACCTTTTCAATTTTGTACACTTTTATTCTCATGAAATCTATCAACCAAATGAAATTTGGGGGAATTTTTGCAAGTAAATCTTTGAAAATGCTTTTATGAGTTTGTAAACTCCAGATACGTTGATTCCTACAAAACGACATAATTGACCCCTCACAAATGAATGGAAGCTCGAAAAAAATTGGAGCATGACTCAGTCATTGTGATTGCTAAATATGGCTGCACTTAAGTATAAGGTCGTAGTTTGTAGCATATAATTTACGAAGTTATGAACTGAACTCTCTTCTCCCCAGGGTTTCTAATTTTATTAAATTTTCTTTAGATGTTTAAAGTTATGAGAATATTTTCATTTATGACATCAATTCAATACAATATCCTCTGATTTTGAGAGATATTTTTAGATTACTATGCTGAAATTTAATAAAAGTGCTAATGAGTTTATTTTGAAATAGAGTTCATATATTTGTCAATTAATCCATAAATGAATCTCTCAGATATATATATATATATATATATATATATATATATATATATATATATATATATATGTGTGTGTGTGTGTGTGTGCGTGTATGTGTATGTGTATGTTTGTGTATGTACACACACACACACACACACACACACATATATATATATATATATATAAATATATATATGTATATATATATATATATATATATAATTTTAATCAACATCTGGTCATACTGACAGTACAGCGTTTCTCAATTCTCTCTCTCTCTCTATCTCTCTCTCTCTCTGTCTCTCTATCTCCCCTCTCTCTCTCTCTCTCTCTCTCTCTCTATATATATATATATATATATATATATATATATATATATATATATATATATATATATATCTTATCATCCGTCCCTATCGTCCATCGCTCCTGGAAGGTATTCTAGGCTGCATCCAGATTTTGTACACTGTTAATGTATGTAAGTCTTTACTGGTCAGCCTACACTAGAACGTCCATTTGTTGGAATGCATAAAAAGAAGTCGTTTTATTTCTCCAACAGTGTCCTGCATGCCCTGTTTGTCTTACACAGATGATTTGTGAGATGGGCGGTAGATGACCATACAGCTGTTATCATGAGAAGTGTTGCTTTCAGGATTTGTTCAAAACAGCTCGCATCATTCTCGTTTTGTTCCAATCTACCTCTTTCTCTCTGCTCCTTGCAAATATACCAACCCAAGACTTATACCTACTGTAAATGGGAGACATTGTCCTCTGTGTGTACACTTTCAAAGCTTTCATGTGTGTTTGAGAAAGAAAAAGCATCTTCACTCTAAGACGCAAGCCTATAGAAATAATTGACTTGTTAACATACCTCAGGTGCAAAATCTCATCAGCTGAAAGTTATATATATATATATATATATATATATTATATATATATATATATATATATATATATATATATCCAAATTATGTTCTCTGTAACTAAAACTTTGACATTAGACACTAACTCTTCAGAAGGAAGGAGGGGAAAAAGAAAGTTGCGAATCAATATTTTTCAAGGTATGCTGATTTTGTCACGTGGTATGATGTTTGTGCACATGACTCACACAGACACATAAAACTTATTTTTAAAAAAACAGAGCTCAACGAGGACAATTGTAAAGTTTTTTCATCTCGTTCTATATCGAAGACTTTTTATACCACTTGTCTTTTTTGCCTCTTATCTGCTTTTATCTTGTGTGTGTGTGTGTGTGTGTGTGTGTGTGTGTGTGTGTGTGTGTGTGTGTGTGTGTGTGTGTGTGTGTGACTTTTCTAACACGCTTTTTTTTTCAAAAATTCTTGGTTTTAATATTTATCCCAAATCTATAAAAGCTATACGCCAAAAGTATTTAGTAAGTATCCAATGGAAGACAAAACTAGGTAGTTTTTACAGTATGAAATAAATGAAAGATTAGCGGAAAAGTGTGAAATTTCTTTAAACAAAAAAAACAAATGCAGTAAATGAATATATGATTAAATCCATTATAACTGAAAAAAATAGCGTAACATATTATTATTTTGGCTGCTTAAAAAGCTGCATCCTTCAATATACTCTCGGCTCAATCATTTCATGTAAAAAAGACATTTTATTTTTTGGGAGGATATTAATTTATAAGTCGGAATAAATGAGCAAATGTTCTAGATGTGTCTACATCAAATAAATATCTACATTTTGAGTCATTAAGACCTGGATGAAATTTTATTTCTAAATCAAATGTAATTGAAGGATTGATAAGAAATAATGATAATTCAGTGAAATAAAGGCGAATAATATGAAGGAAAATTAAGACTAAAAATGTAACAATTATTGTAAATGTTATTGTAAATAAATTACAACTTAAATGTAAAAATTAGGAACTGTTTTAGAAGCTTACGTGTTAATGATATCCATTTATTATCTAATTAGAACCTATATTTCTCATATTGATCTGAAATTAGAGAAATTAGAAAAAATCTGCATTGATCAGAAAAATATTTCAGTTTTTACAAAAAGTTTCATATGATATATTTTGTAAAAATTTAGATCTGTAGTAATTTGATTTAGGTCACCAGACGCCAGCATCCATGAGGTAGATGAGTGATTTCCCTAAAATTTAATTCTTGTTCTAACTAAAACAAACAGTCTCAACCTATCTATCAATCTCTCTCTTCCCCACTCTCTCTCTCTCTGTCTTTATATATAAATATATAAATTGGTAACTATGGGTTAGTTGTTATTTAAGTTCCTCAAAAGTTAAAGTAACACTGATATTTCACTTTATTGACAATAATTCACATGAAATACAAAAGATTAGATTTATTCAAAGAAATAGCCATTGGTTTCAATCACAGCCTCCAAAGAACTTCGGAATCTCATTCTGACAGTCTCCTTATAAAAATAGCTAAATGCTATCGTTATCTTTGCTGACAATTCACCTTTGGTGTTTAATTGAATTTTATTGGTCTATTGCTTAACCGTGCACCCCACATAACAATGAAGGGGAGTGTAATCCGAGAAGTTATATATACTTACCATAGAAAATACGTTTTGCTAAAGGCTTTTTAAGTGTCGACTTGATACCTACATATTAATACATACAAGTTTAAATCACTAAGACAGGCGAAAGAAACCATTTCCAAGGATAACTAGCGAAAGTCGTTCTGATGTTCGAGTGTAAATTTAACTATTTTAAAATTGGAATATATACGTTTAATGCGTTCAAGTAAGAATAAATTTAAATGTAAATCGTTTTTCCTCTCTATATGTCCCCTAGAACTAGAACTGGTTTGCATGAATATATTCAAATCTTAACTCCAAAGAGGGATCAAGTGTTGTCATACAGAAGGACGGTTCATACAAAAGTCCATGTCCTTAGCTCCAGTGTGTCTCTTTCATCGTCCAGCGGCAAAGATCGCCATTTGTTACAGATGGTCACTGGCGCCAGGCTGTGAGATATTACGCAACACGATGCATCAGCATCGACATATGTGTCGTTAATGGTGGTAGAAATCACTGATATATATGATTTAAATATTTAGATGCACAGAAAGAATGGAATCCACATGCATATCTTAAGAGCTAATGTTAAGATAACAATGACCACATTTTCCATGTACGATTATCTATTTGACTCAGTATCACTACATGTGCATAAGTGTACGCATGCACACATGTACTCACGCAAACACACACATGCACAAGTAGATTCGTACGTGAATGCAGAGAGAAATATTGAGACAAAGAGACCGAGAGACAGTGAGACAGAGAAATTGTTATCTCTTATAATTATAGTGATAAAATATTTAAAAAAAAACTTTCTCCCATACACATACGCGCACACAAACACAACCATACATACAAACGCGTGCACACACATACACACACATATGCTCACACACACATACAAACAAACACAACAACAAATATAAACTCGCGCTCACAAACACATGCACTTCTTCCCATTCTGATAGTGATCTGTACAAGTCTTGACAATTGCATGTAAAAAATGAAAAAGGTACCGTATGTCGGAGGTAGCACCCATATTCTAAAATGCCATCAAAAATTTCCCCGTCAATTCTTCATCTTACTTCCAATAAGGTTCTAAATTCGCTTCCCACTCGATCTTCCGCTAACTCTAGAAAAACGCATACAATTTGCCATTGTGCTTGTCATATCAACTGTTCTTTGATCTGAAAGTACTTGGGGGAAAATATGGAGACTTTTTTTTACTTCATTCCATCCAGATGTCAAATGACTGATATGAAAACTTGGACGGATCACAAATGAAATAGGCAGAAATGAAGTGCCTATCTTATTTAATCACACACACACACACACACACACACACACACACACACACACACACACATATATATATATATATATATATATATATAAAATCTTACCTGTGCACAAATGTATATATATATATATATATATATATATATATGAAGAGTCAAGAAAGGATTGAAATCCGACAATATGTAGAAAAACTGATAACAACGATCCAAGTGGAAGGAATGATTTATTGAGAGGTCAACACTATAGTGTTTCGGTTCAACTGGACCATCATCAGGACCATGAGGGGTGATATTAACAATTTTGAGTTAACGATGGATGTGAAAGATTTCGGGTCAGAAGGAAGAAAAGAAAGAAAGAAAGAAAACTGGCTACAATATATTCCATCCTTAGTTAATATTTTCCGTATATCTCATAATTTTGATGCTTTCTATTTTTCTTTATTTCTTTCTTTTCTTCCTTCTGACCCGAAATCTTTCTCGTTAAACAAACGTGCATAAATTCTATTCAATATTCCTAATAAGTCAAAGGGCGTAATTTAAAACATCAAGCACTGATTCACCAGTAAAACGGCCAGGTTTTCTCATTATACACATTTTCTCCTAGGTTTTTTGTATTTCACATTCCTAAACACCCATCGTTAACTAAAAATTGTTAATATCACCACCCCCATGGTCCTGATGATGGTTCAGCAGAACCGAAATGCTATAGTGTTGACCTCTCAATAAATCATTCCTTTCACTTGGATCGTTGTTATCAGTTTATACATACATATATATATATATATATATATATATATATATATATATATATATATATATATGGACTGTGGAATCGTAGTACTGGAGTTCGTACTCCAGTCGCGCTATTATTTTCACTTTCGGGCAAATACCCTTGGTAAAGATATGAACCCCCTTATCCTCCCAGCTATGGGTTAAATATTACCACAACTGTTCTTCTAGGAGAATAGCTTTGGCATTAAATAACCTACAAAGGTTGATATGTTATTAAACAAAGAAACCAAACATATATATATATTTGTGAACAGGCAAAATTGCTACTCACACTGTTACGCTGTGACGCGGTTATCAGTCAGTTAAGTTATCTTTACTTGAATGACAATCATTTCATGTCGGGAAAATTTGGGTTGGGCGGAATTTTATTAGTCTGTTTTTGTAACGATTAGATTGCTTGATATTGCCCATTTTTAGTACTTTTTTTCAGTCATTTTATTTTAATTTTCAAGTTGATATAATTGAATCACACACACACACGCGCGCGCGTGCGCACGCACATATATATTGTTAGGAGTCTTGTATTAATTATTATTAAAGTGTTGGTGAAATGAGTTATGCACAGCTACCATATTTGATATTCTATCTCGTTTCATTTCATTACTGTAGGTGAATATTTCATTGGGGGTTGCTTTAACAATATGTTTATCAGCAGGAAGTCCTACAAAAAATGTATCCACATGTATGAATTGATTGATTTACAATTTTCGAACGAACAAAATTATCAAATAATTTGCCTTTGAGTGATCAACAGATTCTAAAAAAATTTGCATCATTTCTTTATTAAAAGAAACGACTTGTATACATCTTTATTGCCCTTTACGATTGCTTGGATGCATCAGGGGATGTTAAAATCAAGTTGCTGCAGTAATTAAGAGGATTACGTTAGTGCAATCCTTTGTAAAGTCTTAATTTTCAAAACCAGATGATTGCCTTTTTGCAAAATTTCCTTTAACAATTCCTTATAAATCGTCTCTAAGATTCAGAGCTAATTTCAAACCATTCCAGAATTGAAAACCTGGTTTGGAGAAAACGTTTTGTACGCACTTGGATTATTGAAAATAGGGCCCTGCCTTTCATGAAAATAGAACAGTCTTGAATATACATATCATGTTCCAGTTTCTCCTTTGTGTGTTTCCATTACCAAAACGGTCATTTCAGTGGTGGTGAGAGACACAGAAATACTTTAAACAGTTCAAGATTTGGAACCAAATCACCAGGCTGGGAGAATTTTATTTTCATGATATTGACTAGTTTAATGAAATCTCTTGCCAGCCGGCCTTCCAATGTGGTGATTATATACTTAAACTGATTAAAAAGTTGATTCATCTGAAAATATGACCTTCTCGTTATTTTTAGGTATCCATGTTGATACAAGCGATTTAAAAACAATCAGATGTGGTGAAACTTTTATACTTCTCGCCAATTTTCTTGTGGGAGTTAGTTGGTTTGCATGTATCATCATTGCAAGTATCAATAGGCTAGATTTTTTTGTATGCCCTCTTCTTTTCCTATCACCAAATTTTTCATAGTTTTTTCAGATTAGCATTATCTGCGTGCACAACTGTTTGTTAAAGTTTAATTTCACAATAATTTCATGTTTATATCAAGTTGAGTCATGTAGAACAACAAACGACTGATAATGAATTTGTTAAAGATAATTTGTACCCATTTTCTAAGCGATAAGTGAAGGTCATGTGACAAGAAAGGCTAATGTCATAAAACTAAGTTTTTACATAATAAATTACCAGAAGAGTCAATAATTTATCAGAATCTAAAAATGGGATATTTAGACAGTATCTTAAACCAAAGAGTTTAAGATAATACTGTTTAAATAACGCATTAATTATTATATTAAATAATCATTAATATTTAATTAAACATTAGCAGTTAAGTTTATTAGTCCATTTTCAAAATGAAGGTGTAACAGCATGACTTCAGATTATAGTTTTGTTAGGATTAAGAATTCCACAGAAGAAAAATTGAAAAATATATATTTCTTGAATGGCAATCACTTAATCTATTAAACATTTATCTACAATTATCTGGGCAAGTGACCACTCAAGAATTTTAACTTCATTATAATTCAAAATATGATAAATATAAGGATTTGCCATTTATATCAGCAGCTTTCTAACGAACAATTTCGGTGACAAACATTAAATAACATCAAAATTTTCAGAACATGCTGTGTCTAGAAGAAAAGAAAAGTAATATTTTACGTACGCGTGTCGGTTGATTTGCATGTTTATGAGACACATAGTCGACGTTATATATATATATATATATATATATATATATATATATATATATATATATATATATATATATATATGAATGATGTTATTCAATATCCAAGTAGATAATATTTCAGTCAGTTTCCAGTGAACTAACGGGTCTTCTTTGTCCTATTTATCCATCAATTTAAAAACACGGATGTCGGCAAAACATTCGATTTTACTGGCCATGTGCACACCCCTTTGGCACACACAAAACTGCACTTTAAATTATATACACAATTACTAATACATGCATACATAATTGGTTTTCCTCTAGTGCTTCGACTCGCTTTACTTATATTTTAATGATCCGGCAATGTAACATCTGTCAAGATTTTCTTAAACACTGATTCATGAATTTGAAATGAAGAGATAGACGGTTAAAATAATTTTGAATTTTAATCTATTCAAAATCAAGTCAGCTTGGAACAACTGGTGAAAGTCTCAAATGTCCCAATTATGTTAACGCTATATTATAATTTTGCTGAAAACTTGTATTGGGTATTTGACTTGCCAAAGGACAAGTATTAACTGACGCTCTTTCAAAAAGTTGAAAATATTTTCAAGATTTGGAGGTGGTCAGAGAGACGTTATTTTTTTGTACTGCAAATCGATGAGAACTACCGTTATGCATTAAAGTTAGAAAAATAATTTCTAAGCAGTTTATCTTGAATTACAGAACAGCTGCATTATTTTTGGATATATTGAACGTAAAAGACACAAATATATTCAATTCAATTGTCTTTTAGTGGTAACAAATAGTTACTTGAATCTTTCATAGAAAAGAATATTTTAAGTTGATATGTGTAATATTGTTTTTAGAATTGCGTAGAAACTTCATCTTTATCACTACATTTCCTACATTTGCTATTTTGTTATCGATTCTTATCTATTCTCGCTTAGATATGATTGGTTCTTATGGCGTTGTTTTGTGCTACTATTAGGACAGATTCTGTATCTCTCTTAAAGTTTCCTTTTCTTAACCATGTACAGGTTTTATCGTGTGAAATGTTTAATAGTCGTTTAAAACACACAAAGTTGTTTTCTTTCCCATTTTTGTCTCCAAGTTATTGTCCTTGTATTGTCCAACGTGTTGTCAGTATCGTTTCTGATAGCTGTAATCAGTCCTCTTTCGTGTTTTCCAATGTAGTCCTCAAGTAGTTGAATCCATGTGTCAACGCTGTCTTCAATGCTGGCCCTCCCTCCTTTCTTGATATATATAGCCAGTCAACGTCGTCTCTGGTATGTAATGCTTTGGCATGGCCATTAGTTTTCTTCATCTTTGGTCCATTTGTTTAAGTTCATCTCTGGTCCACTTCAGAAACGGTCCGGAATAACTAACGAGGGATTCAGCCCAGGTATTTATTCCTTTGATAAGGTTTCTACTACATATTTTTGTCTTGAGTAGCTTTGTGGTTCTTCTGAGATATTCTTTCTTAATTTTTCTTTCATCTCCACTTGTTTGATAATTTCAGTCTCTAAGATCTCCTAATCTTATCTTGATTAGGTACTTCCATTCCGTCAGTTATATGCTACTTTTCATTACTAGCATGGCACATTTTTCTATGCCAAATTCTATTCCTATGTCATGATTGTATATTCTAACAGCGTGTATTAAAGGTTCTAGTTCTTTTTCATGTTTTTTTTTTGCAAAGAGTTTGATATCATTCATGTACATTAGATGATTGATCTTTTCTTGCCATCTACTAAGCTTGTATCCGGCAGTGCATTTTCTGAGAGTGTGGCTAACTGGGATCATGGCAATTATGAATAGTAACGATAATAATGCATCTCCTTGAAAAATATCTCTTTGGATCTTTGCTTCAGCTAAGCTTCTTCTTCCTGCAATCAATTCCACTCTGCAAGTTTTCATGGGTTTCTCGATAGATTTTATGACTTTCTCTGATATTTTGTACAGAGAGTTTATTATCTAGCTTTGCAGAACCATATAATATGCCTTTTTCTTGTCAATCCAAGCCATAGCTAGATTTTTCCTTTTTGTTCCAACATATTCCAGCGTATTTCCTTTGTTTTATCATTTTGGCCAGTTTTGGTAGATTTTTTACCTGCGTTTCCAGTCGACTTTCCCATCCTGGTTTTGATTTTTTCTTCGTGCTTTTTAGGGGATCCCAATTTTCTCACAAACTGATTCCCCCCCTGCATAAATTAGTTCATTTAACTCGGTTATATTATTCGTTCATATGTGAGGTCGTACTGGATTCATTTTATTCGTTCCCGTCTGAACTATAATCCATTCTATTTTTCTTAATGAATGGTAAAGAAGTCTTTTCACTGTTCATAATTCTCTTGAAATTTTCTTGATTTACCTTTTGTTGTTGTGTTAGTGTTTGTTCTGGGTTGTTTGGTTGTGCGTTGTTTGGTCGTGTGGTGTTTCCATTTTCCGAAGTTGGCGGTTCATTTCGGTTGGGCTTTTTTTGTTTGTTAATACTTGATGCGTCAAGTCCTGTATTACTATATTGTTCATTATTCATTTTCTGGTGTATTCCTAGTATTTCAAGATCAGAAACCCACCTTTCATTATTCTTATTATTATTATTTGTACTCTGAGATTTTTTCACGTTGTTAGCTGATGGTTCCTCACTGGATTCTGAGAGACATTATTGTCTCTCAGAATTCAGTGAGGAACCATCACTGATAACAATCCTGTGAGGAACCATCACTGATAACAATCCTGAAGATTTGAGGAGGTTTATGCCTCTTCAAATCTTCATGATTGTTATCAGTATTTTGTCCGATCTAAGAAATGCTGTAGTTTGTATTGTCTCCATCTCAACTTATTTCCAAGAACTTTAGTCCTTTCATCAATCCTTTGGTGACTGTACAAAGAGGACTAATTACAATTGGCTGAACCGTCACTTTCATGTTCAACAGTTTTTTTCAATTCCCTATGAAGGTTCAAATATTCATCCTTCTTTTTGCTTTCTTTCAAATTTACCCTGTGATCAACCAGGACAGCAAAGTCCAAAATTTTGCAAGTTCTTTTTTTTTTTGTTGTTGATTATTATAAGGTCTGGTCTTCTGGCACAGATTTGGTGATCCGGTTGTATCACAAAATCTCCAGGACAGATTGTGGGTTGTGGATATACTATCTGTTCGTATAATCAAATTTAAATTTCTTGCACTGTTTCCAGTAGATCACCTTGTCCACCCAGTCGTGTTTAGTCTTATTTTCTTTCAGTGCTATTTTGTTCCATTTGCTTATTATGTAATTGATCGTTTCGTCTCTATTACCATATAACCTGCATCTGCAGTTTTGATGCGTCTTATCTATACTTGCATTGATATAGTTGGTCCTTACGGCGTTGTTTTCTGTTGGTATTAGAAGAGATTCAGTATCACTCATATGTTTTCCCTTTTTTAGCTAGATCCACGTTTTCTTGTGTGAGATGTCGCTTGTTAGTCGCTTAAAACCTCCATAGAGTTGTTTTTCTTTCCATTTTTGTTTTCTGGAGATTTCCGTTCTCCTATTCCTCGTGGCGTCAGTATTGTTTCCGGTGGCTCTAATCCGTCGACCTCCGTGATTTTCTATGTAGTCTTCAAGTCGTTGTATTGATGCGACAATGCTCTCTTTAATGTTGGTAATTCCTCATTCTCCATCTTTTCTTGACACTTATAATCTCTCAATGTCATCTCTGTGATGCAAGGCCCTATGCATGGTCATTAATTTTCTTGTTCTCAGGTCTATTTGTTTAAGTTATTCCCTAGTTCACGAATCGTTCCGAGTATCTTTCGATGGGGACAGCACATGAATTTGTCCGTTTTATAAGGTTTCTGTTATATAGTTTTGTCTCGTTTAGCTTTCAGGTTCTCCTGAGATACTTTTTCTTATTTTTTTCTTTCATCTCCACTTGTTTGATGATGTCATCTTCCAGCATTCCCAAGTATTTATTGGTTTCCTTTCCTCCGAGCGTTTTCATTTTTTTCTTGATTTGGTTGTTCGATTCCTTCTGTCATATGTCATTTCTCGCATTTTATCACTAGCATGGCACATTTTTTCAATGCCAAACTCGATTCCTATATCTTGACTGTATATTCACACAGTCTGTATCAGTGTTTTCATTTCTCTTTCGTTTTCGCCTCACGGTTTTTTGTCGTCCATGTACATTACGTAGTTGATCTTTTATTATTATTATTATTATTATTATTATTATTATTATTATTATTAGTAGTAGTAGTAGTAGTAGTAGTAGTAGTAGTAGTTGTAAAATACAAGGTTACTGAAAATTACATAATAAAGTTAGCATATTATGTCACTAATAACGATATTGACACCAAAAATCTTTCCTACCATTTTCCTGTCCAATGTTAACATACTTACATGTCAACAAACACCCCGTTAGCAGGACCTGGAATGTGTAAGAACATTCCCTCGTAACAAGGGTGTCCTGAGTATCATATCAAAATGTATCCAATGGTTCTAGAGATCTGGAGAGTGTGCGGCCATCGCTTCCTTGCGATTACACCCAAATATACTCTAAATCGACGTAGTTGTAACTATTAGGGTCCTACCATCTGGTCAAAAAGATCCGTTTTAGATAATCATTCTTTAATTATTTAAAATGATGCTGAAGATACGTTTTTGTACTGAATGCAATTGGAGACCATTTTGGCTGAAATGACTTCAGCATTATATACCCTAACCCACCCACTAACCAATTATTGTCCATCGAATCGACAACAGTGGTTTCACTAATTTGCAGTTGGATTTTTCAGCCGAATTTATATCTTGCAAATTCTTATAAAACAGAAATTACTTTCCTCTATATATTTCAAAGGAATAATATATTTTACCAACAAAGATAGAAGCAATAAAATTATTCAATCATAATAATAATATTATTTTGAATAACTGAAAAATAATTCATTCATATGTTCTCAAATCCATTAAAAGTAAATATTTAGAGAGAAAAAAATCAACAAATTTTTAGTAAAGTGGAAAATTACAAAAAAATTACAATAATTAGTTGAATTTTTTTCTTTTGTAGCGAGATATATTGTTCATAATTTTCTGAACAGATGCAGAATCAACGAGGATTTAAAAAGGGGAGATACAATTATTTAAGCATCTCTTCCAAACAGAAATGTACATTCGCCTTTTCTGTCTCCTTCATTGATTCATAAAAACAAATAGAAGGATAGAAAATAGCTGTTTTTCTTGGATTTGAAATTCAATTCTATTAAAACACATTTTCCCGAAATGTTGCTTTCAGAAAAATAAAACGGGATTAAGAAGGAAAATGCATGCCTTACCATGTTTTTTTTTTGTTTTCGTTTTTCCTGCTGTATGTTCCTTTTTTTAACTCGTAAAACTAAGCATTTTAATGCAAATTGATCTTTCACTGAAATACTTACGATGTATATATATATATATATATATATATATATATATATATGGGGTATATTTATTTACTCTGTATAATGAAATCAATGAAAATGTTTATGTTGCATACGTAATTTAATTCATGTGAAAGATACCTTATCAAATATGAGTCAATAAATTGAACTACTAATCATGTTTGATCAAATATTCTTTATTATCGTGAAGTTTGGGTATATACAGAAGACAAATTTGTCAGTTTTGGAATATAGCCATGTTCTGATACACACGTCATTGATCGGCACTTATTGATTTATGTGTACATAAGATGATTTACATTTGTAGACGTAATGTAATGAAAGCTTTTGCTTTTGAAGGGAATATTTGACTAATAAAAGGCTTAAATCATCAACGCAAGGTAAGGCATATTCCCAATGTTGAGCCCCATTGAATGGCATGAATGTAGAGACAGGCATCAAATATATTTGCCAATATCAGATTAATTATTCATGATTAGGACGCACTTATCATATATACCAACTGAAAGAATTTTTACTTTTAGAGAACGTGAACTATCAGTGTGATTCTTTCAGAGTTTGCTTGTCGACAAATCATTTTCAAGAGAACTTATGCATAAGGATTCTTTTGAATAGTTTAATATTCTCGTGTTTGTGCGTGGCTATGTGTGTGCGTGCGTGCGTATATATATATATATATATATATGTGTGTGTGTGTGTGTGTGTATGTGTGTGTGTGTGTGGAAAGTTGGATAAATCAAACACTTAACTCAAATTTAGATGTGTGATATTTCGTTCGGTTTTTTTCATCTCGAATCTCTTCAGACAGAGACTGTTTTCTGAGTTTTTCTATTTAAAAACATTTGAGAAAAATGATGAGATGGTGGAGGGGGTATAGTTGAAAAAGGAAAGCTGGCGGGATTTTAAGTCAAATGTTTCAGGTTTCATTAAAGAATTTTGTTTTGAAAGTAGAGATAGATTTTCGGGAGCTTCTAAGAAAAAGTAGGGAAGGGTATGGGAGAAAGGAATTTCGCCATATCTTGTTTCATGGTAAGGTATTGACTATAATTTGATGTCATAGAAAATTGTGTATATTATGGTGTCTAGATTGTAATTGTGGTGAGGAAGGGTTAGGTTGTAAAGTGATCAGGAAAAGGAAAAAGAAAGGATTATGAAAAGTATGGTGGCACAGACAGAAAAAAATGATTTTTAAAAAATTTGTTCTTATCCATCTTCTATTTTGATTTTGTTTTCGGTTTGTATGATATTCGCCAGGTATGGTGAGATTTGGTAAAAACCTGAACGCTGTTTTATACGGTTTGTTTTGGAAATGACTGCAGATTCTTGTAGTCTTCGGGGGGTGGTTTCCGTGTATGAGTTTGATTAGGGTGGCTTGGAAAGATGTAAACTGTGTTTAAGCTTTAACATGTGGGAGAATTGGGCGTTTCGATCATCATTTGTTTTGATTGATCATTTGTGTTCGTAAATTCTTTTTTCTAGATTGCGTCAGGTTTTACCGATGTAAAGTTTGTTGCAATCTTTCGATGGAGTATATGCCGGCATGAGAGGTGGTTTGGTTGTTAGTCTGTTTGGTGATGTTCTTAATAGCTTGTGCTGTGGTTTGTATGATTGCTATTCCTAACTTGGTTAGTTTGTCGTAGTGTGCTATGTTATGCGTATTAGTGGGTAGAGAGATCGGTCTATGGATGATAGGGATAGTGAATCTGGTTTTCTTCGTTTATTTGATGAGTGTCACTTAATCTAATTAAGAATTTACGAACACAAACAATCAATCGAAGAAAATGACGATCGAAACGCCCTTTTCGCCCATATGTTAGAGCTTAAACACATATTCAATTTTTCCTAAGCCATTTTAGTTAGACACATACACTGCAATAAATCCCGAAGACTACTAAAATCTGTGGTCATTTCCAAAACAAACCATCTCATCGTTTCTCCTCACATGTTTTTTAAATAGAAAAACTCAGAAAACAGTATCTGTTCGTAAAAGTTCGAAATGAAACAAAGCCGAACAAAATATCATACATATACATTTGAGTTACGTGTTTGATATATCCAAATTTCCACATATTTCTATCATACGAGCATATTCACTACAAATCTATCTTTTCACACACACACACACACACACACACACACACACACACACACACACACACATACATATATATATATATATATATATATATATATATATATATATATATATAGATAGATAGATAGATAATTCTGATTTTGATTTAAGTTTAATACATGATTGGAATCTGTTGATACTCTACTTCTTATTTTTAACCTCAGCTCGTAATGATCAGTAGATGTGATATATTATAGCAATCTACTCATGTAATATTCACTCTTTACTTGAGTAAACCGTCCATGATGCTGTTTGTTTTCCAAGAATTCTTCGGAATATACTTATATGGTCATAGGAAAATGATTGCGTGTAAAAAGTTCTCATAACGAACAATGCTTTTAAAATCGCTACTTATAGTTGTATCAAAATTCTGTTAATCCTTCGTACGAGGAAACTGATGAAAAAAAATAAGGAAACATAATCCAAAAAATACACTGTCTGCCTCTTATGTTTTATGATGACATGTAGAAAAAAACGGAAAAATGAAACTTCTACCTATGAAAAACATCTGGAGAATTAATCAGTCTAAACTATTCAGATAGAATAACTAATGATATATAAAATGACTATATTCCATAACATTATCAAAGAATATGTTCCAGGTATTTTCTTTTGTACAAATATCAAGGAACTATAAAAAAATAATTATTCCTTTTTGAATTCATTTCTCTCACTTATAAGTTTTATCATTTCCATAAACTGGAAATTACTTTTGCTATATATTTTTATATAATGAAAAATTTTCTGTAGATTTTGGGCAAATTCTAATTAAATCATTGCTACTGATTTAGAATTCAACGTAAAGATCTAGAATATATCATTTAACTCCTGTTTTTATTGTTTTGATTTTTTTTATGATAGAAGATTGTTCACATGATTTGCTGGTATTTAGTTTCACGATGAACAGTGTTTAAGATAAACCAACTAATATTTTCTAAATAAAATAAATGTTCCTCTCGCTATTCAGAGGGAAAAAATATCTCTTTCTTATCAGTTAGCATTTGAGTATCACAAAAATCGAATTTCAAATAATGTATTTTGAAGGAGGCAAATTTCTTTTACCGAGAAGGAAATCGGTAATGTTGTTGAACTCTCACGGATTTCAGCTATCCTTTTCAAATTTACGATCCCAGTGTGAATATCTTGAGATTGGATTTCTTAGAACAAGTGGACCTAAATCAGTTAGATTATGTGCTTATGTCTGTGTATACAAGAATTGAAAATCTTCGATATAATACACTTAACTGGAACAAACCCTCTATGATCGATGAAATTGGACGAAAGATTCAAGAAGAATACGTATTCTCAACTGGTTGTTCGCCTGGCAGCAAACGCTTAATCGGTGCGAGTTGAAGAAAGATGAAATTGTCATAAGTGCACTTTAGCTGGTTAAAGAGCACATTGAACGAATCATAGGAAATTATTGTACGTTGGGTTATTTAACAGAAATTGATCGCAAAAATGGAGAGAAGGAATTGTTCGTTTTTTTATGAGAGTAGAGTGGGTAAAAAAGAATGGATAAAGAAAAATGTTGAATGACATAGAGAGAAAAAAACGAAGAAACTTGGAATGAAGAAGATTTTGAATATTTGGAATATTTCAACTGGATAAAGCGACGCGTCGTAAAAAGTTGGAATACAATAAATATTTTAGAACATTAATGCAAGAATAACATAGGATAGGACTAACAAGAAATAAAGAGAGAGCAAAAAACGAAAGATAAAATGAATTTCATTTTGAGAAAGTATAAGATAAATTTGTTTTTACAAAAGATATTGAAAGTGAATAAAAATAACATAAAAATTATAAGTCTTTATCTTGTCTTCTTAGTCACCAGTTTTAAAAAAAGAAAAGAGAGAAAATGAGAGCGATTAGAAGGAAATGAATGGGATACTTGAAAAGGAATTGTTTATTCATCTGGAAAAGAATTACAATTTTGACTCATCTAAATCGCTTAAAAGCCTCCCCTAATGGTCAATAAGCTGAAATTCGAGTCACATACAATTTATAAAAATTATTTCATAATTAAATTAGAATAAATGCATAAGAAGAAATACTCTATAAATAACATTCAATGGTATTTGCCTTTCAAATTATCATAGCCAGCATGAGAAAGACACCACATTAATGTTAATTTGTACTGGAAATTTCATTATTATTTAAGGCAGTGGGTAACAAAGCAAATGTTCACTTAGATGTGACATCTATTCAGTGTTATATTTACATATTACAATTGGATAATAGCAATTTGGATAAATTTCATTGAGAAATTTCCAAAGTTTAATAACGTTAGAAAATACTCCATTGTTAATGTTAACTTTCATATGAAAATGTATGGCATCAGAAAAATTCTCAGCCGATGTTCTTTTCTATGATAGTTTACTTCGGATCATCACCTGTAGGCAAAACTGTCTGGTTAACCTCAGCATATTTGGATGTGATTAAGTGTAGACAATAAAAATAAAAAATGATTTGTCGAGAAGAAAAAGAATATGGAGGACTTAAAAGATCAAACGCAAAACGAAAAAAAAAAGGATTTAATCCTGAATGGTAAGGTTATTCTATTTGGCAAGAAAAAATAAAGGTGACATTAAAAGTGCAAGGGATCGTAGGTAGTGAGTAGATAGAGAGAGAAAAAGGAAGGGTAGGAGAGAAAGAGAGAAAATGAAATAGAGAAATTGAAAGCGCAAAAGAAAGAGAGTGATTGATAAATAGAGACTGCACTCGACTGAGTCGAGAGGGTGATAGATTGGAGTGTGGAAATATTAAGAAATTCAGTGCAAAGACATGGAACTGTTCGCTTGCATCTATCAAAATGATGATGGGGTAAGGAAAAGGTAAAATGGATACTGAATTGTAAGAAAGGTTAAGACAGAAAAAGATATGAATAGAAAATTGTGGGAAAAGAAAAAATATCCCAAATGAGATTATTGTTAAGCGAGATTATGGAGAGCAAAAGAAATACAAAAGATTTCGAAGGAGAAAGATTCGCATTGAAAATAGGACAGAAAGAGTTTTTTATGATATTACTGAAAAAAAGGAAAAATGAAAAAGGATTAGGACGGTGGAGAGAAGACATTTTACAGATAAGTAATTGTAGCAACAATTCGTAAAAAAGACAGTGCAAGGAAGTACAAAAAATCTTTTTGTTAACATGAGGATTGTAGGTAAACGAGAACGAATAGTGGAAAAAAATTATGAAAAGAAAATTATCAACTGTACCAAAAAATAAAAATAGAAACGCAAGCTATTGGAAAATCCCAGAAAGTGAGCTGCTTGCAGGTATAGAGTCTTGGGTAAGAAATTGGAAAGACAGGCAATCTGCTTGAATAAAGGCGATCATTTTCCCTCTTAATCTCTTCTGCGTATGATTATATATACTACGAGGGTAGAGTTCTATTGTGATAGTTGACAGAGGGAGACGATCTATTGAGATATATATGTGCGTGTTTGAAAGGAAAATCACAACGTGGTTCTATATAGAATAAACAGATTGTATGCTTGATGAGCACACACACACACACACACGCGCGCGCGCGCATATATATATATATATATATATATATATATACGAACCTATAGAGAGAAAAAAGCTCACGCCTACAAACTGTTATATGTGTATTGGGAGGCGGAATAATGTTTCATATGGTTACTACTGTTGTGTAGGTGTGCGGATAGTTTTTGTTGTGCGAATTTTGGGTGATACGTGCTTGCCCGCTAGCGAAAGAGTAAAGTTATATTCTAAAATGTTGAGTGCGTATAAAAGCTGCTATTTCATATACATGCCTCGATACCTTGATAATATACTGTGGGAAATATAGCACATTCGCATGTAAATAAGAACAAAAATGAAGAAGAAGAAGAAGAAGAAGAAGAAGAAGAAGAAGAAGAAGAAGAAGAAGAAGAAGAAGAAGAAGAAGAAGAAGCAGTTTGGTTAAATGTATATGAAACTGATTAAATCAATAATTCACAGGATTTAAGAAATAAAGATTAATAGTAAATGTTCTTCCTGCTTTCATTCCTTTTCTGTCTTGATTTATTTGACCTTCATTCATCAGTATGTTTCTTTCCTAACTTTGTTTTGAAGCATTCATTAATTTCCACCCCGGTCTGTTTTCATTGTCATCTTTTCTCCGTGAAACTGATTCTGTTATTTCGTTTGACCATTCTAAGAGCTTTCAGAATCTTTGACATTATACACCATTTCATTATGTCCATCTTTCTTTCTTTCTTTCTTTCTTTCTTTCTTTTGCTTTTTCTCAGGCTCTCACTACTTTTCTAGTCTGTTTTGATTCAATAATGCTCAGTATTTTTCTTTTCTTTCTCTTTTTCTTTCAATCCCATTATCAATTTATTTTTCTCTCTTTGTATGTTTTTCTTTTCTTTAGAATATCAATAATAGAAGAGTAGACTTTTTAGAAAATGAACAAATTAGAAGAGAGAGAGAGAGAGAGAGAGAGAGAGAAAGAGAGAGAGAGAGAGAGAGAGAGAGAGAGAAATAAAAACGGGAAAGAAGAAATACTATTTCTTGTTTTATTCCCCGTCACCGCATTCATTTTTTCCAGATTATTTTTTCTGTTTTCTTTCCTTTCTTTTTTTTAAATTTCTCTCCTAAGTTTCCAACTTATAGGAATAGTGTGTTCACCTAATGGCCGTTTCATTTCCTTTACCATGACAATAAGTCGGTCCCCTTATTGAACCGGGCAGGATATCCGTCAAAGTACTCCACCATTGAAAGACTGCAGATAATTTTTAAAGAAAAGACTAAAATAGAAAGAAAGATGGAAAAAAAGAAAGATGATTCAATGAAATAATGACTTTTTTCAATACTCAGGACTTTTTGCTTCTTGAAAAAATTCCTAATAAGATAAAAATACCTTTGTCTGTAATCGCCAATTATTACCAGGGACAATTTCCATAATATGCGGGTGGCAGTAAGAGGACTCAAAGAGAGACAGAGAGACTGAGTGGGAGTAGGAGGAGAAGATAGCAGGATGGGGGAAGCGTAGAGAAATGAAAGAAAAGTAGACAATGAAGATTCTATAGTATAAAATAATAATTGTAACCATGATAATGGAGGTATGCACAATATGTCGAGTACCATGTATGAGAGACAACGGCAACGGTAGTAGTAGGAGTGGCTCAAATAGAATTTCCAAGCAAACAGAACCTATACAAAACCTTTATCAGGCAAAATGCAAGAAAGGTACTGAAATGCGAAGACGACTGGATATCATTTTCTTTTCCACCAGATCCATAAGAAAAGCAATGACAAGAGACATAGGACAACAGCAACGAAAATAATGCTGATGATAATGATTTATATATACATAAAATACTATGTAAATTATTTCATGCTTTCTTTAGTTTACTATATTCCGTTGGCAGGATATAAGATGACCGATGCTCTTGCATTTTTAAACATGCCAATTGGACAGGTAGCTTCGTCTTGAAAATATTGTCAAACTAATGTGAAGATCTATTCATAAATGATTTCGCTATTTATATTTAGAATAATAGCAACAGCAACAACAATGATAATAATAGGACCGGGAAAGACACTGTGACAACAAGTGAAATTCCTATGGAAGAAAAAACAAACAGGGATATGTTGGGATGAAAAAACCAAAACAAAACTGCAGACAGGTCTGACAAGGCGAATTGATGAGATAAATCAAAAGATATTGGCGAAAGAAGGAAAACTCGGTAGATACCTAGACAAGGTCAATCAATAAAAACAAAAATGACCTTTCCAAAATAAGGAACAAAAATTCTAAAGAGTATATCGACAGTGCATGAAGACAAACAAAAACCAAATGTTAAGGAAGCAAAATAATTTTGGGCAAAATATGGGAACAGAAAGAAGATAACAGAAATTACAAATGCATAAATAAAATAGAAAAAGAATTACAATGACCTAAACAAGGGCTTGAGGCAGACATGCTCAGAGCAACGCTTTAAAAAAGTACCGAATTAGAAATCGCCAGGACATGATACATAGATTCTGATTTTAAAAAAGCATATCCATCTATGACAGATTGGCTTTTTGAACCGAGTAAATACAAAGAAGAAGCAAGAAGATCCGAATGAATTTTTAAGAGGAAGACTACCTTGATCTAGGAAGAATAATTCGAAGTAACTATAGAACCACAACGTGTCTACTATTGATGTGGAAAATGCTATCAGCACATATCTAATACTTACTTTTTTGATACGAACTGTCACCTGAAGAATTGAAAGGATGCTTCTGGGAACAGTAGTAACAGGTTACTTCCTGTACATTGATGATTTTATTCTCAAGGAAAGCAAAGCAAAACAGAAAAATGTAGCCATAGCATGGATTGACTACAAAAACGCCTATGATATGGTTCTGAAACCATCCAGAGTAGATTTTCTTAAAACGTACACGATATTGGACCTAGTTATTCATTAGAGAAACCATGAAAATCTGGAAAATGAAATTAACAGCAGAGTAAAAAGTTTAGAAGCAAAAATCCAGAGAGCCAACAGGGAGATGTGTTCTCACCATTATTGATTTTCATATCCCTGATGCCACTCACTTACATACTTAGGAGGTACACTGGAAGCAACAAATTTACAAAATCACAAGAAAAGATTAATTACTTTATGTACATAGACGTCATCCAGCAGTTTGCAAAAAGAATTAGAGATTCTATACAAACTATAAGAATATACGACCAATATTTTGGAGTGCAATTTGGCATTGAGAAATGTGTCATGCTCAAAAATAAAAGTGGAAAAAGACAAATAACGGAATTAATAGAACTGTCAAATCAAGAAAGAATCAGAACGCTTAGGGGAAAAGAAAAATTACAAGTACCTCGGAATAACAGAAGCGGACACCATCAAACAAGCAGATACGAAAGTAAAATAAAAATAGAGTAACACAGATGAACGAGAAATCTTCTCGAAACTAAGCTCAATAGCAGGAATCTCATCAAAGGGATAAACCCCTTGGAAGTCCCTTTGTAAGATACTCAGGGCCATTCTTAAAATGAATAAGGGAGGAAGCTAGACAAATGGACCAAATGACTAGAAATTTGACGATGTACAAGGCCTTACATCCGATAGATAACACTGGCAAACTGCAAATGTCAATAGAAGAAGGAAGAAGAGGAATCGCAGAAATTGTGAAGATGCATCAATACAAGGATTTGGTTACTGCATCAAAAGGAGAAAAGAAAGACTAATGATAGTGCCCAGGTACAGACTCAGACAATCAAAGAACAAACTACAAAAACTACGAAACACAAATTAGAAGAAAAACTAATCTATGGATATTTTCAGCGACAAACTGGTGAAATCTCAAGTTGTAAAACATGGACATAGCAACAAAAGAGAAACCATAAGAGAGAAACTGAATCCCTTCTAATAGTAGGAAAAAGTAACGCCATAAGTACCAATTATATTAAAGCCAAAATCGATATGGGACAAAAGAACAAGTGAAGGTTAAGTGGCGACCAAGATGAAACAATTGATAACATAATAAACGAATGTAGCAAACTATTGTGAAAAGTGTATAAGACTAAACACTAATGGTTGGGGAAGATGATCGACTGGGAATCGTGCAAAAAAATAAAGTTTGGCCATAAGAACAAGTAACAAATTCACTAACCAGAATTTGTCCTTGAAAATGAGACGCATAAATTTCACTGTGATTTTGGGATACAAACGGATGACCTAATCACTGTAATAAGACCACATATAGAGATAATCAACAACAAAAAAAATGAGAAGGTGCTGTAAAGTAGATTTTCTCGTCTCAGCAGGCCACGATGGGGGGGGGGATAAAAAAGTGAAAAGATAGAGAAGTACTAAAACATGTTCAGAGAGCTATGAAATCTGTGGAACGTGAGAATGACGGGTATACAAATTGTAATGGTGCGCTTGGTACAGTCAGCAAAAGCTTGGAAATAGGATTGGGCGAATCTAGACCATACAAACAAAGAGCATTGTTAAAATCGACTAGAATACTCAAAAGTGTTCTGAAGAGCTGAGAAGACTTGCTGTCACTCAGACACCTGTAAAATACCCTCTGCTTAAATTGATTTGAAAAACTTTCAAGGAGTATAATAATGCTCGAATGATACAAAGTTTGTTATTGACCATTCTTAAATTGACTCAGGAAGAACTCACACAAATGGACAAAAAGACTAAGAAACAGATGACAATGCACAAGGCTTTCCAACCAAAAGATAACATAGACTGTATGTATCAAAAAATGAAGGAGCAAGAGGAATTGCAAGAACTGAAGCCTGCACCGAGCAACAACTCGAGGAACCACAAAAGAAGAGCAAGAAAAAACAATTACTGCAGCCACAAACAATGACAACCTAAGAGCTAATGGGAAAAAACACACAAGAAATCTAGAAAACTGAAATCGAAAGAAAAATAATTATAACTCGACGTAAACTGACAAGCTGCATGGCAGGGTTACACATGACCTGTCCTGAACATGGCTAAGAAAAATATACAAGAAAAAATGAATACCTTCAAATTGCAGCAGAAAATAATGCCATAAGGATCAATTATATCAAAACGAGATCGATAATAATTTACAGAATTGCAAGTAGAGGTTACATGGAGACAGTTAGAATATACACGCAGTTAGAATATATAGTCAAGACATAGAGATATAATTTGGCATAGAAAAAAGTGCCCTGCATGTGGTAAACGACATCTAACTGACATCTAACTGACCGAATGGAACTCTCAAATCAAGATTAGAACGTTCAGAGAAAAGAAAACGTACAAGTACTTGGGCATCTTGGAGGCTGACATCATCAAACGAGTGGAGATGAAAGAAAACATTATGAAAGAATAAGAAGAACCATAAACCTACTCGAGACAGAAATATGTGCAGAATCCTAATCAAAGAACAAGTACCTGTGCTGTATCCCTGGTTACTAATTCAGGACCCTTTTTGAAGTGGACCAAACATGAACTTTAACAAATGGACCAAAGAAAAAGAACATAAATGACCATGCATAAGGCATTACATCCCAGAGACGATGTTGACAGACTATGTGTAACAAGAAAAGAGGGAGGAAGAGAACTTGCCAGCATTGAAGACAACGTTGATGCATCGATACAACGACATAGAAAAACACGAAAGAGGACTATTTACAGCCATCAGAAATGATACTGACAACACGATGGACAACAGAATGACAATAACTTGGAAATAAAATGGGGAGAAAAACAACTCTATGGACGTATTAAATGACTAATATGCAACATCTCACACGAGAAAACCTGGACCTGGCCAAGAAAAGGAAACTTTAAGAGAGATACAGAATCTGTCTTATAGCAACAGAAAACAACGCAATAAGAACCAATCATATCAAAGTGAGAATAGAAAAGACGCAACAAGATAGCAAATGTAGGCTATGTGGTGATAGAGACGAAACTATCAATTACATAATAGGCGAATGCAGCAAATTAGCACAGAAGGAGTATAAGACTAGAAACGACTAGAAACAAGGTGATCCACTGGGAGATGTGCAAAAAATTTTAATTTGACCATACGAACAAATGGTATATGCACAACCCAGCATCTGTCTTAGAAAATGACACCTATGGGACTTTCACATACAAACGGATCACCTAACCTCGGCCAGAATACCAGACCTGATAATCATCAATAAAATAAAAGAGAATTTACAAAATTTTAAACTTTGCTGTCCCGACGGATCACAGGATAAACCTGAAGGAATGTGAATAGAAGGATAAGTACCTCGACATTGCTAGGGAATTGAAAACTGATATGAAAAAATCTCATGCAGTAAATAATAATAATAATAATGATAATATTAATAATAATAATAATAATATTAAGAAGAAGAAGAAGAAGAAGAAGAAGAAGAAGAAGAAGAAGAAGAAGAAGAAGAAGAAGAACATCTGCCCACAGTTGTATAGCTTCAAGTAACAAAGAATAGTTACACAACAAAATAATAGATGTAAGCTACGTGGTGATAGAGACGAAATGATCAATCACTTAAAAACCGAATGCAGTAAATTAATTCAAACAGAGTATAAGAGTAGACACGACTGGTTGGGCAAGGTGATCCACTGGGAGTTGTGCAGGAAGTTTAAATTTGACCATACAAGCAAAAAGTTTATGCACATCCAAGAATCTCTCTTAGAAACTGACACGCACAAACTTCAATGGGATTTGGGATACAAACGAATCATCTAATCTCGACCAGACCAAGTGATAGTCAACAAAAAAGAGAACCTGCCCAATAGTGAACTTTGCTGTTCCGTCTGATGTCGGGTTAATACTGTAAGAAAACGAAAATAAAGATAAGTACCTAGTCCTTGCTAGAGAACTGAAAATCTTTAGAACAAGACAGTAACAGCGATACCAGTTGTAATAGGCGCGCTTTATATAGTCACCAAAGGATTGATACAGGGACAGGAGGACTTGGAAATAAGAGGGAAGGTGGAGACTCTCTAAACTACAGCATTATTGAGATCCGCCAGAATCTAAGGAAGAGTCCTGGAGACTTGAGGAGACTTGCTCTCTCTCATACTCCAGTGAAAAACAATCAGGTTACGCTTGTTTGAAAAACTCACAAATGAGTAAAATCACAATCATACAAGGACGTAATATATGCATTAAATGATAAAAGAAAACTAATTATAACAGCCAGTAACAACTATTACAGCATAAGGATAAAGTATAAAACAACAAAAAGTAGGAAACAGAAATTGGTAGAAAAACAACTGGATGGATATTTCACAAGACGAAATGGTAAGATTGCACAAGAATCAAAATTGACATGGCTTAGAAAGGAAATCCTAAAAAGAGAAAATGAATCCCTTTTTTATAGCAGCACAAAATAAATCCATAAGAACCAAAATATTTAAGCACAAATTGATATTAGGCAACAGAATATCAAGTGTAAGTTACGTAGAATCAGATATGAAATATTCTAATAATACTGAATTGATTGAATAATCAATGATATTAGCATTATTTGACGATAGTCCTACATGATATTTAAAATAATAAAGATATCGTTGAAAAATTGAAAGTGATCATACTAATAATAATCGTAACGTAAAGAAAATAGTAGAGAAAAAGATCGCATTAAATAGAGAAAAAATGCTGAACAAAAAAATTACCGCTAAATGTGCCCTTAGTAGTTACTAGAGGATCATCATTTACAATTGTCTTTTATTCAATGCTGTGCTCATTTAGAATCTATTTTCTCAGTTATTCCTACTCTGCGATATCTATCAATGTTCTGTTCACGATCTTTGTACACAATTTCTTTGTTTTAGATTTAATGACCTAAAACATGAATGGCATTTCTTTCATATCTTTTCAAAAACAGTCGACATTTATAGACATTTTGGTTATTTTGTGCCATGTGAACTCAGAGCATAAAATCGACCGTTGATTGTTTATTTTTATTTCTAATTATTTCATTTTATTTGTTTATGGTGTAAAAAAACCTTGCTGCATCATTATATGCCAATTGACTTTTCATTTCTTGTGACTCGAGTTGTAATCTTCAGTTATCTCGAAGGATTCTAGTAAAATTTCCGGATCGAGTCTAACATCCAAACACACAAACTCTCTCTCTCTCTCTCTCTCTCTCTCTCTCTCTCTCTCTCTCTCTCCCATTCTGACAATATCGATCAAATCATCTCATTAGCGAATCTCGCTGTGTATCTAGAATTTTTACACTCGGAAATATGAGATTTGGTCATTTTTTTAAAATTTCAATTCAAGGAAACTGAAGTAGACGCATAGAATTACGTCTTTGTAAAATAATCACGATAATACAAAAAAAGAAAAAAGAAAGCATTTAGCTTCCAAAATAACAAAACTGAAATTAATCCCATTTACCCAGATCATATATATATATACTGAGAGAAAGAGAGACAGAGAGACAGAGAGAGAACAAATTAGATAAGAGAATCGTTATTTTCGAGTTGCATCACCGGTATGAGGCAATTATTTCGCACTCAAACTAAACCAAAACAAACAATGCCAACAAAAAACCTTGAAGACGATCAGTCGATACAATCGAAACCTTTTGGGAACCGAACCTTTGACAATTTCTACATCAATTGGACCTGATAAAAAGAAACCACCAAGAAACCTAGGTCATAAAAAAGAAACTTATGTTGTTTTTTTTAAACCAAACTTGTCAAAAAAATAACTTGCTGCCAAAATATACACCACGTACACAAAGATACACACACACGCACATATATATATATATATATATATATTTGCGCGCACGCGCGTGTGTGTGCGCGCATGCGCGCGCACATGTGTGTCCATGTGTGTACAAATGTGTTGATGACCCAAATCCCAATGTCCAGTGGTAAGTATTTGTTCATAACAAGTATCAATTACAAATTCAGAGGAACAGATGTTGATTAGATAGTACTCAGTGCTTCATTTGTATACCATGTTTTCCGACAAGAGAAAGCATTGAGGTGATCTAAAAAATCAAAGTGTTACGGTTAGAGAGTGAGGTTGGAATATTTTCAAATTTTTCGGGCGTGTAGAGAGCTCACATTTACGTGTACAAATCAGTGCTGTTCGCGAAGGAAAACAGTTTTCACTGACAAGTTTTCGCGTGGCTTATTTATTTCTTCAATGTCATATCAACACCTTATGGGTTATTAAATGCAGAAATTTGATTCATTTACAATTGCTTGATTTCATATATAATTATTTATATTTTCAACGTTCGACTGCAAACATTTCTTCATGATAGCGTACATTTATATGATATCTAGTATCTTTACATAAAAATAATCTGCTGAGTTATATGATATCAGGTATTCCTTACTAATACGAAACATTGACATAACCATTAGTTTAACCCAGTTTGGCATAATGGTTAGAACGTTCACCAATGGCCCGGGAGATATAGGTTCAATCCCAGGTTGAGTCATACCAAAAGACTTCATACTCTGCATTATAAGGTACGGATCACGGGTAAAGTTGGTCAATCCTGGGAAAGGAGTAGCGCCCTCCCCTACACCTAGGAGTAATAGCTATCGAAAAGAGAATCTTCGTGTCACCCTCGACTACGGTCGCCAACTTTACTTTTTTGCTTATTAGTTTAAAGTAACTATTCTTATTTCATTCGTTTGCAAACAGTTATATGTTTTTAATTATTCCAACGAAATATGTTTTCAAGTAATTAATAATGATAAACTTTCGAAACAATTAGAACTTCAAGTAACTATTTTAATATAAATAATCTGCACACAGTTATATAGTATCAGGTGTTTCTAGATAAACTATAAATTTCCAATACATAGTACCCTAACAGGAACAACCAATCTGGATCAAGGTTGACAAAAGAATAATAGCAATGCAGGAGTGATTTTTACTCTCTAGACCCCCAAAATAGGAACTTCTCCACCGGATACGATTTAGCGTCATATCAGGATACTCATTTTGAGGTGTGTACTGAGGATTCAGTTACGGTATTCTAAGACCCACCCACAATGTTATCATTAACAAGGCTCTTGACAAGCAAAACTTGACGATGCAAAAAGTAAACGAAGCCTTCCCGAACAAAGAAGAGCTAGAGTAGTACACATTGCAGGTAACTTTAATCAAATTTACGGCATATCTTTGATTTATTAGTGCCAACGTGGTCGTCAGATAGAGTACTCATGCTCACCTGTTTCTGTTGTTTATAGAGTCTTTAGAAGATACACAAACGTCGGACATGAGCTTTGTATCACTATGGCACCATAATCTACTGGGGGAAAATTACCAGCCGGTGGAAGCAGTTTGATTATTTTTGGAATCTGAGAAATGAAAAGCATATGAAGTTTGCTGAAAAATATGTGTTGTGTACGAAGAAGCATGTTTTAATAAACAATGTTTCCAAATGTGCAATTTTTATTAAGAATCTGAGATGAAAAGACAGTCGATGGATTGGAAACATACTGACTCACCTGAAACGAAACTACTGGAAGCAGCAGTCAGTGAAGAAGTTTATGGTGTGATAGTTCGAGCAGGAATATTGGACCTAATCATTAACACAGAAGTTAGTTTTCGCATAACCACTACCTCAACATCAATAAAAAAAATTGATATGTTTTTTATTGCAATATTCTTTTTAGATGATAGTCTCACCTAACAGAAAGACCACTGCACTAAACAAAATCTACGAAACGGTTTCAATAATACAAAGATTCTACCATAGTTCTTTGACCTGCAAACATATCATAAATTCATCTTTTTGAGTGCTAATGAGCTATAGTACGTCATATTCACTCGGCATAACCGCCACCAGGAAACTTGAAGCATATAACTGATACAGTACCAACATCCTGTGACCAAATTCTTGATCAAAACTTTCAAGCTCTTTTAGAGTTCATGCTGTTTGAGTACCTGGAGGCCACAAAAGAGACCAAGATGTTTTTTTTTTTTTTACATGATAGCAAAACTTGTATATGGTACTTATGTAAGTTGACTTACGTCGATTCAAAGTATTATCGTTTGCAAATTGAAGGAGGAAAATTATCTTGACTAGTGATCGGTTATTTCAAATTCGTTGCCTTATGGTACGCGAATCATTTTGCATTGCCTCATCATTGTTGGCTGTCGGGTTGGTGTGCTTTATATTCTATTATTTAACTGAAAAGTACTTGCTGTTTTATTGTATTTTCTGAAATAACAGCTATTACTTGAGTATGAATTATTTTAAAGAGAAAATAATTTTTTGACAACGCCAACTCTTTAAAGTTACTCCAGAATAGTGAATACTTGATAGACACTAGGAAGGGGTGATTTACAAAATAAATAAATAATAAAAGTTCATACGTATCATCTAGCCTTCCTATTTAATACACTGCATTAAATAGTATGCAAATAGAAACATTTGCAGTCATTTAAATGCTTTGGAGATCTGTTACCTATTTTGTTTTTATAAGATTCACTTTAACAAATGTAAATGACGAATAATTTGAACAGCCTTCTGAAATATATATATATATATATATATATATATATATATATATATATATATATATATATATATATATATATATATTTCAGAAGGCTGTCGTCTGTTTAAATCATTTTTCATATACATTTCCTAAATTTAATGTAAGAAACAAAAGCACAAATTATAGGCACCGTAAGAAAACGGAAAATACAATTTTAGCAATGGGTTAAATTTGCGAACAAATTCTGTCTGTGAGGAACTCAGAATGCAGTGTATTGAGAATATTCTAGATCGAGTGTTAGCCAGTGGCCCTGGGGACAGGGGTTCAGTTCCAGGCCGAGTTATACAAAGACTCAAAAATAGTACGTTATACCTTCTTGCTTAAAACTCAGCATTATAATGTACGTATGAAGGTTAAAGGGTAGCAAGCCAGGGAAAAGAGTAGCGTTCACCTCTACACCTCAGTGTTGTAGCTTTTGAAAAGAGAGCCCTCGGGTCGCCCTCGATTACGGTCGCCAAAATTACTTTATATATATATATATATATATATATATATATATATATATATATATATATATATATGCGAAAACATTTATTTTTACTTAATTTATTCTGCTTTTAAATACACTTAACCGAACGTGTCTACATTAACCACTTAATTTTATCCTAATAAAGTTCCGATTTCAGATGAAAATTCAGCTAATAAGCGTATCATATCATATCATGGATGCATACGTTCTCTCTCTCTCTCTCTCTCTCTCTCTCTCTCTTTATATATATATATATATATATATATATGTACTTGTTGTTGTATGTCTATGTGTGCGTATAGTACATGTGCATGCATGTGCGCTCGTGTATGTGTGCGTACGCTTCTCTTTAGATTGTTGTGTTATTTGGATGAACAAATTAAACAATATCATGTACTGAAATATATCAATATTTAAAATCAGGTTTAATGTATTTAAATAATAATTTAAACAATCAAATTGTTTTCACCTGAAGGAATCTGAAATTAGGTTCACAAAAATATAAAATTGATTTCCTATAATGGATTTTAAAAAAATCCTCCTGATTAAAAAAAAATAATTCCATCACTATCTTGGGGCGTATATTCTCAGAAATGAGCTGGAAACTATCAAATATCATCTGTGTCATTTAATTTCTCCGCAAGGGAGCTGTTCATCATTGTTAATCACATAACAACAAATATCAGGCAATGGAAGATCTTCGGTGGTCAAGAAAGTAGGGAGGCAACATAATGGTTTAATATCTCTAATGGATTTACTGCCTGCGTTGAAGATTTGTAGGTGGTATTGACTAGAAAACTTCCTTTCCTTTACCCGCATATCAACAACTACATTTTACCGCCGCTGCAAATCCTCGTGTAACCAGCGGCAGAATGTCATATTGGGCTAAACATGAAAATCAGGGATATAGGATAAGAGACCACTGACCGCGCTTGAAGGACAGAAAAGTAGATGCAGAAAAAGACAAGGAGCTGAGGAAGTGAAATGATAACAGTTGGATTTTGAAGAAATGGTTTCTATGGAAATTATATTTTTAATAACCATCAACTTGTTATGTATTTTCATCACTTAATTTATTTCTATTGACTTTCCGTTTATCCAGACTTCGTTATTTTATAAAGTCTGTTATTTTCCATCAAAAAATATTGACGGAATAATGGTTACGACTGTTTATAAAGAATATTTCTAAGAATCCAACAATTTTATTATTTATTTTCTAAGAACAGATTCTTTTATCAAATCAGTAGAATTAAAAGTATCATTTAGTCTATTTTCAAGATATCGTCAAAATGCAAAAAAAAATCGTATGTTACTTGTGGTTCATGTTTACTAATTCATAATTGACTCTAGTAAGATGAGGATGACAAAATATATATAGGAAGGCGCCGATATAGACCATATCAAAAGAGGAGTTTCCAAAGTGCTTTGATCAATGAAAATCTCACTGGAGTAAGTGTAAACGTATGTTGAATATCAAGATAAATGTTATGAAGGAAGCTAATTGGTTCATGTCTATTTCAGACTTGATAAATAATGTTTCACTCTCGAAATATTTTAAACATATTCGTATATCTAAGTATTCCAATTTGTTAATGAATAAAGGAATTCCATCGGAATTCTCTTATGCAGTGTGTGCAGTATGAGATAGAATACCAAATACGTATTTACATTAACTAATCAGAGGATATTTTTGTCCTAGTCCTCTTTAGATATTCAAACTGTTTGTTATAGGGCTGGCGCAACAGGGCGTCCCTAACATGAAGTATTATCTCGTATGAAAAGTCAGGGAGACTACAAAAAAATAAACAATGATTTACTGGAAGCCATGTTGTAATAAGATATTATTGCCGTTTATAGCCGTTGCTCTAAACTTTTAATTTGCAAAAATGATAATGAGGAAAATAGAAAAACAAAATAATCCAAAAGTAATAAATTAATTATAAGGGAAAGTCAACATTGAAACGTTTCAGTTTTAGTAAACCTGCATCAAGAATTTAAGAGGGTGAAAAATGTTGCGAGAACAACGATGGATGTTATAATGAAATAACAAAAAAAAGAAAATATATTCACAAGAAGAAAGACCATATAACCGTTCAATCAGCATTCTTTTTTGAAAAAATAGCACGTGACTGGCACATGCAATAGTGTTTAAATCTATAGAACTTCAAGAACATTTAACGGATTGAAAGATGATAAAAGCAAAAACTGCCAAAACACTCCTGAGAAAGTAGCAGAATAAAGCAAAAAAGGAAATAAAAGAAAAGGGATATGAAAAAGAAGAAAGAAAAGAAAAGAAAAGAAAAGAAAGGAATAAAGAAGAAGGAAAGAAAAAAAAAAGAAAAGAAAAGAAGACAGAAAAAGAAGAAAGAAAAGGAAAAAGAAGAAAGCAATATTTTCCCCGTCTTAAAGTCCTGATGAAGGTTTACTAAGATCGAATCGTTTTAACGTTGATTTTCCATTATAATAAATTCATTAATTTTGGATTACTTTGTTTTTCTATTTTCTTCGTATTGTTGGATTTATTTCCACTGTTTATTTCTGAAAAGGATTGAACTGCATCACTGATAAGTACATACCTAACAATCTTTTCATCAAAGTGAGAAAAAACGAGAGAGAGATAGATATATATAGAGAGAGAGAGATAGCGAGCGAGCGCGCGCGCGCACGTGTGTGTGTGTGTGTGTGTGTGTGTGTGCAGTTGAATGAGTGAGAGAGAGAGAAAGAGAGAAACAAGGAGAATGTATCGTCCATAAATAAGTACACAAATGTTTTGTAACAAAGAGAGAAAGGCGGGCAGAGGGTATATGTGAAAGAGTGAGACAGAAAGTCAGTCAGACATATAGCCAGAAACATAGACAGAAAGACAGACAGACTGATATCGCTCATAAATAAATGTACCCAAACAATTTTTGCAATCATAATATTCTTACTTGCAGTGAAACATTATGTAATCAAAACAGGTGTTGTTTACCAAACTCTACAACAGGAAAATTCTGTTACCAAAAATCTGAAAACCAGTCGAAAGATAAGAACTACCATTATATATTTTTATGCAATTTTGTTTTTGGTTTCAGAGGAGATGCAATCATAATTTTAGCTATTTTGTAGTTTGGTAATATATGATACCTGATAACAGCTATTTTCATTATATAATGTCACAGGAAACATGATAAATTCCAGTTATATTTGGTTTAGAAGAAAATTTTGTTTTCATAAAGAAAATTCTTCGGTATATTTATCAGTGAAAACTGTAAAATAATCATTGTTTAGAGAAATGAAATAGTTGAAAGAAAGCGTGGCATTCGTATATTAGTTGCTTCGTGACCAAGTCTTGATTTTTCACTCAACGTAAACCGAAATATCTTCTAGTCTTTTTATAAACGAAGAAACAAGTAATTTTCAGAATTCAATTGTTCCTTATCAATTTACGAATTTTCATATTCAATGCACTCTCCCCATAAACTTCTTATTAAGAAAGTATTCTTTGGGAAATGGGTTCCTATTTTCTCTCTCATATTCTTTCCAGTTTGACTCACTCTCTTGAACTATGTGCTAGCAGCTTTTCTAATCTTAGAACGAAAAAGAGATAGTTTTCTCAAATAATCAATTATAGCACGTCAAAAGTTTTTGTTAAATCTAAAACTTAAATTCAATTTAGGAATGTTTCTTATTAGTACGTATTGTAATAAAACATATCTATATTGATTCTTTAATCATTTTTGAATTTCAAATTTAAATGAAGACCTAAGCGCAGATGAACGGCTTCTATAATAGAATTAGAAGGTCTAGGTTACTGCCAAATCTAGATACTTTTTTTTATCAATAATCTGTTAAATCCTAACCAATTTTTTTGTGAAACACATAATTGTACAGGAGTAAAACCCTGCGCACACATTTACACACTCACCAGAACTCTCTCCGCGTGATTTTTAAAAAATATTACCTAGACTGTAAATCTTTGTCTGGGTAAATACTTTTTGAATACAGTTCTTATTTTCTGTGCTTGGCTTACTTTAACTTACCGTCAAATGACAAAACGTTACTTATTAATTTATTATTTCTGGTTAGCAAATAAAAAACAAAACGAAAACGCTATTGGCCAATTTGGAAATAGTTAATATCTTTAACATCAAAATATATTCGATTTATTTTGTAAGATTTTGACGCCTCTCTTTATATAGAAAGTTCTTTTATTCCTAATTTATTTTGTCTTGTAATTTTAGTTACTCGTTTAGGTTGCTATCGACAGCGATGCATCAAACAAATCAGAAAAAATAAATGCTCAGTGAGATTCAAGCTTGAACTTATGTCTCAGGAAAAACTGAATAATTCTGATGCTGCTTTTACAATTAAACTACGATATCCGCTTTTTACAGAGGTTCAAGTCAAAACTATAAATAGTCCTTAACATTGACCTTTGATCCTTAGGGACCATATTTTTATCATTGTTTTTACAAACTAATATCTCAGTAGCGTATTATATATTTACATTTTTACATTAAAACAGAGCAAAGAAAAATTCAAAGATAAATCAATCACCCTTGTTAAAAGTATTAATAATGATGTTTGATAATACATCATTTAAAATAAAAATGAATTATATATACCAAATTAAACTTCTTCTTTGACTCAGGATTAAACTGATGACTGTCTGCTTGAATTTTTTTCTGATAGAATAGCTGGAATAACATTTATTAAATCATTATCATGGTCATTATTTTATATAGAAAATAGGAGGGAGTAATGTAGATAAAATCCCAGTGTTTCAGACACGAAATAATTAAAATCGATTTATCATAAGCCAAAGATTTAATATGTGTATTCTATTGTTGCAAATGTGTTATATCTTTTATATTCTAACGGCAAATGTTTACTAAAACAATTAATTATAACAAAAATATATTTACAATATTCACAAATCTATGTATAAAACCCATTGTAAGTTAGAATTAAATTATACTATATACGTTATCAATTTAATCTCTAAGATTATTTAAAGAATCTTAAAAGAGAATTTAAGCGTAAGGTCATTTATAATTCTAATAAATATGAGTGTGATTGTGACTCATTTGTAAAGGTAATCGGTGGATTCACTGTTAGGTATGAAAATGCGCCAACAAGAATTCATTCATTTAAATCTGCTGAGAACTTTTCCCTTTGTAATCAATAAGTACCAGTGATTTAATCAAGGCGGAAAAAATCACTGATCTCCTAATTAACAGGCCCTCATTGCAACATAGGTCGTCTCTCTCTCTCTCTCTCTCTCTCTCTCTCTCTCTATCTATCTATCTATCTATCTATCTAAATATATATATGTACACACACACACACATATATATGTTATCATTATTATTACTATTATTATTATTATCAGTAGTAGTAGTAGTAGTAAACATTGAGAAATTGACTAACGGGATGTTTTCTACATGTATATAGAATAAAGTATCAATATTTATCGATGTATGCATGTGTAAATATGTATTTGTATGTACTTTACCTAAACAAAAAGTAACGAAACTTGATGAATTTATCCAGGAACATTGTTTGAAATCTTAATCTTTACAAACATAGTACGTATACAATGTACTTCTGATCCCAATGATTTAAGCATCAGTCTGTGAAGCACCTTTGAAATTCCGCTTTTGATATGTAATGAAGCTAGACCGTTATATTTCTTTTCATATCCTCCCTGTTCACAAATCTAACACATGAGATAAATGTTCAATTATGGGTGCAAAAGAAGTCACTTGGTGATTATATGTGAGTATTATCGGGAGTACTACACAACCCTAAGCTTGGGTGTGTATGTGAGGGATATGTTAATCGTATTAGTTATCGAGTTATATTTTGAAATTTAATATTTGTTTCGATATAATGACATTAAATCAAATTCTGATTTACTTTTATGTTTGTAGATAAGTGAAGAAAGATGATCGAAAGGGAAACAACGGAAGACCGAGACCAAATATGAAATGAAAGGCGAATGTAGAAATGTGTTTTAAATTGGAAAAACACGTCATATTTTGAAAGATAACCCACCAATATCTTCAGCGTCGAAACCGTTAATAATTCATCAAAACAGGACGTGAAAGAAAAGACAAATGAATTAAGTACTCTTCCATTACTTCGCTTAAATAGCGAGAGCCTTTAGGTAAAACACGGACACTGACTTGCCGGCTGATCGCAATGAACAAGACCAAAGCAAATCGTTTTCTGTCAGCAATGCACCCGGAGGGAGTAAAATTGGTTGTGCTGCCGACTCGACGAGTTATCACGCTTGCATTGGTGGTCCTTAACGCACGACAAGGCCAGCTGTCCGGCATACAAGTGTCTACTGACCACAAAGAGCTACAAACAATCAGATACACGCTGGTCAAATTCGTCTGTGGCGGATAAAGAAAGAAAGGCTGGTGCCAGTGCATTACCCGCGGCTATGTAAGCTGAAGAGATCTTCATCCGAATATCAACGGATTCAAAAATGGAGTCAATATAACACTGCCTCCATTTCTATAGAAAGTTGAAAAGTGCCAATGGCGGCACTTCCGGAAGTAGATCAATATGGAGAGCACAAACCAAAGACGAAGCGAAGTAAACGATTCGCGAAATGGAAAGGATGAAAGACGTATGGGATTCGGCGGAAAGAGTATTAATAAATATAGGACTGTCTGTTGAGAAGTGAGTAAACAAATAGATTCTCTAAAGTTGGCGTCATGGCAGCAGAATTAATTCAACATTTTTATATGTCTCTTCCACTGAACACAATTCACGCGCGTTTTGTATTGCGTATTATTATGGATGTCGAAGGGGAAAGGCTATTGTGCCAGGTTTTAACCTAAACCTGACTCTAAGGTTGTACGTCGTGTACATTACAGCAGAGAAATACCAGCAAAATTATAGTGTCTGGAATGTAACAAAGTAAAGATATAGAAGAAGTGGAAATGAAGCAAAGAATGCGTAAAGAAGAATAAGAAAGAAGAAAAGAAAAATGAAATAGAAAATAACAAAGAAAAAAAAGTGAAAAGACAAGAATATGCTTTTAAAAAGATCGCTATTTTGATTGGTTGCGTATGGATTAAGTATAATCTTTCGGAAAAACGCTTTTTTTCCTACACTGCCTTAAAATACTTCTGAAAAGACATTTATTTTTCTCTTTTAAAGTGCGCTAAAGCAAATGGCATATTATCAAGTACCTCATTTTTTAAAAATACAACAAAAGAGCTCGTCTTCGTTACAAAACCATTCTCTGCTATTTTGTATGTGAAAAAGAAAAGTGAAATATCATAAGATTCTCTCACATGATTATAATAGCATTTGTACTGATTGAGCATTTGTGCTTGTAGTTACTATTGGATTTTATTGAGGATCAAGAGACAGAAAGTTTTCTTAATAATCCTGCACATTCTCTAGCATTATCACTGATTTTAGTTATATTGTTCTCTGAATTGTTTTTATTCTTCTATAGATTTCGATTTCGAGTTTTTATAGACTTTTTTCTTGGCTCTTTTGAACAGTTACAGAAACGTTAATAAAAGCACGCCATGTTCCACATTTTTGTGGTAATGTCAAGCTATTTTCCCATTTTTACATTGTTTTAATTTGAATCTTTAGTTTACTGAAAGACTTTCATCAAATTATTCGGATTACGAGACATTAAAATTTAGTAACAATTCGTTTGAATTAAAAAAGTGTAGAGGAATTTTCGCTCTCGCTCGGTTATAAACAAATGATTTTCCTTGTTCCATATTTTCCGTTATTTCTGTCCGCCAGTATCAATATGGTCATTCTTTTCATTTCGGCTCGTACAGAAACGTATCGTGTACAAATTCACTGTGGCTACAATATCAATGACTTGAAAAATCAATTGTCCTTGGTCTGATTAGGTTTAATGCAAGTGACACACCATCTTATACTCTGATTATGTGCCCTGTAAAAGAGTACGCCCCATAAATCCTTCTCTTCAAAAACTTGAAAGGTGTCCTGTGTACAACAATAAACTGCACCAATTTGTGTCTCCAGTTCTGAAGATTTGGATAGTGGGGAGGACCTATTCATAACCATTATCTCCTAGTCCACTTTGACCCAGAGTGGAGAGTACCCATTCAGAACCCTTTCCACTTTGGCCACTTTGACCAAAAGTGGAAGAACCTTATAGGATCCAATTAATGAATCAAGTAGAACTGTTTGAAAATATTCGTATTTCAAATAACCGATTGCAAAACAAAACCTTAAGTAAAAATTACACAAAAATATAAATCTAAATACACAATGAACCTGACAGGTTGACATGCCATTAAAATAAATTATCCTAGCTGCAATAAACAAATGACAATTGCAGTTTCAAAAGATATTACGCAGACACCCTCTAATCCACTTTGAATGTCTATCATTGCTCTCTGAATCACTTTCAGCGACAGCAAAAAAGAATTTGGTTTTGATGTTACTCCGGAGAGATAGATTATCCGTATGTTATTGCAGAAATTTTAGTTTCTTCTTCTTCTTCTTCTTCTTCTTCTTCTTCTTCTTCTTCTTCTTCTTCTTCTTCTTCTTCTTCTTCTAAAGTAGACACTACTTTTACACAGGCTATTGGTTTGCATTCTAAAATAATAGTTGTTTACAAGCTGTTAATTTTAGTTTCCTGCAATTCCCTTGTTATTCAAAGCTATACATCAACGTCTTCCATAATTTGTAGATATTTGTATTTTTATTTTCTCGCTCAACGCCATGATAACTCCCTTACTGGATTGTTTTATTTCTTTTGGCTAATCTTATTTAAGATTTTGTATTTTTTCTTGATTTTAAATCTACTTCGATGACGGAAAATTCTGACGGTTTTCATAAAAGTCTCCGATTATTATTTTTTTCGAATCAATATACTATATCAACTTGTGCATAGGGCGACAAACTGGGGTTGACCTACGCGGAAGTAATAGTTTTTTGAGGTTTGGATTCAAGTATCATAGGAATGAACATATTTGTGCATACATGTTTCGAATATTAATTTCATAAAATATTTTGCGATTGTAAACAAAGCCCGATTCACACACATGATTTAATCACACACAATTATACTCGATGAGTAAAGAGGACAAACATCTCTCTTTAACTGTGGCGAGGAATGGTTCTTCTGCCAATTTTTATATTCCTCTGAAGTTTTGTGGGCTTAATCACGTGCTCTGATATCCAACGACGTGTAATAACATCCAAGGCCTTAAAGTGTTTTCAGGCCAAAACTAACTTTTCCCCTCATGATTCATTCATGATCTTTTAAAAGTCCTTACTTAATCGGCGACATTCTCAAACATCGTCACAAAACAATTCGCGAATTAATATTCTAATCGCCAGAAGAGTATAACTGTTATTCCGCAAGTTGTCTCTGGGCGATTTTTCATATAATAGACAGACTGGTTTTAGGCCTGAAATTATTTACAACTGCCTTTTTTAGAGACCATCGCTGCCTTTTCTTTCTTGCAGATTCTACTTCTGTTGATTTTTCATCTTTTTGGGCGGGGAGGGTCATGTATATTTTGAGTTGAATTTTGCAATTTCTGAAATTGTTCATATTGTTTTCCTTTTTTGAAATGCTTATTCCTAATACACGTGCATGCCTTACAAAAACATGTAATTAATCATCATATAATGAGATTATGAAGGTTTCACACTTGCATGTGGTGAAGTAAGTGCGATAGCAAGACTTCATCTCTCAAGGACTTTTCTAGGAATTCTAGCAGATCTCAAATATGCTGCGTTCTGGATAGGTTTAGTATTTTCATGGATCTGCTATTTACCCAGTCTCGTTTTCAGGTTCTTTGTAGTTGTTCCAATGGCTTTGACTATATCTATCATTGTTATCTTCATATCCCTCAGTTTTTGTTTTCGTTTTCTTTACAAGATTTAGTCAATTATGTAGTTTGTTGCTTTCCAGCGATTTGACTTGAAACCTGCTGGAATTGCTGAGTCCACAAAATGACATGTATGTTCTTCTAATCTGTATTAAACGATTTCTTTTGTCTCCACTACAATTGGTAACACCGTCATCTTCATGTTCCACAACGTTATTTCTTTATTTCTCTGGCAAATTCTTCGTATTTGTCAAGCATTTCGTTTTCTTTCATTTTCACTCAGTGGTCTGGTGGAAAAGCAAATTCCAGTAAATGACAAGTTATTTTTTCGTGTTAATTAACATTTCTGGCCAGGATTTGGTTATCCATTTCTATCTCAAATCATAGATTTTATGCATTTCCTCTTCTTATACTGATTCTGGTTTGCACACATCTCATTTGTTAATATGGTCAAATTTTCATCTTTTGCACAATTCTCAGCGGATCACGATCCGCATCCAATTTTGTCAAGTTTTTTTTAAATTTCTATTGTGCGAATTAACTTCCTTCGCCCATATAATTGACCGTTTCATTTCTTTCTCTACATAATCTACTCAGCGTTTTATCAATTTACGCCTATTATCATTATTTATGGGATTATGTTGTACTGAAGTTCAGTTTCCCTTTTGAGATTTCAATTTCTTTGCCATGTAAGGGCCATTGTCTATGCAATTTTCCCGTATATCCATACAGTTTTTTGCCTCCCAGCCGGTCGTGCCAAATCTTGTATTCCTTTTGCTGCATTCGCTTATTCATTTATCTATTCTCATGAAGTGTCTGATAGTTCTTGCTGAAGGTCAAATGGCATCCGGCTCATTAAATATCTAGTAACTTTCACAATATGCTTTTTGATCGTAAAACTACCGTGTTTCGGTGTCAATCGTTCTAAGAGCTCAAGTTAGTATAAACACGATTCCGTTCGTCATTATATAGGTTCTCCAGTTCCAGGTATTTTCTTTCTCTATCGTATCCTTTTCACTCCGTTGTCCATTAGGACAACCATATCTAGGATTTGAATGATTTTCTTATTCTTGCTCCTGACCAGACAAGTTCCTCAAAACTATCTTTGGTATTCTATTTGAAATGTTTATATTATCTGAATGGTTTTGATTCTTCTTTGAATTCCCTGTTCTTCCAACTTCAAATTATTGGATCTGTTTCAACCTCGTATATAATTGAGTCAAATAATTGCCAATATATTTCACTTTTCTTACACTTTTTTTGGCAATGCTCAGGCATTTTTTCGTCAGTCATGAAGGTACCCATTTTCTAGGCATGTCCTCAGTTGTTAAGACGATCTATCGTAAATGGACGTGAATCTTTCTGTTTCATACCTTCTAACAGAAATGTTTTCTATCCTTCGAATCAGGTTGTTCATTTGTCTTTATTTTTTCCCCTCCAGCATGCTTGTAGACTTTCATTTCGTCAAATCCTTTTTTTAAATTGTATTATCAGTCTTGTCATCTGATATAAGGATAGTGACCTAAATTCAGAAGTAGGTGTAATATCTATCTAGAAGAAAAAGAATAGTATCATAAAATGTAGAAATACCTGTAAATTACTAGGTGAACGAAATAAATTGATATTTAAAAGTCACCACAAAATAGATATAAACCAATGTGAAATGACTTGAGGCTTTCTTTAATATATATATATATATATATATATATATATATATATATATATATATATATATATATATATACATATTGATTTAATTAAATTTAATGTTCTTTGGATTTGAGTGTATATATTTTAAGATGTAATCTAAATTAATTCTTATATTTTAAACACCTGGTTTTATTTATCTAAATCATGTGATTAGCGATATAGGGTATTGTTTTTTTATTGATTACAAAGTGCGTATTATGAATGGTATTTCTGTTATAATGTTGTAGTATAGAGTAATAATTATTAACGTTAATTAGAATGATTTTTCATTAGTATTAATCATTAATTGTTAATTATCATATAAAGTAATAACATATTGTGGTAGTTGTTGATATCTGTTAATGTTTTACTGGCATTGATGTTATTAATATTCATAACAACGGGTTGATGATTCGTTTATAATACTAATAGGTTTGATGATTAGTAGTAATAATTGTTATTGTAATATTAATTGTGATGATTTTTTAATATGGTATTATATGTAATACTTGACTTTAATAATGAATTTTAGGATTTGGGATTTAGTAATAATATGAATATTGCGATAGTATATAAGATATAATTGTAATCTAGAGGATATATAATATCATATTGAATTTGTCTATAATTTTAGATAATAGTCTTAACAGTAACAGGTATAATCTTTATTTTTACTTTTAATTTTATCAATTAAATGGAAATGAATAAAATATTTGTAAGACCTTTTTTTTGTTTTTGGCAAAATTGTATTAATATACAATATAATATTTTATGATATGATTTGATTTTGTTAATATGTTGTTAATACCCATGTAAATCGTTTATAAAATTTAATTTTCTCTCTCCAATTTCATTTATTCCTTTATTCTCTATTTTTTACTTATTTTCTACATTTAGGTTAAAAAGATTGTTTGTCATTAGATAAAAAAGAGATAAAAAGGAAAGATAAGTCAAAAATTGATATATCTTGATATAGGAATTAAATGTTAATTGTCAACCAGACAGACAAAACAAATGATCTGGTCTTCACATAAAAAACAGATTAAATTTGGGTTAAAGAGATAGGATGGCCGGAGTTTTGTGGCTTTTTCTAAATCTTCCTTAGAAATCTCTCATTATTACTTTATCTAAAGATGCAGATCAAGCATTTTTTTAAGACATAGTGTCTACGAAAATGAATAATATTGCAAAAACGTATGTGTAATTTTAAAGATCTACCTATCTATCTATCTATATATCTATATATATATATATATATATATATATATATATATATATATATATATATGAATGGTGAAAATGAGTGGAAAAGTCTGACACTTACAACATGTTTAGTGATATTTCATTCTTTATTAACAGAACATCTTCAGAACATATTTTCTACATTTTATCAATTGAATAAATAGATAAAACGAAAGAGAAAATAAAATCATAAAGGGAGGAATGGGTCTAAAGACAAGAGGCTGATAAGGGAAGAATAGGTAGGGAAGTAAATATAGGTTTACGTTATGGTGGTAGGGGTTTTGGTTTCGATCGTGACAGTCTGGGTATATGGTGGAAGCTCTATGGCGTCAAATGTACCAGGTTTCATCAGAGATTTGATTGGATAGATGGGGATTAATTTTCGTAAGAAAAAAGAAAGCGGGAAAGAAAGGGGAGGGGTTCAGGCGTATTTTTCTTTCATGAGAGACATTCACTATAAGGGAGTGTCTTTATAGAAAAGAAGAAAGAAAAAAAAAAGGATATAATCGTCAATAGCATTGTTGTACAGAGTGAAAAGTATTTTGCCAACACTCCCTTAAAAGCCGAAAATACTCTAAATTCTTCATATTAAATGCTAGAAAAAAGCTCTCAATATACGCACATCAAATAAACTTTTAAAAAACCCTCCAAATATTCCCATTTCTCTATCTCTCAACCTACCTATGCACATAACAAACCTCTCTACGACAAATTAACTAAATTAGGAATACCAATCATACAAACCACATGATAAACCATTAAAAATCTCACTAACAACTCGAAACGAACCAACAACGTAACCACTTCTCACGCTATACCATGCAAAGATTGTAACAAGCATTACATCGGTCAGACCCATCACAGTCTAGAAAAGAATCTAGGAACACAAACAATTAATCGAAATAAATGACGACCAAAATGCCCTTTTCATCCACATGTTAAATCTCTGAGACACTTTAATTTTTTTCCAAGCCACTCTAATCTACTTAGCAAAAAGTTCTGCAGATTATAAGAATCGGCAATTATTTCCAAAACAGACCACATAAAATAACATTCCGGGTTCTATCAGATTTCATCCTACTTGGAAGATATTATACTACAGGAAAACACTTCCAAAATATAGAATAGATAAAAAAAATCAGCAAAAGATTTAGCCAAAACCTTCAGCAAATTAAGGCATCTTTTCAATTGATACTTCTACACTATTGACGATTCTTTCCTTTTCTCTTTCTTTTTTCCTTTCTAAAAAGATACTTCTTTATAGTCAATGCCTTTTGATATGTTTGAACACCTGGCTCTCCGTCTCTCCCCTTTCTTTTCCCTCTTTCTTTTTATCTCACTAAAATTAATCCTCCTCTATCCTGTAAAATCTCTTATGAAACTTGATACATTTTACACCACATAGCTTCCACCATATACCCAGAGAGTCATTGTCAAAACCCAAAATACCTACCTCCATAACTTAAACTCATATCTACTTCTCAACCCTTCTATTATCAGCCTCTCGTAATTAGAATCTTCCCCTCCCTTAATACCTTTATTTTCCTTTATTTTTATCCATTTCTTCAACTGAATTTAAAATGTAGAAAGACTTTTAAAAAGATTTAGTCTGAAGAAGATCTATGAATAAAGAACGGAATATTTCTCACCCTGTTTTATGTGTCTGATTTATTCATTTTTCCACCTACTTTTATCATCTTGTCAGATTCACCAAAATCTACCATTTACCATATATATGTGTATACTTGCATGTATTTTATCATTAAGGGTTTTCGGATCAATGTCTTCATCTTTATTATTATTTCCACAACGCTTCAGCCGATATGTCTTCGAGCCTTCGAACTACGTCCATTATTGAACCCACAGGGGTCGCCTTTTCTGATTCCGTTAGCCATAACGTGTGCAGGACACATAGCGTAACGGTTATTGACGTGTGCAGGACACATAGCGTAACGGTTATTGACGTTGGTTCACTAAGCTTCTAAAGAGACGATCATCTGGAGGTTGCCGGTTCAATCCTGACTGCAGGCGAGTAACAATACAGAAATACTTTACACTTGTACCCGGTTATGGCTAACGGAATCAGAATAGGCGATCTCCGTGGATTCAATAAAGGACGTGGTTCGAAGTTCCATGTAGGTTCCCGAGTTCGATAAACACCTGAAGAAGGCCGGAAGACATATCGGCCGAAACGTTGTGGAGATAACAATAAAGGTGAAGACAATAGTCCGAAAGCCTTAATAATGAAAATCATCAAGCTTCGTCTTAGAAATTCAGACAACGCATGTATTTTCATTCCAATGTTTACTTGTGTATTTTTCCAGCCTTTGTAATTTTCCTTATCCTCAGAGATTTTGATTTGCCCTTTTAACATTATGCCCCATCCTGATTTTGGATTTTTGTTAGGATTTTGTTAGCAAGAAACCAATATGTTCATTGATCAGCTTCGCTCCAGCATAAATTAGTTCAGTAATGTTGTCAATGGTTATATCTTTAATAATTTATATTATTCGGATTCGACCTTCATTTTTTCAGTCTTAATTCTTTAGAGATGGCAATATCTCCTTTTTCTTCTGACGTGATTTTCTTTATTAATTCTATATTTTTCTTTCATTTGGTGTTCACTTTGAGGAGCTGAGTTCCGTTAAGATCAGATTTTCTGTATTTTATCTTTCACGGCTCTTGTTGGTCATATTCTTCATGACTTAACTGATCATACATTTCTGTTGAGTCGACGTAAGAAAACTAGCTATAGGATTACAACTATGCTTACTGTCATTGTCATTTCACGTTACCAGTTCTCTATCAAGGTCAAAATATTTATCCAGCTTTCCTCTTTCTTCCACTTTCAACATACTCTGTAAACAGTACAAAATGTACAAGTTCTTTTCTTCTTATCAGATTTAGCAAGGTCTAGTCTTCTTGTAAAAATTATGTGATGCGTTTATATTTTAATGTCCTAGAAAATTTTATGCATTTCATTTCCGATGAAAAATTCTGGTTTGAGAATGCAAACTTTGACAGTATTTCTTCTTTTGTTAACATTGTTGTTGCCGTAGATATGCTGTGTTTTGCTCCGTTGTGGTTTTCAGTGTTTCACGTTTCAGTTCCTTTGGGGAGCTCTTGATGGGTTGCCTAGGTATTTGTCCACATGTTTTTAGTATTCAAGAAAAAAACTTGCTTGGTTTGCTATTATTTGGCTTGTATTCAGTTAGTAGATTTTTTCAAAGTTCAACAATTCGTTTTCTATAATCTCTTCAGTGAGAATGCTTTTGAAAGAACAATGAATTACAAGTCTGTTGCTTTCTTTTTCTGGCCTCTCAGTTGATATTCGTAGGATGCAGGTCAGATTCACCACGTTGGCTATCAATGGACTGCCGCTATGGACTCTCAAATCTTTCATTTGAACCTTTCTTATAATTGTATCAATACTACACATTTCTACGGGTAATGTTTTGTGACTATAATAGTCCTAAGGTTTGTCTATTAACTGTGTCCTTGCCAGAGAAGTGATGTAGTATTCGTCCTAGGAAAACGAAAATAAGGCCTTTAATCAGGAAAGATACACATGAACACGCATATATAAACAAAAGCAAAAAGATCATCCCTTTTAGCTATCCAGTTTTTGTCTATTTTTTCGCTTTGTATTATTTTCACAATATGGTTCTCTGGAACGGAAAAATCACTATTATTATTATTATTATTATTCACATCAGTATTACCTGATGGTTTTTCACTGGAGTTTGAGTGACAGCAAGTCTCCTCAAGTCTCCAGGACTCGTCTCAGTATTCTGACCGTCCGCAGCAATGCTGTCGTTTGATAATCTCCACCCGTCCGCTAACTTCCAAGTCCTCCAGGCCCTTTAATAATCCTTTATTTACTGTGCCTAACGCACCAATCACAATCAGCATAATCGTTAGTTTCATGTTCCACAGTTTTTTCAATTCTCTAGCAAGGTCGTGGTACTTATCCTTCTTTTCACTTTCCTTCAGATTTATTCTATGGTCCGCCGGGACAGCAAAGTCAACAATTTTGCAGATTCTCTTTCTTTTGTTGATTATTATTATTATTATTATTATTATTATTATTATTATTATTATTATTATTATTATTAAGTTAGCCTGTTACCTTTAAAAACTTACATACCTTCATTTTGTGGAACAACTAATGTATGAACATATGAGTACGTACGTGTGTCTTTTAAATATCTATGTTACAAAGAAGAAGAAGAAGAAGAAGAAGAAGAAGAAGAAGAAGAAGAAGAAGAAGAAGAAGAAGAAAGAGCTGCAAGGTAATATTACAGAACTCTACTTTATAACCTTAGCAAAATTTTCTTCAGGATTACTAAAACATCAAAATAGACAAGGCACAAGCGTCCTTAGAATGTATCACGTTGAGTGATCCAACTTACAAATACTTCTAAGCAGATAACGTTTTTCCAAATATCATTCATGAACACGTTACTGAGTCAAAGAAAAGCACCAAGGTTTTGATTTTGTTGAAAAGTATCAGTTCTAAATTGATTTTCATAGAAATGAAAACGATTCTGGGTGTACGTGGACGTCTGGTTCGCAGGCGAAGCTGTTTTGCCCAGAAGGCGTAAACGAAAATCACACAAAAAAGGCTGATATAGAGAAGCGACTGATTCTAATGAGATAACAAGGTGCTTGAACGGATTATAAATGTACATAATAGATTGGCAGATCCATTATTAGCCAGAAAGTGAAATAGTTTCTTTGGAATTGAACTGGTTTTCGCAAATCGAATTAATGAAAGTAAGTCGTTTAAAAAAAGAGAAAAGCAAGGAACATTCTTTGGTATAATATGAAGATGTTTAATCCAATACAGTACAATACAGGAAAAAAAATAAAAAAGAGCTAGAAGGCACAGAAATGTTCGTCTATCTAAAGATATAAGGAAGCATTGTATTAGAAGAAATAATCGGGAATAAAATAAAATAAAACCAAAAGCAAATGATAAATGTATGGGATAGGAAGCTGTGATTGAAGTAACGTGTGGACAGATTTCAACGAAGTAAGCGGAGATGAAAATGATATAAAGAAAGTGTGGACTATTGAAAAATACAGTAGGGAATATAAAGAGAAAAGAGTCGAAAAATGCGAAAGTAAAAAAGACATTTAGATAAAGACAAAATAATTATTCATTTCTGCTTCGCATTTCTCTTTATATTTGGAAATTAATGGAATCTTTTGGTAATTATCCAATTCGATATTAACGGGATTGTATGATTATTATTTTATGGCCTTATGGATTAGGAAAGATGCTGTTTTTTACATAATCTATTTATGTTCATTTATACTTAAAATATATACACATTTGTTTTCTATAGTTATACATGCATTCATATCACCTTTCAGGGACATTGGCAAACGTACACATACGTCTGTAAACGCAGAACATACACACACATACACACACACGTACACACACAAATATATATATATATATATATATATATATATATATATATATATATATATATATATATATATATATATATGAATGAGGTGTTTGTGCTTATGTTTATGTGTCTGGATACGAGTATATAAAATGACGCATATACATTTGTCTAATAAATATTCGCTTAAAGACCGCCTTCAGTGTATATAAAATTCGATGTCATGTCACATTATAATTATATAATTGATATTATAACAAATCCAAAATGATAAATGATATAATTAAATTTAATAAGAATTTAATACACAATATAGGATTTAATAACTAATTTATATGAAAAACTAAAATGGTTGCACAAAGCCAGGGCCAACACAAGAATTATTAATATACACATGAGATTGGAAGTTGCTTTATTTTTAAGTTAAGACATTTTAACACAATTGCTCTTAGACACTTGGTTTCACTTTTGGTGAGTGACAGCAAAATATATAATCTTACGTAATACTGTGTTCTTATTAATACAATATTTGTCTATATATGTGGGAAAATGGGTGTAGTAGTACGAATATTGATATATTTTACATAATCATATGTACGTTAATGCATAATATATATATATATATATATATATATATATATATATATATATATATATAATGTGTTTGGGGTGTTTATAAGAGAGAAATTCTTATTATCTGATAGAACGCATATGTAAATCATATGTAATATGAACTATCATCACTGTATTAAGACTTCTTTCACGACTTTTAATAATATTATATTTATGCCTAGAAAATGTTGTAATTAATTTTTCTAAACTAGTTTGTGGCTGCAATCGTTTAAATATATCGATTAAGTTAGAATCTATATCTGTATCAAAACGTATTAATGTTTAAATATGGGTTTGCACGCACACGCGTGTGTGTCTGTATGTAAGTGTGTTTGTGATTCATTTTATATAAGATAATCAACTGTGACGACAATTTCATTTAAATTTTAACTGTTAGAATTCATAACATATTAAAGATTCAGTCTCGAGACTTTTCTTTATAACACCGGAAAGTTTTCTAGTAAAGATCCGTAGCAAAGACTTTTATGAGATATCAATATTATTATTCTGTATATAAGTTCTAAATGATCCTTATTATTCTGAATATAAGTTCTAAATGATCCTTATATTAAACGATTTGTCTCCGTTCTGTAGACGTTAGATAATTTTATCGATCAAATAATTAAGGTGATACTTTGGGTTATGATAAGTTCCCACAAAAAACGAACGCCTAAATCGGCATATTTGATACTTCTAGTTACTCATGGGGATAACATCTTCGTCTCCATTGCTTAGTCTTTGCTTAAAACCCTACTTATTCACCGTTGATATCAAAGTGCAAAGTTGGATTGAAATCTATAAGGCTAAAGTGACGAACGCTTCGTCTCCCTTTTAACAACCACTATGATCAGCAAGTACTTAGTGAATAATTTACTGAAATTATTCTATTACTTAAGGAAATTTATGAAGATGTCTTTTACTCAATTGTACATAGAGACACGTTGCTTTTCAACGTTGCTTGACTCATAATTGTCACAATTTATCACGAAGAGAAAAAAGGGTAAACGCAATATACTTTTTAAATGCCTTTTATTATACTCATATATATATATATATATATATATATATATATATATATATGAGTATAATAAAAGGCATTTAAGACTTTTTAAATGGCTTTTATTATACTCATGTATATATACATATATATATATATATATATATTTATATATATATATATATAATAAAAGGCATTTAAAAAATAGAGAAAAAAGGTTAATCGCAATATACTTTTTAAACGCCTTTTAAAAAGTAGAGAAGCAATTATAAGTGAGAGAGAAACTAGGACTGTTATAATCAAAGGTAACATTTAATTTCTTAATATTAATTTTGGTGATTTTTAAATTATAATTTATTTGGCTCATCATGTCTATGACAACGCAAAACAACGCACACCAGAAACAATGGCAAAGAAAAGCTTCTGGGAGATTCAAACTCATTATTTTAATCGTCCAATGGCATTAACAAATTTACCCAATACCTTCAAGTCCGATTTGTCGATACTATATTTCTCTGGGCTTTTGGGTATTTTTTTTTGTTTTCTTTTTGTCAGGGAGAAATCACTTGTAGTGTTAATAGCATATATTTATTTTTATCTCGTTTTTTTTAAAGTAGATTGTCAATGATTATGATAAATATTAACCAATATTTTCTTCATCTTAATTTTGTTTTCTTTTTTTTAATTGCAACTAACCTACAATCAAAAGTTAGAAGATAAAGAAAATATTAGTTATTATAAATAATAATGATTAAAAATCTTCATCTAAAATAAATAATTGATCAATTCAAATAAAGAAGCTGAAAATCTACGCATTTATGTTGAAGATAAATGTATCGAAAAAATTTCGTTTGTTACAGACATTTACTCTAATGTCTACTTCATAGATATATCTAAAGACCACATAAATCCCCAGAATATTATCAATATTTTTGAACGTCTGAAGATCATTTTTGACAAACATTGTCAATTTACATCCTGAATTCCTAAGATTAATTTACAAATTGGATCGGATATCAATTTATTCTTTAAATTATAGAATACTCATGAAAAACTTGCGTTAGAAAGGGTGATATTTTTCATAGTGATAATCTAGAAATGTTGATGTATGATTTCAATCGAGGCGTTAAAGCTACTGAAGATACAGGCAAAAAAAAGAACTTTTAGCCACTCTGTCCCAAACAGGTTAAAATACTTTCAATAAAGCTCAAGATTTTAGAATCGTCAGTTTTTTATTATGTTTTGAAGTGCAAGGCAACCCACCGGCACTATTCTCAATCTTTTAGAAGATCTAGGACTATAGAAAGTATCATATGTATAGTAATTCGTTAAAGAAACAATTAAGAATTTTTAAAAACATCATAAATACTCATTTGTAATTAAAAATTGATATTTCACTCAAATAATATAAAACAAACTAATTAAAAAAGATCTATCCTCATTATAGTAAATTTTTCTTTAGAGAATTAATATGAAGTAGGATAGATAGATGTGTTTGCTTGTATTCGTTTGTTTTAAGAAAATTCATTTGTCACCTTAATACTCGTTAGAAATTCTTAAAGCACATTTACTCAAGGAATATTATGCATTAAAACTTTCTGAAACTTGCGAAAATCAAAAAAAAAAAAAAAGAAAAGAAAAAATGAATCCACAGACCGGTTACTATAATGAAAAAATCGGTGAATACCTGGTTAGCCGTTTCCCTTCACGTTGCACGTGTTTCGCGAAAGAACGTTTGTTTTTCAGAATTTTTAAAAAGTTTTATTATCTGGGAAAAAAACCTTCCAATATCAAAATATTTGTATTAACTTATAGTGTCATTTCAGTAAAAATAACGGTTTTGCGTTATACAAATCCATGAATGACACCATAGATATTGTGATTTCTACTTAAAATATGAAATAATTTGCAAAAAATAAATGTTGGTAATTCTATCACACATCTTTTGGTGATTATTCTCTGTGTTAAGAGAAGTCCAGACTACAAATATTTATCATGTCTTCACATCTGCTATATTGGGTAATATAACAGAATTTCAAGTGTTAATTTATCTTATGTTAATGTTTTCGAGTAACCAATTCCAAAGTTAAGGAAATTAGAGAAGATATAAATGCTGTTTTAAGTAATGAAAATATTTAAAATAATCTCTCTCTCTCTCTCTCTCTCTCTCTCTATATATATATATATATATATATATATATATATATATATATATATATATATATATATATATATCACTATCTCTCTTTTCTCTGTCTCTTTCTGTCTCTGTCTCTGTCTCTCTCGCTCATTCACAAATATTCCATTAAATAAAAATATCAAAATATCTTCCGACGTTTTCCATGACCACACACACACACACACACACACACACACACACACACACACACTCATATATATATATATATATATATATATATATATATATATATATATATATATATATATATGTATATATGCTTAGTACTCGATCATAGGAAATGATTTGAATTTGAAATACATCCTTGTTTTATCCCACGTAGTACTAAAGTGAATCGATTATGTCCCTAATGTTTAGAAACTCTTAATGAAAAGAAGACCTCTAAAACGATTAACATATTTCTTGCATTCTGATTCAAGAATGTGAAAAAGTTCGGGCCATTTTGTAAATTCTAAAGGAATGCATGAACACCCTTATTCGAGCAAACAAGGACATATCCAATATAAATGCAGTTTGCTTCAGTTCTAAATTAATCACCTACTGTGTTGTAACAACCACCACCACTAAAAGTATTCACAGCAAATGAAAGATATACATATTTCGACAAACTGATCTTCAGATCCACACTACTATTTCAGAAAAGAAAAACTGATATTTCATATAAATATGTTTAGTTGAATGTTTATAACTTTTAAGGCAAAAATACTTTCTAAAATAAAAAAAGAACAACCAAAATAAAACAACTTACTTATAATTGATTGAAAAGCTCGAATAACTTTTCCATAATGACTTCTCTTTGTGTGGATCATGTTCGTTCCTATTGTGTCATTAAATATCATTTTATCTGGATAGATAAGTTAATGCGATTTTTACAAAACTATTTCTAATACCAGAGGTTGCAACAGCAGGAAAATACTTTGTTGTTTACATTTATCAATATTCAGCTTGTAATATATAGCATGTGTACCACCATCATAATAAAATAAATTATATATATACATACATATATGTTAAGAAATAAAAATAGTATATATATGCGTGTGTGGGTGGGGGTGGGGGTGTGGTTGAGAGTGTGTTCAATGCCTCAATTTGCAACATGTAATATACGTCATAATAATCACAAAATTATGAAATTAAAACACTATTTATATGATTTCATTAACAAAAACTTAATGACTATAAAATCAAAACATTGGAGTGAAAGTTCATCTAAAATCTCTACATATATGACATGCAGAACAACAAAAAAAAAATAGTTAAGATCTTCTTTATTAAGGGATTAAAGGTTCTGGATTGTCATTTATGGATCAGAGCCTCACAAACTAGTTAGACATATCGTAAATGAATACATACAAGATATTGATAGGCTACAAAGAATGTATTCATTACACAGTCAACGGTTGATTCCCAAAGATTGTTTTTATTTTAGCAACATATTTAATAATGATAATAACTCTGATTCTCTCTATATAATTATTTAATTCTCTTTCTTATCCGATATAACATTTTTATATTTTTGTTGCCAATTCTTCCTGTGGAAAAATGTTTCTATTTATTTGCTTCTCTTTCAAATTAAACAAATTAAATTTGATACTCTTCATATTCTATTCTATGACCACCAAAAGCTGTTTCTTTTATTTATATATCTTTATAGAAAATACATAAAAAATTATATTAATATTTAAATTCAACCCATCACTCATCATAAACACCCTGATCGACATCTGCAAAAACATTACTAACATGTTATATTTTAAATTGGATAATAAATTTTACAAGCAGGAATTTAGTCTCCCAATAGGAAACCCGCTTAGTGGTGTTTTAGCCAGTCTATTATTAGAATTTTTAGAATCCATCCCTTTTAATAAGTTACTCATTAACATCACATATTTCTGATATATTGACCATAAAAATATAAGAATCGAAAATATTGCAGAGAAAGAGAGAAATAAACAACGTTGAACCTTCCAGCAATTCTAACTACGAAAAAGATCAAACAATACAACACATTTCTTAGATATCATACTAATAAGATCCAAAAATATTTCAACTTTTAATGTAAGCTGCATACCCACTAACAAAAATAATTGTATACAGTTTTACTCTCATCATAAGAAAATTAACGTATGTTTCATAACTGGTTTTTATTTTATTTACTTAGAATATATGGTCCAAATTACCTAGATGATGAATCTAGGTATATTGAGTATTCCCTTAAAAGATTAATATACCCACCTTTTTTATACTAAATACTAGGAAAAAAACTCACAATATACTCTCATCAAGTAAGCCTTAGAAAAATACTCCTACTATTCCTATTACTCATAGACATATATCTTTACCAACTAACATACATAACAAACCTTTTTATGACTAATCTATTAAATTGGGAATACTAATTATACAAGCCCCATCACAAACCATTAAAAATTTCACTAACATCTTTAAACACATTAACTACATCACTACAGATATTTTCTTCTGATGTTTATGTTTTGATGAAATTTGAAACGGTTGACACGAGCTGTTGCTTTTCTACAGTTTGCCTCAGTCCAAATGTTTCATAGTTGTAGTTATCACCCCACCCCTTCGACACTAAAGTTTGTCTTTCTATATTTTTCTTTTTCTTTTCTTTTTCTTCTCTGTCTCTCCTTCTTTCGGCCCCTCCCTCTTTTTTAATCTATTTCCTCTTATTGCTTAATGTTATGAAATAACCAACATTCTGAAGAAGATTTTGATAAAATAAAGACGAAATATTAATTTGAATCTGTTGTATGTGTTTCGGTTTATCCACTTTTCGGTCTAATTTTTCACAAAATGATAAAACTAATTTTGAATAAAATTATAAAACAGCAAAAACTTACCGATAGTTCTGGAGTAAATACTAATATACGACAAACAATTTATACATTTTTCATAATATAGAAGATGTGCCTTTGAGATAAAGGTACTGGATTTATGTAAAATGCTAATTTTTGTAAAATGAAATTAAATGCCTATCGAGAAAGTTTCTTTAATCTAGAAATGATCAACGATCATTTCAAATAATTTTTTCAATTTTTTTTACTTTCTCGAATGCTTTTCACAAGATTTATAATCGTTGCTGTTCTAAATAAAAACAAACATGTAGGTAACACGCCTAAACATCATTTTGAAACAAAAAATATCCGAAGTCTTTTCGTTCAAATTAAAATTGATAATACATTTAATAGCTGCAACTCCTTTCATATAAATGCATGAACAAAATTATTACATTACTATACGGGGGTGTCCTCGTGGTGTAATAGTTAAAGCGATGGACTGCTGAATCATAGTAAGAGAGTTCGAACTCTAGTCGCGTTATTACGATCTCTTTCAGGCAGATACCCTTGGGAATGGTATGAACCCCCATATCTTCCCAGCTATGGGTTAAACAGAACCACTACTGTTCTTCTACGCGAATGGCTTTGGCATTAAATAACTTACAAAGGTTGATATGCCATTGAAATAAAGAAACCGTCAACCTACATTATAATACACACAGTGTTTGTTTGTTTCATCATTGCTTTGCCATTTTCGGTCCTATTTCACCCAAAATTTTGGGAATTGTAGTGAATATTTGCCAAAGATTATTTTACTCTTCTACAGAACAAAAATATATTTTATATCATGAAAACTTTACTTAATCGCAACATAGCCATACTAGGAACGTAACTAAAGAAGGCATTCAGAAATAACAAACATCATACAAAAAGCTCTCAGAAAACAAATGTTTATCTCACATATATAATCAGAAAGTGATAATTAATAAAATTATGTTATGTATGAATTTACTTATCAAGAATATTCAATTTTTAGATTGACGAGTATAAATTATTTAATTCTAAATAATCATATTTTACATAAGCAAGAGTTTTGTTTAATTTATCCACTTTTTGAAAATGTGTTCTTTTTTTAATTTTTTTCCTACATTACTGTTGATGGAATATATTCCTGATTATTGCTTTAGAATAATATTCGAACAGGAAATATTTTCATCTGATGGACTTATTTTCATGCTGAAAACTTAATATTTGAGCAAATTTAAGTAAAGATTTCGGCAATTTGGCACAAGAAAGGTACACAGATGACAGAATAAACGTTTAGACGTTTTCAAATAAGTTAAAAATGTTTAATGAGCTTAGATGAAGAATAATAAACATTTTAAAATTTATCAAGAATCATTTTAATTTGACGCCAACTTCATTTTTGGAGAAAAATAAGCGTTGATTTTGAAAGAATATAATCTTTGTAAAAGAACTATGATTTTTTTTCTTTATATATATTGTTTTTCTTTATATAATCATATAGATATATATATAATTTACCATGACCAGAAAATCTGGCAAACAACTACGCGTGACATACGGAAAAACTAGACAGCTGTTTCGACGTTATTAGGTTTCATCAGCAGTGTATACCGTGATCTCCACCACTGGAAATTGAACCAGCGACCACAAATTGCAAAGCCGAAACTCTGCGACTGAACCATCTGTCCATATCGCACATGAGTGACGCCAAATTAACTAGCCATGGTAATTGCGCGGAGAATTAACCTGAATGTGTCTTCCAAGTTAGATCCATACTCTTTACAGAGGACATGGTCATCTCCAGGACCACGTTTTCCCAACAGGATTGGAAATACGCATCCGTGTAATTAATATCACCTCAAGGGCAAAGATATAGATGCACATTTTCTTTTTTAAGTTGAGGAATTATATTGTGAATTGTATTACCATGACCAGAAAATCCGGCGAACACCTACGCACGTCATACGGAAACACTGGACAGCAGTTTCGACCTTATTAGGTCTCATCAGTAGTGTATACTATGATCTCCACCACTGCAGATCGAATCAGCGATCTCAGATTGCTGAGCCGAAACCCTTCGACTGAATCATCAGTCCATATCGCACACAAGTGATGCCAAACTAACTAGTCAATCTGTGGTCGCTGGTTGGATCTCCAGTGGTGGAGATCTCGGTATACACTGTTGATTGGACGTAATAATGTTGAAACAGCTCTCCAGTGTTCCCGTATGTCTTGCTTAGGTGTTCGCCGGTCATGATAATTCAATTCACAATATAATTCCTCAACTTAAAAAAGAACGTGTACATTTATAATTTGCTGCATCTTAATTTCAGCAGAATCAAGAAAGAATTAAGAATGACACTTTGAAAACTTTTTATCAAATAAGGTGTTGCAAAATTTTTTAAATTCCACCTTCATAAATTGAACCGTTTTTATTTTGCAGTATGGTATTTTCACGCTTGCTATGTAATTACTTTTCGTCTCCAGCTTTCAGAGCTATCGACAAACCTAATGAGTTATGTTTAATCAAATATGAATGATACTCTAGTAAGGTAACTAATCCGTTATATCTTTTTGGAATTCCTGGTTTGTTTTGATGTCTTTGTTTAATGTCATATCAAACTTCGTGGGTTTTTTAATGCCTAAGCCTTCTATATAGAAAAACATCAGTGGTAGTATTTAACATATAGCTGGGGAATAAGGGGTCTCATATCTTTCCCTAGGATATTTGTCGAAAAGTGAGCGTAATAGCGAAACCGAAGGTCATACTCGCTTACATTTGCCATTGCACCACAGAAGTCTTACTTCAATAAAAATGTCACTTCGAGCCAATTATTACCATCAATAAAAGATAAATTGACATTCAAAAATGTACCAGTTATTATATGATATAAATATCTTTAATATTATTATGAGAAAAATTCCGAAGAATTAAGTTAAAAAATATTTGTATGTAAATTTAGTTTTAAGAGATTTATGTTAATTTTTTTGTTTTCATCCGTATCATTTATCTTAAGTCATACTATTCAACAGAAGAACATTAGAGAACATTTTAAATGGTTCGATTAGTATACATAATTCACTTTATTAAAAGTTACAACTTATGTATATATGATTCGCTCTGTTTACTGGCTTGCTTTTATCCTTATTACAAAGCTAATGAAACCGGGAAAAGCTTAAATTTGAACACGATGGTCTATTTTGCCCGGAAAGCCATTAAAACTGGAATCCATGGGTGCCAATTTTATCATTACGGTAATGGGGAGAAAACTTACCGAGAAAGAATAGATTATACCAAGAAACTACTTGGCTGCTTTACCAGTCTTGATAAAACTTGGCATGTAGAGTCTTTCAACCTGAAAGTGTGTATAAGGAGAGACACAGAAAAAGTAAGCAGATGTGAAAAAAAAACTGCATCCGGAGGTGCACTTGAATTCACCCCCTGTGTAGCGAACTGGAACTTTTGGGAAGAATATTAGTAAGATATAACAAATTCGTACAGAAATCAAATCGGATAAATTTTTGTTAAACAAAATTGACTCCTTTATCCCCGGTAATGCCGGATTATTCTGCTAGTACATGATATATTAATACGCTCACGTTACACTTGTTCGTGTATAAGAAATGTAAACAAAAAGAAACTTCAAAATACGTGGTGCATTCAATAAGGTTCCAGACTTTTTGGGACAGAAATTTAGAATTGTCGTAGACTCTTGAAAATTCTCTGTTTTTTCTATACATATTATGAGATGATTGACCAATTTTTATGATTTCAGCTTCAAATGAACAGCTACAGCAGAAACTGGAATACACCTTACAAAAGCCTGAGTGTCACAGCTGGTGAATTTCAAAAATGCAATCTGGACGTGAAGAAGAACGATATGCAATAAATTTCTGTTTTAACCTTGGAAAAATGCCACAGAAAACTATGGAATGCTTCAGACTGTTTTTGAAGCAGTTTTTGAGTGGCATAAGAGATTCAAGGAAGGCAGAGAGTCAGTGAGGGATGATGAGAGGTGTTGGAGGAGTAAGGAAGTCAAGACACCAGAGTTGATTAGACAAAGGGTGAGGGTTAGGGTTACTATGCTAAGGTTTTAAGGGAGTTCAGGGAGAGATTCTGTCGGAAGAGGCCAGCTCTCTTCAAATCGGGTCAGTGGCATTTCCACCAGGACAATAAACAAGTCCACAACTCCATCCTTCTCACCGATTATTTGACCAAGATGGGCATCAAAACAGTTCCTATAGTCCAGACTTTGCTCCCTGTGACTTTTGGTTATTCCCTAAGCTCAGAGGCTGTCGTTATCAGACAATTGAGGAGATGAAAGAGGTTGTGACGAAGTGCATTGCAGTCGGAGGAGATTACTTCGAAGGGGACTAGAGTTTCATGTGTGCACTATCAATAAAAGTGGCCATACGAAAAAGTCCGGAAACTTATCATATGCGCTTCGTATATTTAAAAGTGTTTATATGAACATCGTAATATTTTCAACAAAAATTTAGATGCACTTGTCAGATAACATTTTAAAACGGCCCTAAATCTTAATTGAAAAACAAATTAGCATAGCAAAACAATACCGAATTCATTGTATTCTTTCTGTATCAACAATGAAACAATGGACCGGATTTTATCACGTATCACTTTCTCCGACTATGATAATACGAAAGGAAACAATATCTCACTTAATTTCTCATATCCTCAAAGATTTAGAATAACAACAACTTATCCTCAACATTCACTAATTTCAATGTAAAATTTATAGCTGACCATATTTCCCTTAACACACAGCAGCAATATTTTCGCACCTTTTAATTCATAGTTCAAATAAAATTTATTCGTACTATTTCAAATGCTTTTGTTTCCTGCTTTTGAAAGTTTTATAGCAAATTTTATTTCTAATTACGTTGCCATGTCTACCTAATTGACAGTTATAAAGTCACTCTTATATTTTATTCTAAAATCCAAAATTATTTTTGAAATAATAATCTGAATCCAGGAAGACACCATAATGAAAATATAGAGATTCCACCATAATGATTTTCACATGTTGTTTCTTTTCTCTCTCTCTCTCTCTCACACACACACACACACACACACACACACACATACACACACACACACACAAATACAAGAACACAAACAGAAACACACAAATACATATATATATATATATATATATATATACATTTGTGTACATGTATGTGTCAGTAGAAGTATATGTATCATCATCATCATCATAATCACGCTGAGAGCGTTGATTTTCGTAACTCTCTCTCCATCTCAATCTTTTCCATCGTTTCTATCGTCCATCGCTCCCGTCAGGTCTTCCAAGTTACATCCTGTGTCTGCACAGAGCTGTTGTAGGTAAGTTTTCGTTAGTCTGACAACACTGATCTATCCATGTTTAGGGGCCCATTTAAGAACGTCACTGATGGGTTCGTCCTCCCTTTTCCAGCTGTGTCCTGTAAGACTTACGTCATATCTTTATGGTTTTTGAGATACGAGGTATGAGGCCGTGTAGCCGTTGTTTTGCTACCAAGATTTGTTCAAGACAACTCATAGCAATCTTGCGTAGATCTCATCTAGCTTTTTCTCAATGCGTTTTGTTATATAGATTTACATACACATATAGTACCAATTATATATATATATATATATATATATGGATGGTTGCATGTGTGCTTGGGTTTATTCTCATACCAAGGCTTCAAGTAAGCAAGATCAATAAAACATTTAAGAGAAGACATTCGCAATAAGTCAGTTCCTGTATTTCTTCTGTATCCTTATAAGTTATTAGTTTATCTTTTTATATATTTTCGCTTTATAGACGTACGTATGCATTTTATTCTTTTGTTTAAAATCTGAATATATAATTAGTACACAGTTACAGATTTTATACCGTATTGTAACAAGTATTTGAAGACGATGTGTGCATGTGTGATAAATAACACAGCTGATTAAGAATAAATGAAAAATTATTGTACTATAAGGAAAAAATTAGTGCCAACCACTAGAATAAAAAAACAAGAATAACATTCAAAGTTTAATAATTTCAACACGTAAGTTTCTTTCCCGTCCATCATTCTTTCGGAAAAAAAAAAACAGTCTGATTATCTTTGCTGTCCAGGCAATCGCCAACACATAATCATTTGAAAAACTCATAAGAATCGATTACTGATAATGAAGAAAGAGATAAATAATCAGTTTTAGAAATAATTGAAGAATGCATAAAATAGTAAAAGTCAACATTCCACAAAATAAAAATAAAACAAAGATGAATTTGATTTAGCTGCTAGCTATTGATAACTGTTTTTTACTCCACATAATTTATTTAAAGTCGTCGATAGACAAAAAGAAATAAAATAAGATGGGCTGAAATTAAGTGAAAAGTGGTTTGGGAAAATGAAAGTTAATGAACAGATTTCGTAAAATATGAAATATTCAAATGTCTATGCAGATACTTTATGCCCTGGCATATAAGACTCAAATTTAGCATTAACATAATTCTATGTTAATATCACACAGCGTCCCATTCACAGTTATTTTGACAAGAGGGTTATCTAATCGTTTAAAATCAACAATTATGGAGCTTAAAAGGATTACAATAAGAATTTGTCGAATCAAGTAAACCAAGCGTTTTATATGCCAGAAAATACGGTGTATTATTTGGTTTAAAGCACAAAGATTGACTCTTAGCTGAAAATATGGACATGATCAAATGTTTAGTTGTAAAAGTTAATCAGCAGAAGATTATGCTTAAGGCATTTCAATTTGGTATGGACACAGAAAGCATTTAGCATTCTAGTAAAAGAAAGGAGTACCAGTTTGCCAAATGTTTAAGGGCACCGATAATAAATTTGACGAAATCAGATGAAATTTCGGTTGCGGCAGTTAGCGTTCAACTTATAATTATGCTCTTGGGAAAGGCATGAACCAACTTCTTATTCCAACTATGAGTAAATATCAGACATGTTGGTGTCCCTTAGCTTTGTAAAAGAAAATGTGTTCGATACGATGTACATCATTTATCGTTCCGCGCCGCTGTTACCATATACGTCAGTACAATCTGTCACATATTACGTGTAAAGTTGATTGACACCGGCAAGTAAAATCAATTACCTATAGTGAGATTATGAAGATTTTTTCAGCATGACACGCTGACGTGTCAACATAAAATTGGGCTTAGATTGTCGTCATTTAATATGCTTAGGATTATGTTGTAAGAGACCAAAAGTATGAGGCACTTAGCAAAAACTAAACTCACTAACAATGGTCAGTAACTCTAGATTTCTTAGAAAACATCAAGCAGAACACCCATAATCAAAAACTGATTGTTGTTTAAACATGAAAATAAAGAATAATCGCTCTGTTTCTTTATTTAAAGGATTGTGGCTGTGTTAAGATACAAATGTATGACTCTTAAAAATCATATTTGAGATTATAATTTTGCCTGCTTTTGCTTTAACATTCAGGAATACACACACACACACACACACACACACACACACACACACACACACACACACACACACACACATATATATATATATATATACATATATATATACATATATATATGTGTGTGTGTGTGTGTATTGGTTATGTATTTTGGTATATTTATGATTATATAGTGCTTAAAATCGAGCATGTATATTCAAGTTTGGATTCTACAGGCATAAACTTAAAAGTACCTGATAACTGCAAGTTTCTCGCTTCTGTGTTCTGGCCAGACGAACACATCGGAGAGAGCGTAAGAGTCACCCAGCATTGTTGACTCTATGTCTGCGCTATTCTAACTGGCATAAACTACAAAAGGCAAGAATCAGAAGATATCCTCAGAAACTATAACGAACGTAGACAATGCAGTTGATATAGCGCTTCTTGCAAACATACCTGTCCAAGTCGAATCCCTGTTGCATCAACTGGAGCAGGCAGCAGGACACATTGATCTCTACTTGAACGCCAGCACAAAAGAGTACATGTGATTTTATTGAGAAGGAGCCATCTTCACTCTGAATGGTGGTCCACTGAAATTAGGCGACAATTTCACGTACCTCGGCAGCAGTAACACATCAATTGAAAGTGATGTCAATATTCGCCGAGCATAGGTGTGGACAGTAATCGATAGGTTATCGATCGTCTTATCTATCCGATGAAATAAAACTGGATTTCTTCCAAGCAGGGGTTGTATCAATACTACTCAATGGATGCAGGAAGTGGACGGTGACAAGCTATATGAGGATTGGCACTAGAAGGCTACGAGTTATATTGGACAAATCTTGGAAGCAACCCCGCCTACGAAACAAAAGTTGTACGCCCAGTTTCCTCCCATCACTAAAACCACCGCAGTAAGACGAACAAGACATGCGGGACACTGTCGGAGAAGCTAGGAGGAAGACATAAGTGAAGTTCTCCTGAGGACCCCTACACATGGACGAGCCAGTGATGGTCAACCAGCAAGAACAATAGCCCAGTACAGACACAAGATGCAGTTTCCAGTACCTGCTGCGAGTGATGCACAATACAGAGAGAGAGAGAGACAGACAGAGAGACAGACAGAGACCGAGACAGAGAGACAGAGAGAGTCCGGGAAATCTTTGCTGGCTGCGTGACTTGATGATATATATATATATATATATATATATATATATATATATATATATTAGATAACTGGATTTGATTGCTTCTCCAGGGATATTATACAGTTAAGGCACATCATTAACTATTATTTGAAATCAAAATTTAGAGCAGTAAAACTTTGCAACCAAAAATAAAATTGCATGAATATATGTAGAGGTTTACATATTTTACATATTTTGGGACTGCTAGCAAATGTCCCAGGAGACCGGGGTTCAATCCCAAATCGAGTCCTACTGAAGACTCAAAAATGGCACTTAACGCCTCCTTGATTAATATGCAGCATTATACGGCATGGACAAAGAGTAAGTGGAACAATCCAGGGAAAGGAATAGCGCCCGCTCTTACACTTAGGTGTTGTAGACGTTGACAAAAGAGTGTTCTCGTCGTTCTCGACTATGGTCGGTCAACTAACATATTCATATTTTTTGATACAGACTGTAAATATTCAAAAATCCGGTCACGGACAAACCTAACAATGACCCTTTTACCATTTTTATAATATAATGCTGAACAAGAAAAGTCACAACTCTGGTATCATTGGTTTAGAAAATTATTGGCATATACTTTAATGGGCGATAATATATATATATATATATATATATATATATATATATATATATATATATATATATATATTAATTAAATGTTTATCTACAGAAAATTGGACTGAAATCTGATGGTTATATCGTAAAAATCAATATGGAAATGATATTAGCCTATTTGCAAACAAACAGAGGAATATACAACCAGTTCCATTAGCAGAGAAGAAATTTCTTCATTAGAAATATACTATTAACGTGGTGCAAAATGCGAACGACACAATAACTGAACATCCAAGCCCGATTTGAATGAGCACTATTACTGTAAAATCTTTATACAAAAGCTGGACCTGCGAGTATAGTGACCTTAAGATTTTAGGTAATTTGGACTTGAATGATGCTGGTGAGCTTTACAGTTCTTGGTGTGCATAGATGTGTGCATTCTCTTTTCTGGTTTTGACATATCCACGTAAGCAGTGTAAAAGTTTCACTGTCCAGGTACAATGATTGGATAACTGCCCATGGCTAGGTCTTTTTAGGATGAACCTGCTATCAGCATGAATGCAGAAGAAAGCATATGTTCGTGTCGTGTAGCCAAGGAGCCTTCACACACTTGGTTTGTTTTTATTTTTGTGAATAAATGTTCTCTTATATCTCTCGGGAGGAGGGAAAGGGGAAAGAAATACGAAACAAAGAATAGGAGGGGAAAATTTTCGAAATATTTAATAATGAAAAATAGAAGAACAACCGAAAAGCAGTTAGGAGTCTGCGTAGTAAAGTACACAAAGAGACTCAGAGATTGGATGAAAAAAGGAATTCAGAGAGGGATATGGAAAAGAAACGAAAATCAAAAACAGAGGAAAAAAGGAAAAGGAAAGAAAAAAGAGAAAAAAATGAATACGAAAAACTAGCAGAAAGAAAGTTGACACAACGTAAAAACAAAAGAAGAAGAAGAAGAAGAAGAAGAAGAAGAAGAAGAAGAAGAAGAAGAAGAAGAATGACATGAAAGAAACTGTATTAGCTGACTGTCTGCACTGTTCTTTTTAGATTGAAGGCGGGTTCCCTTGAATTTGAGAGACTGGTCTAATATAAAAAAATCATTTGCAGTTATAATATTTACATATGGTTGGTATCACAGATAGAAGAATATAGGACTTTTCTCGTTCTATCTATGAAAATGTAAACCTTCCGGATTATCAAACGTGCAAACATCATAAGAGAAACAATAAAGTCATCAAGAAAAGAAAATGGCACATGGAAAGATAGACAACTTAGTTTATTTACACTTAGGATTGAGAATTTTGGATATTACAAACGTTAAATAACTGGTTGAAAAATAAATAAATAAAACGGCTTACAAAACGGACGTCGGTGGGATGGAAACAAAAGAAACTAAAAAAGAAAATGATAGAATCGTTTTAAACTTATAATAATGAGTATTTCGATAGATATATTGAATGACATTGCCTATAATTATATTTTTTTTTCCTTAATTTCTGAGAGAATATCTCAAAATTTCTAACTAACGATTGTGTTTTTACATTTTTTCAGTTTTCTTCTGAAAGTATTCATAGCACAACTAACCTTTGCTTTGCGTTTTATATATATATATATATATATATATATATATATATATATATATATATATATATATATATATATATATATATATATATATATATATTTGGACATTTAACCTTTCCACTAATTCTGTTCCGCTTTCCTATAAAGCGTCTGCTAATATCTACACCAGTCTTGCTAAATTGTAAAGAAAAATATCTTCATTTTTCTCAGAGTAACCACGAGATAGTTGGAGTTTAATTCAGATCAAATAACAAGATTATAGAAATGAAACATGATCACGTCGGGATTTTTTCCGGTTTTTAAATGAAAAACAAATAAAAAGAAGACAGTTGATTCTATCATGTAATTCTGGCTTTTGTTCTTTCTTTAGTCATTATTCTGCAGATGAACATTAGCCAAACATATTTATGAAATGGCAGTTCGAAGAGGGATATGAGTTTTCATCTGATGTCTCTTTCTGACGCCCTTTTTGATTATCAGAGAAGAAATATTTCATATACTGGAGTGCCAATCCGAATCAGGAAATTACTTTTCTTTTAACAAATACAACAAAAAGAAAGGCGGTATGTATGCAAAGAGACTTAAAGTGAAGAACAGTTTTATAACTTTGCTTTAAAAGTTATAAAAAATAACATTGTTAAAGAGATCGTTTTTCTTTATTTCTGACAGCAATTTATACCTAAATATATTTGTCAAACAATCATTTCCTTTTTCACGTGTCATTAGTTTTCTGTTTGCTTCTGAGGTGAAAGTTTTGTAACAACTTATTCAGCAATTTTATTATCTAATGAAAATTATAAATACATCTTTTATTATAAGCAAAATATTTTATAATTCATAAACATTGATTATCTTCTCGATAGCACTTATTTTACAAGTATGCTCATACATTGATATTTTGAGATTTAGATACATCGCTAAAATTGGGATGAAAATTTTTAACTGAAATTTCCTTATTTTAACATCGAATTTAATTGGATTTACTGGTTATGGTCAATTCGATTTTACTATCAAGAAAAAGATTATAGCCATTCGTGCTGTTTTTCTCAATAAATGTTTTTTAGGTAATGCATTCCTGAATTTTTTTTAATTATACATGATGAATTATTCTTATAATACACAGATTAATTAAGATTAGTATCAATATTTTGATTGCTATCATAGTTCTAAATTTTCGGTTAATATAGCCGAAGGATTTCTCCATGTTTCTAGAGTAATTCTGCTACATCTGTGAATTTTTAACTGAACTATCTATCCAGTCCACATGTAGAGATGGTTCTCAATCTTCTAAGATAAATGAGGCTGAAGATATTAGTGTTAAAATATCTCGTTACCTTATGATAGTGAGTTCGATTCCTTGATCGAGTAGAATCTATGAGATGTGTTATAAAGTATCGAGACTAGAACTTTAATTATTTCTTATTTTCTATTTATAATCTTAAATGAAGTCTTGTGCACAGCTGAGCAACTTCTACAATGAAATACTCCTTCCTAGATGTCTAACCTATTATTCAAGCATCTAGATGAATCAGTGTATATTCTTAATATTTCTTTCCTTGATTTTTAAACATTTTAACGAAAGTTTATGACGAAACAGAGTTGTATAAATGTAACGCTCTCAATAATCACAAGACTAGCTGCGTCCAACTTGTTTCCTAAACTAAAAATCTATCTCATGATTAAGAGATTTTCGGCTGTGGAGTACATTAAAAGATATACGACGACACAAATTCATTCCATATCAAAAGTTTCTAAGCTTCTTCTACAAATAAAAATGTCACTAGAATTAGTGTGACGAATGCGAGTTTTGAAAAAGTTAACCTTCTTTCATTTATCATTTTTGTCTAGTTAAATACAACTTCTCTCTCGATATATTTTGAACGCACCGGCTACAATTCGAATACACTAGTTCATTAAAAGAGACAGAAAATAGATATTCTAAGAATGGATGAAATAATTAGAATTAATTGAAACGAGATGTACTCTAAGCATGGACATCGAAATGATAATGCTGAACGTAGGCTTCGGTTCGAAGATTCAAGAAGTTCCAACATGTTGTGACTGAAATAAAGGAGAACGTGAAAACACAGGTTCAAGTAAATCAATTTTTGATATATCTATTTCATTTTTAAAATTACTGACTAGTAAAAGAACTTCATGTGTAAATAGTTATATGATGATTGAATCCCCTGATTTCGAATAGGAAAACTGACAAACATATATTCATTTTTCATTGTGCATTATATAGGAATTATGCAAAAACAATCATGCACATGAAGTTTTTAGGGTCTGCTGTTGCACAGCTAAATATTCGAGGTAATAAATTACCAGAGCTATATCTGTATTCATAGATAAGGTAATATCTATGAAGACAAACAGTTTTTGGTTCGATACTACCATTAAAGTTTATTTCATTTGTTGTTTTCTGACATATATTAATAAAACAAGACATGTAAAATTGCAGGGATAGAAAGATGAAATGATAAAAAAAAGTTGCTTGTATCCAATCTATATTGACGTAAACACCAGTGAGCCAAATTTGCAATCGCAAAACATCTGAATCGGGGTTGATTATTATGTATAAGCTTGCATGTGCTTGCGAATAATTAGAGAGCGCAACATAATGGTAAAATGTTGTTTATTCATATATATGAGAAGCGAGGCACACACACACAAACGTTCAGAGAGAGAGAGAGGGGGGAGAGAAAGAGAGAGTGATACTAACGTATTTACAATCATGTACCCAGAGAAAAGTATCCAAAATTATACATCTAATTTTTGTGTTGGTGAATGCGAGTATATTAACTATCTTCAGTTATGCCAATCATAGCCAAATATATTCATTTGAATGTGTACTCATGTTCATGTAAATGAAGAAATAAAGGAATAGATAAATAGATGCTTGCGTGCATACACTTCCAACTAGCCTAATGTGTATTCGTATACGTATGCATTCGTGTATAACGTGAAAATCAGGAAAAAGAAAGAGAGAAGAATAAGCGAAGAAAATCATGAAAAGATTGAAAACTAATATTTGCAATTATATATCGCTAAACATAAGAAAAGTATTAATTTATATGTACTTGCGTGTGTATATGTGTATTTATGATGTATCGCACATTCATATGTTAAGGAAGTAGGAATTTTCAAAGTTTAGTGGTGACTGGTCCGTTTATGTTATCGCAATATAAATATCGAAGTCGACACACTAATAGGAGTAAAATTTATGATGGGCGCGAATTGCGTCGTAAATCCGCATCATCCCGTGCTTTCCCCAGTCATCGGTTTGTTGAAAGAATGGACTCTTAAATGTATATGGTGTTAGTAAATCAAATCTTATTGGATCTTACGTACACACTAAGTTAAAATAATTCGCTGTTCATGAAATTGAAGCATAAAGATAATTAATGTTGGCAACTTTTATTAAATCTTAATAGCTCTTTTGAATAAATGAAACATGGATGTTTTACATATATAAACAATGTACATAGAGGTAAAGAAAGTGCATTTCTTTTGAGACGGATTGACGAATCTAGTTGACAACTTTACTTCAAGGAAGAAAACAAAAATAGATATTTTCGATGAGAAAGATTTTGATGGAAATTAGTCGTTTATTTTATTACCATTTTACCAACTGTGATACAATTTATGATTAAAAAGTATCAATACTAAATAATAATTATTATTATTTACTCCTTTAGAGTTTTTCACATCAGTGTTAGCTGATGGTTTTTCACTGGAGTTTGAGTGACAGCAAGTCTCCTCAAGTCTCCAGGACTCGTCTCAGGATTCTGGTCGTTCTTAGCAATGCTGTCGTTTGGATAGTCTCTTCCCGTCCGCTAACTTCCAAGTCCTCCAGGTCTTTTAATAATCCTTTAGTTATTGTGCCTAACGCACCAATCACGATTGGCACAATAGTTACTTTCATGTTCCACAGCTTTTTCAATTCTCTAGCAAGGTCGAGGTACTTGTCCTTCTTTTCACTTTCCTTCAGATTTATTCTGTGGTTCGCCGGGACAGCAAAGTCGAAAATTTTGCATATTCTCTTCTTTTTTTTTTTTTGTTGATTATTATGAGGTCTGGTCTTCAGGCCGGGATTAGTTGATCCGTTTGTATGTTAAAGTCCCATAGGAGTTTATGCGTGTCATTTTCTAGGACACGTGCTGGGTTGTGCATATAACATTTGTTGATGTTGTCAAATTTAAATTTCCTGCATATTTCCCAGTGGATCACCTTGCCGACCCAGTCGTGACTCGCCTTATACTTCTTCTGTGCTAATTGCTGCATTCGCTTATTATGTAGTTGATCATTTCGTCACTGTCACCGTATAGCCTACAATTACTGTTTTGTTGCGTCTTATCTATTCTCATTTTCATATGATTGGTTCTTATGGCGTTGTCCTGTGCTGCTATTCGGAGGGTTTCTGTTTCTCTCTTAAGGTTTTTTTTTCTTAGTCGGGTCCAGGTTTTCAGCGCCACATTTTTGTTTCCTAGTTGTTGTCATTCTTTCGTCTAGAAACATACATATATATATGACATGAATGTAAGAACAAAATAAATAAATTAAAAAAATACAAATCTCTTCGTGGACCTTCCTATTTAAAAATATATCCTTATTTTTTTCTTTGAATCCCATGGGGGTTGAGCACTCTGGCCGCCCCCTAGCGTAATGCAAAGCTCTTCGTAAGAATTGAGCACTCTGGTAGCCGATAGGGTATTAAAAAATGTAAACAAAGGCTGCTGCTGCTGTTGCTAAAAATAAAATACCTTAAAATTCCCTTAGCCAACGTAGTCCGCTTGTAGTCTGAAACCTTAGTCTATCGTAAAGTTGGACGGGTTTCGATCCCGGCTTCGAGCGTCCTGCGGGTCTAGCCACACTGAAGAGTTCTGATAGAACGAAACAGTCTGTCTGTGGATGACAATATATATATATATATATATATATATATATATATATGTGTGTGTGTGTGCGTGTGTTTGTGTGTGTGTGTGTATACATATATATACTGTATTACTTTCATATATATATGTATCGGTTTCTCGGGATGCATACTCCCCTTCCCTAAAAAGGGGGACCTCGGATTAGCCAAAAACTAACATCCATAGCTGCCAAAATCTACAATGCCCTACTGCGAAACCGAATAGAACCCAAAATCGACAACATACTTAGAAAAAACCAAAATGGCTCCCGAAGAAATAGATCCACGACCTTACAAATATTAACCATCCGCAGAATCCTTGAAGGTGTACGGGCAAAGAACCTACAAGCGACATTAATATTTGTCGACTTTACCAAGGCTTTCGACTCCATTCACAGAGCAAAGATGGAACAAATCCTACTAGCGTACGGCATACCTAAAGAAACCGTAGCGGCAATAACGATTCTCTATAGAAACACTAAAGTAAAAGTACGATCACCAGATGGAGACACAGAATACTTCGACATTGTAGCAGGAGTACTACAAGGGGACACGCTGGCTCCGTATCTCTTTATCATTTGTCTAGACTACGTACTTAGAACATCGATTGACAAAATCAAAGAGAATGGCTTCGAACTGACGAAGAAAAGAAGCAGAAGATACCCCGCAACAACAATTACCGACGCCGACTACGCCGATGACATAGCGATACTGGCAAATACACCTGACCAAGCCGAAACACTTCTGCATAGTTTGGAACGAGCAGCAGCAAGCATAGGCCTCTATGTTAATGCACACAAAACGGAATATATGTGCTATAACCAAACGGGGGACATCTCCACTCTAAAAGGAACCCCTCTTGAACAAGTAGACAAATTCACGTACCTAGGAAGCAGCGTCGAATCAACCGAAGAGGACATCGAAACGAGGTTAACGAAAGCATGGACAGCTATCAATAGACTATCGACTATATGGAAATCAGACCTAACCGATAAAATGAAACGCAGTTTCTTCCAGGCAGCGGTCACATCGATACTGCTATATGGATGCACTACATGGACGCTAACAAAACGGCTGGAGAAGAAACTAGATGGCAATTACACAAGAATGCTGCGTGCAATCCTCAACAAGTCCTGGCAGCAACACCCCACAAGACACCAACTGTACGGCCACCTGCCCCCTATCACGAAAACTATTCAAGTTAGGCGAACCAGACATGCAGGACATTGCTGGAGAAGCAGAGATGAACTCATAAGAGATGTACTCTTATGGATCCCCACACATGGCCGCGCAAAAGCAGGACGACCAGCACGAACGTACATTCAGCAGCTATGTGAGGATACAGGTTGCTGTCCTGAAGACCTACCTAGGGCGATGAACGATAGGGAGGAGTGGCGAGAGAGGGTCAGGGATATCCGTGCTGCCAGCACGATATGATGATGATGATTTCCATATGGAGAACAAATATCTTATTTACCATTAAATCATTATGACGTTTTATTTATCAAATCCAACATGACATAAAATCCTGTTTCCTCTTCACCTGAAAAATCCAATAGATTTTTATTATTCTTTCCTTTGACCAGCTTCTGTGACCTATTCTTTTACACACGCACACACACACGCTCGTGCAGAAATACCCCCGTGCATACACACACATAAACACACAATAATACGTATATACAACTTTTTTCTTTCATTTTGTAAATATATTGTAATTTTAATTTCCATGCACTCTCATTACGCCGTTATCAGTTCTCGATTTATAAAAGGAAGATTAAATATAGACGATCTCCTGAATTTAGAAACAAGGAATAAAGGCTAAATTGTGGGATTAAGTAAACTTTATTACTCTTTATATTTTTTCATCTGAGCGGTAGCCTCTGCATTCCAATGCTGTTTACAAGGTGACTTGTGCAAAGATGATTTCCTGTGATAATATACCAACCTAAATTGTTAGAAAAGGACAAATAATAGTTCAACTGCTCTCGTTTTCTTCTTTTTTTATCTAAACTATAAATTTTCTTACCTGTTTCAAGTTTTATTTGGTCCAAGCTTAATAGGAACTGTATACCTCTTGACTCTCTTTACAATATCCATATTCTTTACCAAATTCCCCTCATTTGCTTCAACCAGGCGAAGTAGCAACCCCGCTCAAAATCCCAAGTCCATGGCAACAAGTCTATCGACTCCCCAGTATAATTTGTACTGTAAATATAATCTGAAAAAGTCTTTTATATCGTTTAGAAAATAATGGCCGTTTTCTATTTTAAATGTATAATAAAATCGGACATTATTTCCTAAATAACAAAGCAATTTATTGTTCCTATCTTTTACTCTCCCTGTCGCTTTTGTATGTATACATGCACGCACACACGTATCTATCTATCTATCTATCTATGTTCACTTTTTTCTTTCTATTTCATTGGCAATTTAATAGCTTATTTTTCAATTCCACGTAAAATAGGTGGAGTGATATTTTGTTATTCCCTCAGTAAAATGTCGGTCGGACATCTGGCGTTGACACGCGCACAATAGAGTATATCTTAGTTGAAGGAAAGACTTCCACACCCATATTCATTGACAAAATACTTACAGATGGACATGTAAATAATGTAAGAAAGTCTCATTTCTCTTGGCCCGTTATCTTAATATTTGCTATTTTTTGTTGTTGCTGCATTAGTTACACCCTCTATTCTTACGCTCAGTAATATACTGCGATTTGAGTTTGAGTATAAAAGTCTAACCATCGATGTGTGACTTGCAAAAGAGGACTATTTTCTGATAGGTTTGTATAAAAACAGACAATGAATTAAAATTAAAGTAATCTGTACGAACGATGAGTTTAAACGTGGGAATTTTATAATTTTACATTTATTCTCGGCGATCAATAAACCCTTTAGCGTTTCATCCAGCAAAGAAATTGTTAAAACAAGAAAAGAGGTCACAATTTAATAAGTACCTTGTTTATAATAAAACTAAATGTGCCATGAATCCTGTTGGGTTTTGACTGTAACGAGTGTCTCAAATGATATTGATATTTCTATTTTGGAAGGAGTGATGGATGATTAAAGATATAATTCGGCGCAAATGTAGACATTAAAATCTTATCATTCAGTTGCAAATAGGACAATAAATTTCATCTCAAAATATATTGCTCATATGAAAACTCTTTCTGTGCCAAGATGTTTTGTGAATTACGAGAACATATAAACAAGGTTAACCAGACCATTGGCTTAATGACAAGAGTGTTCACCAATGGTTAGGGAGACCGGGATTCAATCCCTGGTCGAGTCATACCAAAGACTCAAAAATAGTACTTGATGCCACCTTGCTTGACACTCTGCAAATACAGATCAAGGATAAAGTGGAGCAATCCAGGGATATGAGTAGCGTTCTTCCCTACACCTTGGTGTAGTAGCTATTGAAAAGGGAGTCTTCGGGTTACCCTCGACTGCGGTCGCCAACTTTACTTACATATAAACAAGGTGTTCTCAATAAGTATGGAAACTGAAGCTGTATTTCCAAAGACAGAAATGAATAATGAAGGAAACTTTAATATTCTTGAAAATTATTCCGACAAATTTTCCATTGGTCGAAGCACTTCTGAAAATCCACACTGTTAATTCTCGAAAAAAAAACTCTCTGAGAACTAGATCTGTTAAGTTCCGTGGATATTGAACCTTTAAAATCCTACTCATTTTTTGTCAAAAACAGTTGAAAACATTGTATTGATATTCTTTTAAATTCAGAAGAAACCTCTCAAGATATACATCTATACAGCAGTCTAAGTGTCTAGTCTTGGTCACTTCATTATGTTAGTTGCTCACCTGTTCACTCGCCATCAAGTTGATATTTACCAAATGTGAATATTTAATCTCGATATTTTTGGTCACTCCACGTAATGATGATTTTCGTAAAATCTAGATAATAAGTTATGGATAGTTTGTTCTTCAGGATAATTGATTTTGATTAGAATTGATAATTCAAAGATCTGAAAAAACACATAATGAATATTGAAGAATAAGAAAAGATAAAAGTCTTATATTGTGAAACAAGATGAACTTGAGGAAATAAATAAATAAAATACAACTAAAAGTAAAGATTGTATTTTAATGAAAATGAAAAAGCAGAGAAACTCATCGAAAAAATTTGAAATGGGGAAAAACATCGATAAAAGTGCGAGTAAAACTCAGACGTACACAAGTGAAAGACGATCAAAGAGAGTAAAAAAAATCATCAAGGAAAAGGTATAACAACTAAAATTTAAAAGAGTAAAACGGATAAAAATGGGAAAAAGTGAGGAAAAAAAATAAAACTTAAACAAGGAAGAAGAAACTTAGTTTAAAAAGAAAGATATTATTTGAAGAATAAAAATCAGAAGTAGCTTGGAAATATAAAATTAGACCAGACACAAAATTGTACATAAAAAGTTGTGGATGTGATAAAAATTTTAATATAAATCGCTTAAAACTGAACGAAATCATTAGAATAGCGTCAGTCCTTTTGATGCGAGATGAATCAAAAGTGCATTAATATTTGCTGCTTGCTAGAAATTTGATGAGTTACATCCCTTTCTGAAGGCAATTTTGCTTACAAAAGATTGACAACAGAAAAAGATTTGTTTATTAAGATTTTCTTTTGCACTAATATTAAAAAGTTAGAAGAGTAATCAGGAAAAATATCAAGTTTACAATTTGCTTATGAGAAAATTATAAAATGAGAAGAATCAAATTAAGCAATATTGACATCGATGCTCAACACAACAATGAGATGTTAGAAGGTGACAGTTGAATAATGGTGATGGGCTCAGGAAAGCCAAAGGAAAATCATTTAAAGAAATAAATGAAAAAAGAATTTCATAAAGATAAATTATAAAATATAAACACAGAACAAATATAAAGTGAAAATATTAAATGAACGAAAGAAAATAGCAACAAGTAAACGAAAAACGTAAGGATATAAAAATAGAAACTGTAAAGAAAGAAAGGAAAATGAAGTAATAAAGGGAAATGATAGAAAAGGAAACTATAAAGTTTGTAAGAGAGAAACTAAAAAGAAAGATATAAAGAAAGATATAAAGGAATAAGTTGATGGACATAAAGAAATAAAGATTAAATTGAAACCATCATCATCATCATCATCATCATCATCATCAAATCGTACTGATAGCATGTTATTTCTCGACACACTCGTCACCCATCCCTATTATTCACCACTTCTGGCAGGTCGTCTGGACTGCGTCCAGTGTCTGCACATAGCTAATTTATATGTTCTTACTAGTTTGCCCACACTGGTGCTTCCATGTATAGGAATCCATCAGAAAATCTCATGAGTTCACCTATACTTCTTCTGCCCTTGATGTCTCATTCGTTTTACTTTGATGATTTTTGCGATAGTAGGTAGATGACCGTACAGCTGCTGTTTTTGTAGAGTGTTGCTATTAAGATTTATTCAAAACAAAACGTAGTATTCTTGTGTAGCTTCCAAACATCCTTTTTTCCATTCGTTTCGTTGGCGTCCAGGTGGTACATCCATACAGAAGTCCTTACCCAGTCACAGCTTGGAAGAAATCCTATTTTATTTTATCAAAGTGATCAGATTACCATATGATAGATAACCTGTCAATAGCAGTCCACGCCTTTGCTTTACTGATATTTGATATGTATTTTTAGTAGATGAGATATTGCTGCTGGGATATTTGAACTGGTCCACTAATTTTTGCGGCTTCAATGAAAAATAAATAATCCATATATATATATATATATATATATATATATATATATTGGCTAGAGTCATAATTAATTTCCGTTTTAGTAAAATAAAATTTATTCATGCATAATTTAACAATGAATTAATTTTAATATATTCTAGTATATCCGCTATTATTTTGAATCACTTCTCGCCAGTTATCAGGAAGGGTGTTGAGTCTTCTCCAGTAAAATTCGGCTGGTTTCCAGCTCAAGAAGTTTACCTCAAATGTTTTCACCAGATCTTCGAAAGAATCTTTTTCTTATTCAGAACATTTTGTAGAAAACAAAGTAATATAAATCTCTTGGTGCAAGGAATAAGGAATATGGTGGACTGTCTTCTCACCTGACGTAGATGAGTACTTCAGCTGTTACTAAATGAAATATTAAAATCTATTAGAGCAATACTGCCTCAGATAAATAACAATTCGGCCTCTGTCCTCAATTAATTTCTTCAATTACCTTTAGTCGTATGTGGTAACCCTCACAGAATTTAGGACTTAACTCTATACTTAAATTATGGTGATAAAATGTTTTCATTCAGCCGTTCATGCCTTGTAAGTCTCTTGCATCAGCCAATTTCTGCTTTTTTCACTGCTATGTAGTACGGAATAATTTACTCCCGTTATTCAAGTAAAGGATTAAGTCCTAAATTCCCGAAAGTTGAGTACGACAAATGTCAACTGAAGAAGGCCGGAGAGTACAGAACCCGAAAGGTTGTATGTTTTGTAATAGCAGCCTGCCATGTTAAGAGGATAATAAAAGTTTCTATCCTTATGAATATAGACAGATATGATTAAACATATATGTAACGAATAATGCAAAGGCTGGGCATTTGTAATCGAGGTTTCTCTAGAAAACCGTGTATCAGTACCTTAATAAGTTTTGGATTATGCATCTTTTAAAAACTGCCAGCATATTTTCTAGTGGACACGAGTAAATTATATTCTTTTTCCATTGGATCTACGGTCAATCGCTCTTCTTTTCTTTTTTCTTGGGTACACCATAATAGGCAAAAGAGTAGAGTTAAAACTTGCTGCTTTAAGCTTCTATCATAAGTTCTTTTTACATAAGAAAAAGAAAATAAAAAACAAACGCAGAGTAAACTATACAACCTTTAATTTCAAAAGATCACCAAACTCCAGTCTACATGGGGCTGTACCAATTCTGGATACATTCGTTTCAAAAGTCTCAATACTTTTCTTGGCAAAACACAGGATTTGCAAGGACTGCAACCTCCATAGCCATGAGATTTAACTCAATAACATTCCCCTTTTCCTAAACTGTATTTACATTCCAAGAATGTCGATGATAAATAAGACTATATAACTTCACACCATATCAAATGACGAGTTACTTTGACCAATAAAAAGTTGCTGCAGTAAGTGCCTTAAATGGGAAGGAGTGTGTTTGAGAAAATTAACATTTCATTTGTATTTTTTTCTGTACTTTTTTATCATATGTGGTACATTCAATAGGTTTCCAGACTTTTTTTGTACAGGCATTTTAAATTGTCTAAGACTCTTGAAAATTTAGTATGTTATTGCTATACGTTTTATGAGAAACTGACCAATTTTTATGATTTTAGCTTCAAATGAACAGCTACAGCAGCAATTGGAATACACCATACTAAAGCCTGATCGTCACAGCTGGGGAATTTCAAAAATGCAATCTGGACGTGAGGAAGAACGATATGCAATAACATTCTGTTTTAAACTTGGAAAAATGCCACAGAAGCGTATGGAATGCTTCAAACTGATTTTTTACCATCTTGCATGAATCGAGCATCAGTTTTTGAGTGGCATAAGAGATTCAAGGAAAGCTGGAAGTCAGTGAAGGATGATGAGAGATGTGGGTGGAGGATGCAAGTCAAGACACCAGAGTTGATTGGTCAAAGGGTTAGGCTGCAGGTTACTATGTTGTGGTTTTAAGGGAGTTCAGAGAGAGATTCCGTCAGAAGAGCCCAGCTCTCTTCGAATCGGGTCAGTGGCATTTTCCACCAGGACAATACACAAGTTCACAACTCCAACCTTGTCACAGACTATTTGACCAAGATGGGCATCAAAATATTTCGTCACCCTCCCTATAGTCGATACCTTGCTACCTGTGACTTTTGCTTATTCCCTCAGAGGCTGTCGTTATGAGACAATTGAGGAGATGAAAGAGGCTGTGACGAAGGTCATTGACACTCTCATACAAGAGGACTTCCATGGGGACTTACAGATGTGGGAACGGTACAAGTGCATTGCAGCCGGGGGAGATTACTTCGAAGGGGACTAGAGTTTCATGCGTGTACTATCACTAAAAGTGCCCATGCGAAAAAAAAGTCTGGAAACTTATTCAATGATCTTCGTACTTCTTACTTTTTCGTAAAAATCTACATATATGTACGATTATTGTTCTGGATATATTTGAGTGCCCATCAGCTAATATTAGAATTTGTATTTCAGTTTATATGACTATATCTTTTTGAAGCTGTGATTATGTTCATACGTGTGTGCATATCATATGTAGAGGTTTAATCATCATATAACCAAGAGCCCGGCAACAATAAAAGCGAGCTCCCAACGTCGGCGAGATCCTACCGCCCCAATTGTCGTTAAATGTCTTGAACGTTTACTTCGAAATCTCATTACTGTCAGCGCATCCCTTTTAATTTATATCATTCCCCTTCGATATCTGATTCGACCGGCCTTTTCTCTTTCATCTTCACTACAGCCTTACTATCCGGCCAAGTTGATTCCTTCGACTTCCAATAGCCGACATTTTGTTGTCCATTGATCCATTACTAGTTGATCTTCGACCTTATTCCGCTCACTATTTCCGATTGGTAGTGACTCATCAAGCTAGCAACGTTAAGCGGTTGTAATGTTAGTCACAAAATAATCAAAAGTAACATGCCAGGTCGATTCGATACACTGTCTATGACATCACTGGTTAAATATGACACTGATCATCTGACCCGATCATTACATTCCCCTCCGCTTTATTGGAAGGATTGTAGCGGAAATACGTGAACATAAACAGCGAACGTGTATTAACATACAAATCAATATACAAACAACTATTCAATAAGTTATATATATATATATATATATATGAATGAATGAAAATACAAATTCTTATATAACAACCTCATATAAGCACATTGTCATTACTGAGTAAATACATATTTACATGACATTTTTGATATCCTGTGATTATACTCGCGTCTCCACAGATAAAGACAGATACAGAAAGACAAAGAGATACATAGTCGTTTAGATATAAACACACACACTGACACTCAAACGCACATTCTCACATCTATGAACAGATACGCACACGCGCATGCATACACGGAGACACACATCTATCTATCTATATATATATATATATATAAGAGTGGATTTTGACTTGCTCTCGACTAAAGTATATAAGCACGTATACACATGATTGTGTGAACTAGAAAAGAATATTGTGACATTATGTAAACATGGCATTATATATATATATATATATATATATATATATATATATATATATATAAGGATGAGGGTATGTGGCTAGGTGTGTATATATGTTGGGTTGAATGTATGTACCTCTGTATCATTATGTATAAACGTTTATATCCATATAAACCATTGTTCACCTGACTTTAAATCCCAATATAAGACTACTATATAATCACGGTGTGTATGCCATAAATTTGAAAGAGAAATCATTCACTGATGCATGATATGACCTGGGGTGACTGTTAATTTCCTCAACAGAAGATACTTAATCAACCAACTTCACCTAACTCTATATTCACTTTCCTTTAATTTGTTTTTGAAAGTATGCTTCAAGTATGCACCATTATATTGGCATTAGGCTGAAACACCAAGCCCATCACGATGATTTTTAGGTGATAAAAGGTAGTTCCCGTCGATGGACCGTAAACAAACTTTTGACCGCATGTCTAGTTAGACATATGTTTTTAATATAATATAACACATGATTCCATTGTGTACCCATTGTAACAGAAACCAGTGAAGATATCAATGCTTTTGATGAGGAAAGAATGGTGGATTCTTATAATATTACACAGATATTTCTGTCATATCAAATATTTGCTTCATTAAAAAAGGACATTGAGGGCACACTTACCCCCTACAAAATTAATCATTTAGATTAGAAATTTCTTTATTCTAAACATTAAAATATTTGAAATGCATTTTTAAGTTAAATATCGCTCTGATGTGCAGCTTTTGTTTGGTTTTCGTTACATACACATATCTATCTATCTATCTATCTATCTATCTATCTATCTAAGACAGAGCCAATTTCAAATCCAAACAAGTAAAAACATTTAGATTAAAAAATGTTCACCGTTACGTGTTTGTTTCATGCAGTAAACAGTTCAGATTTAATACAAATTTAGGATGATTATATATATATATATACATATATATATATATATATATATATATATATATATATATATATATATATATATATATATGTATATATATGGTGCATTCAATAGGTTTCCAGACTTTATTTTTACAGGCATGTAAAATTGCCGTAGACTCTTGAAAATTCACTATGTTATTGCTATACGTTTTATGAGAAACTGCCCAATTTTTATGATTTTAGCTTCAAATGAACTGCTACAGCAGCAATTGGAATACACCATACTAAAGCCTGATTGTTACAGCTGGTGAATTTCAAAAATGCAATCTGGACGTGAGGAAGAACGATATGCAATAACATTCTGTTTTAAACTTGAAAAAAATGCCTCAGTATGGAATGCTTCAGACTGCTTTTGGAGCATCTTTGCATGAATCGAGCATCAGTTTTTGAGTGGCATAAGAGATTCATGGAAGGCAGAAAGTCTGTGAGGGATGATGAGAGATGTGGGAGGAGGAATGAAGTCAATACACCAGAGTTGATTGGCCAAAGGGTTAGGGTTAGGATGAAGTTTTACTATGATGAAGTTTTAAGGGAGTTCAGGAAGAGATTCCTTGGGAAGAGGCTAGCACTCTTCAAATCAGCTCAGCAGCATTTCCACCAGGACAATGCACCGGTCAACAACTCCATCCTTGACTATTTGACCAAGATGGGCATCAAGACAGTTCGTCACCCTCCCTAGAGTCGAGACCTTGCTACCTGTGACTTTTGGTTATCCCCTAAACTCAGAGGCTGTCGTTATGAGACAATTGAGGAGATGAAAGAGGCTGTGACGAAGGTCACTAATACACTCACATAAGAGGACTTCCATGGGGCCTTCCAGAAGTTGTTGGAACGGTACAAGTGCATTGCAGCCGGGAGATATTACTTCGAAAGGGACTAGAGTTTCATCTGTGTACTATCAATAAAAGAGCCCATACGAAAAAAGTCTGGAAACTTATTTAATGATCCTCGTATATATATATACATATATATATATATATATATATATGAAGATTGTTTCGGTATAAAGCTTTAAAAAAAACTCTCGGTAAAACGTGTTCAGTTTAATGTATTTTCCTGTTCATATACCTTCTTAAGAAGAAAATAAAGTAGTTTTATAATTAAAATGAATATCAAAATAATTCGGAAATATTTTGTATTTTCAATTTTTTTCATTTATCTTACGGAAATTAAATTAGATGAAATTTCCAGTTGTAAGAAAACCTTTATTCTTGCTTCATTTATTTAATTTTTCATATCGCGTTCAGCATGAACTGGAATGATATTCTAAGATATTTAATACTCTTCTAATACAAGCTGTATTTGAATTTTTCATGTTTTTTTCTTTTAATTTTGTCTTCAGACATTCCATCATTTGTCATGTCGTCTTGGTATTTTCTTTAGATTATTATTCATATTTCGTAGAACTGGAAAGTATCCGATACACTGCATACACACACACACATACACACACATACACTTTTATATATATATATATATATATATATATATATATATATATATATATATATATATATATATATATATATACACTTTTTAATAATTCAAATTCAGTGGGGGTTGGTATTTCCTCTATATTTCATCAAAACATTTCATTAACATCAAACGTATTGATATTTATGGTTTAGATCTATTTCAGCTTTCATGCAATTCACCACGTCAACAAGAATGATAAAGGAAGGTAGACAAAAGAGATGAAGAAACTACATAAAAAAAAACAGAGATAAAACTTATCAAATAAGTTGTGAACAGCTTTGTAACGTTCTTTGGAGACATTCGAACAAAAGCCCCAGCGTCAAGCAGCAAATCAATCTCGAACGGGCTTAGTAGGTTCTTTAGAGATATTAGAATAAAATAACAAACGGAATAATATCAATAAAAGCTGAATGCATACAAAGATACAAATGTTGGATTGATAAAGAAAATGCAGCGAGAGCACAAAATCCATTAATTAAATATAACTGAGCTCTTTTACAGATTGAAGCTATTGACAATGTTCATCATCTCTTAAAATGAACTGATCATACTCAGGGTATGTATTTATGTACTGGGAGGTTTAAATCGGATTCAGTTGATATGCCTCATGAACCATAGAAGAGTCTGTTACCAGGATCGAATCTGTATTTTTTGTTTTGTTTTAAATAATAACAAATACATACTTTCTAACTATATCCTTGTAATAAGAAGCTTGCTTTGTTCCTATATTTAGAAACCATGTTTTATTCTGAATAAATAATTTTTCAAGAAATTAATTTAATGGCAAGATAAAAAAACGGTAGATTGACAGAAAAGAATTTAAATCAGCAGACATCGATAAGAATAAATTCAAAATTATTTTTTATGAAGTTTTCAGTAAAAAAAAGGCTAATTTAAAAAAGTAAAATCTTAGATCTATTTGCTTAATGAGTTTTTTCGAGTAATATAATACTGCTTTTACACACACACACATACACACACACAATATATATATATATATATATATATATATATATATATATATAGGGATATGATCCCAGAAATTTAAAAAAAAACAGACAAGCAAGGATCCCAGTAATAGTGAACTCATGCGCAAACCGATTTTTTCTTTTTTAAAAATACTATTGCAGGAAGGAAAAGTTAAGTACATAATATGAAAATTTCTATTATTTTGCTTACTGGCAAAGGTAATATGATGGAAGTTTTTATGATAATATTCTAAAGGTTAAATCCAGTAATATCTTAACGGAATTGTCATAAAATTGTCATCTAATACTTCTCTTAATAGACTTGCAAAAACACATAATACAGTAATTACTTTAAGACCAATCCTTTCTGGCATTGAACCACACAAAAACACCAAGTCTTCAGCCAAAATATAATCACCCTCTCTTATGTACTATTAGTATTTCACACATTAGGTTTTCTGGTAATTTACTTTAAAAAATAATATTGACATAAAAAAGCAAATCTTTGACCATCAAAACATAATCTATAATCATTCTTTAAAGCAAATGCGTTAAACGTTTAGAAAAACATATCTGGGAAGGTAGCATTTATAACCTTAACTAGTTAAAGAAATTGATAAAAATTCGCATACTAAGTAATAACTTTTACTCAAAAGACAGAGACGTTCATCGTGTAATGGATACCATCGTAGGGAATGGACACGGTAACCTAAGTTCAAACCCTGGCTGTTTATATTTTCTCATAGTGCTAATGTTCATAAACTCTTGGGAAAGGTATGAATCCAACTATTCTCTTTCCATAAATGGCTATTGAAAGGCAGACTGGGCTTTTTAACCTTGTTATAGTAACCAACCAAGGAGAAAGAAAAAATCTAAATTCAAAGCTTTACAACTCCACTCAAAAATAGTCCTTGTGACGCATCTTGCTTCTGAGGAGGGGTTTGATATATATATATGAAAGCTACATTTCATGAAATACAAATGAAGAAGATTATTGAAAGCAAAAAGAGATAGGAAAAGTCTACTCGAGAAAAAAGAGCAGAAAAAAAGATAAGAGAGATATGAAAGAAAGAGAGTAGAAAATGCAGAAAAGGAAGAAAAGGGAACATACTAACGAGAGGAGGTGACAAGAGAGAAAGTTGAAAGAGAACAGAAAATAGCACAAAAGACCGAAGAGAAGGGAAAACAGAGGGAATAAAAGAAGCGGTATATGATTAAAAACTCTTGAAGTTTTTTATGGCTCTTATCAACTTAGAGTACTTAATTGAATGAAAGACTGGAGAAAATAATAACATAACAAAAACGAAGTTTGTTCACCTTTTCTGAAACATTTTGCTTTGGGGATTTGAATAGAAAAGCATTTAGGCGAAGAGCTGATTTTAGAAATCTACAAAAATAAGATAAAAATGAATTAACTGAAGAAAAGAAATAACAACCATAATAATAATTAATTTCTATCCACGAGAGACCGGCTATTGAAATGAATAGTTACATAGAAGAAACAAATATACCGAAATGGATGACTAAATGATATAAATATGCTCCAAAATTGAAAACCCCTAACAGCTACAGACCCATAACGTGCCTGCCGATGATATGAAAAATACTAACAGCAGAAATTAGTGAGAATATTCATTTTTCGCTTATAAGCTCTGAACTGTTCTCCGAAGAACAAAAAGGATGCCTCAAGGGAACAAGAGAAAAAGATCTTCTATACATTGATCAACACATACTCAAGAAGAACAAAAACAGCAGAAAGAATGTAGCTATGACGTATATTGACTAAAAAAGTAATACGATATGGTCCTACAAAGCTGGATGATCGACCGTCTCAAAATGTACAAGATATCCGTCAAAGTTATCAAGTTTACTGAGGAATCCATAAAAACTGAATTGTGGAATTGACAAGAGGAGGAAAAAGATTAGTGGAAGTGAAAATCCAGAGATGTATATTCCGGGGTGATGCGCTATCGCCATTATTGTTTATAATAACGATGATGCCACTCACATACTTAGGGAATATACTGGTTGATACAAACGTCATAAATTGCACGATAATATTAACCCCATAATGGACATGAACGACATCAAACTATTTGCAAAAAATGAAAAGGATTAAAAATACTAATACAAGTCGTGAGGATATAGAGTCAGGATATTGGGATGGACTTTGGCATTGACAAATGTGCCATACTAATAATAAGAAGCGGAAAACAAGAAATGTCACAAAGAATGGAACTACCAAGTTAAAAAAAACCAGAACACTCGCAGAAAAGGAAGCTTACAAGTACTTGGCAATATTGGAAGCGGATAGCATCAAACAAGCGAAGATGAAAGAATAAATGAGTATTTCAAGAGAACGAGAAAACTACAAGAAACCAAACTATAAAGTAGAAATCTCATCAGAGGGATAAATCATGTAAGATACTCGGGACCATTTTTTAAGTGGACGCGGGGAGAACATTTACCAATGTACCAGGGAACAAAAAATATACACGATGCGAAATCTCACACAAGAAGACGTGGACATGGCTAAGAAAGGAAAATCTTAAGAGAGAAACTGAATCTCTTCTAAAAGTAGCATAAAACAACACCATCGAGACCAACTATGTCAAGGAAAAAGTAAAAAAGACGCAAACAAATAGCAAATGTAGCCTATGTGGTGATAGTGACAAAGCAATTAGTCATATAATCACAGTGGTCAACAACAAATTTGTTGTCTGCGATGGTTCAGGGTGATCATGTCGAAAAGAGATCAGTTTGAAGACATAAAATCTCGAAAACTTCCAAAGATTGGTGGCTCATTGTGATGAAATCCCAGTGCCTATCTTCGGAAAACTTCCTGACATTAGTGACGAAGATGCCTCCACTGTTGAAGGACATGAAGACGAAGAAGTAGTTCTTGAAGATAATGCACCACATCCATTTTCCCAAAAGGAGTTGAATGATTTAGTTTGCTACGTCAGCTTGTTAAAGGACTCTGCCTAACTATTGGCATCCAGATTGAAGGAAAAAAACTTCTCTCTGACAGTGCTCACATCAGCTTCTTCCGTAATTGGTATCAAGAGTACCTCTGTTTTTTCTCTACAGTGAAGGACTTGGTGTATTGTGCAAATATTGCGCAGCTTATGCTCAAGCTTGGAGTGTCACAGTACGAACCGAAAGATTGGAGACTGCTCATTGACAGCAGCAAGCAATCACTGAAATGTGTTCTGCTACACAACAGGAACCAGTTTGCCTCTGTACCCATTGCTCACTCGACTACACTAAAGGAGAAATATGAAGCGGTGAAGTATGTACGGGAGAAAATTGTTTATGATCAGCATAAGTGGTTTATTTGTGTTGACCTGAAGATGGTGAACTTTTTGGGGGACAACAGTCTGGCTTCACCAAGTACCCATGTTTTCTGTGCATGTGGGATGGTAGGGACGGTGCTCAGCAATACACGAAGAAGGACTGGCCTTTGTGGGAGGAATTGCTGCCTTGCAAAGAAAGTAACGTTATCAACGACCCTCTGTGGACAGAGACAGAATACTCTTCCCACCGTTGCAAATCAAGCTCGGCTTAATCAAGCAGTTCACCAAGGCTCTGGAAAAGGATGGTGACTGCTTCACCTACTTGATCCCTGGCTTTTTCAGGATTGACCATGGATAAGTTGAAAGCTAGACCATACAGTAAATTTAAATAAAGCGAGAAGAGTGATGAATACATAGACCTTGCCAATGAACCAAAAAGATTATGAAACATGAATGTGACGGTGATACCAATTTTAATTTGTGCACTTGGAACAATCCCCCAAGGATTGGTAAAAGAATTAGAAGATTTGGAAATAAGAGAACCAGTGGATCGGCTAGAGTACTCAGAAGAGTTCTGGAAACTTGAGGAGACTTGCGATCACTGAAACTCCAGTAAAAAAAAAAAACATCCGCTAAGGCTTGTAGGAAAAAACTATTGAAAGCCTTGGTAAAGTTGATTTTTAACTGTATCTTAAAGAAACTGATTTATTTTAATTCAGTTAACGGTTAGTGTAATTTTTTTGATATTTCAATAGAAATAGAATTAAACTAATCAAACTTAAAATATTTATATGACTGATAAAGAAAATTCCACGGAAAACTTGACCTAATGGTATTTTTAAAAGCATTTTTGAAACGTAAAAATGCAATTTACCTACTTCATCGTTTATTTTTGATAAAACTTATCTGCTTATTTCAATGAAACATTTTCAACGCAAATATCCGCTGAATTTATCTTCAAAATTTATTTTCATTTTTAATTTAAACTCGTTTATGATTTTAATTTTGAAGGTTCTTCATTCATTATAAAAACTTCCTGGAAGTTTCTGAGATTTTGTTATTAAATAAACGTGTGTTTAACTAATCAAAGTCGTAAAGATTCATTCAACCGGAGAATTTTGAATAGAATATTGAATATCCTGTTTAATTTTCCACCTTATTTAACAGGTGTGTAAGATTAATGAATAATTGTGGATAACTACCCTTGTATAGCCGTTATCACAGTCATTTGGCAAGTATTTCTTTAATGCTTCACTGAGAGAAGGCATTTCCTGTTTTTTCTCTTTAATTCGCTTGAATTCCTTTTCCTTTAGATAAAAATACATTTTTTTTTTTGATTACTGAAAACTCTATTCGAAGTTCAAAAATGTTAAACATCTGAAGTCATTCTTTAGTTTATAATAAAGCTTATGTTTTTTTTTAAATTTCATCGTTTTATCATCATTAGACGATTTTATAAATGCAGTGAATTAGATAACATCAAAATACGTCACCCTGTGAATTGCAATGTTCATTATCATCAATCGGAGAGGCAAAAAATATCTTAACGTAAGTAAAATATGAAAGTAATAAATCAAACATTTTTATCAATCTTATATCATTATTACTCATTAGAGTTTTTCACATCATCGTAAGCTGATGGTCTTTCATTGGAGATTGAGTGACAGCAAGTCTCCTCAAGTCTCCAGGACTCTTATCACATTATTTCAGTTTTATTCTGTGGTCAACCGGGACAGCAAAAGTCAACAATTTAGCAGATTATCTTCTTTTTTTTCTTTTTTTTTTTTCTGTTGTTGATTATTATAAGGTCTGGTCTTCTGGCCGAGATTAGATGATCTGTTTGTATATCAAAGTCCGACAGGAGTTTGCCTGCGTCAATTTCTAGGAAAGGTGCTGGGTTGTGCATATGCCATTTGTTAGCGTGGTCAAATTTAAATTTCTTGCACATTTCCCAGTGGATTACCTTGCCCAGCCAGTCGTGTCTAGCCTTGTACACCTTCTGTGGCAATTTGCTGCATTCGCTTATTATGTCATTGATGGTTTCATCTCTGTCACCACAGAGTCTACATTTGCTATTTTGTTGCGTCTTATCTATCCTCGTTTTGATATGATTGGTTCTTATGGCGCTGTTTTGTGCTGCCATTAGGAGAGATTCTGTTTCTATCTTAAAGTTTCCTTTTCTTTGTCATGTCCTGGTTTTGTCGTGTGAGATATTATTATTATTATTATACATTTGAGATTTTCACATCAGCGTAAGCTGATGGTCTTTCACTGGAGTTTGAGTAACAGCAAGTCGCCTCAAGTCTCCAAGACTCTTTTTAGTATTCAGGCCGTTCTCAATAATGCTGGGGTTTGGATGGTCTCCACTCCTCCGCCAACTTCCAAGTCCTCCTGTCCCTTTGATAATCCTTTACGTACTTTACCAAAAGCACCAATCACAATTGGTATAATTGTCACCTTCATGTTCCATAGTTTTTTTCAATCCCCTTACAAATCTGAAGTACTTAACCATCTTTTCCCATTCTTTCAGTTTTATTCTGTGGTCAACCGGGACAGCAGAGTCGACAATTTTGCATATTCTCTTTTTTGTTATTGTTGTTGATTATTATTAGGTCTGGTCTTCTGGCCGAGATTAGGTGGTCCGTCTCTATGTCAAATTCCTATGGGAGTTTATGTGTGTAATTTTCTAGGACAGGTGCTGGATTGTGCATATACCATTTGTTGGTGTTGTCAAATTTAAATTTCATGCACATTTCCCAGTGGATCACCTTGTCCAGCCAGTCGTGTTTAGTCTTATATGCTTTCTGTGCTAATTACTGCATTCGCTTATTATGTGATTGATCGTTTCGCCTCTGTCACCACATAGCCAACATTTGCTATTTTGTTGCGTTTTATCTATCCTTGTTTTGATATGAGTGGTTCTTATGGCGTTGTTTTGTGCTGCTATTTGGACAGATTCTGTTTCTCTCTTAAAGTTTCCTTTTCTTAGCCAGGTCCAGGTTTTCCAGTGTAAGATGGTGTTTATTAGTCATTTAAATCGACCGTAGAGTTGTTTTTCTTCCCATTTTAGTTTCCTAGTTATTGTCATTCTGTCGTCTATTGTTTTATCAGTATCGTTTCTGATGACTGTAATCAGTCCTCCTTCGTGTTTTTCAATGTAGTCTTCGAGTCGTTGTATGGATGCGTCAGCGCTGTCTTCGGTGCTGGCAAGTCCCCTTCCTCTCTCTTTTCTAGATACATATAATCTGTCAATGTCGTTTCTGGGATGTAATGCCTTATGCATGGTCATAAATTTTCTTCTTCTTTGGTCCATTTGTTTAAGTTCATCTCTTGTCCACTTGAGAAAGGGTCCAGTATATCTAACGAGGGGTACTAGGGAGTTTTGTCTCGAGTAGTTTTGATTTGATAGTTCCATTTCGTCAGTCATGTGTCGTTTGTCACTTTTCATTACAAGAATGGCACATTTTTCTCTGCCAAATTCTATTCCTATGTCCTGACTGTATATTCTAACGGCGTATATTCTTCTTCTTCTTCTTCTTCTTCTTCTTCTTCTTCTTCTTCTTATTATTATTATTATTATTATTATTATTATTATTATTATTGTCTTTGATAACAGAAAAAAACTAGAGATAAATTTTTAATTTTTTCCCTTTAAAAATGCAGTAAAATATTAAAGAATCTATTTTAGAACTAGTTTGTTAATAATAGATAGATAACATTTACTAACAAATGAAATAAGTTTCTTAATTTTTGAACATCAAAATGTGTTTGCACGTAAGCAGACTCCAGAAATCAAAAAAGTATTATTCACTGTTTGGAAATAAAAATGATTTTTTTCAAAATCAAAATTTAAATATTTACGGAAATAATTTTCTTCCAATCAGTTTTCACTGGTGTGTATTGTATTTTGGGAAGAATTGAGAGACTTAAGAATACTGATTTGATTTTTTATTATACCATTTTACTTCTGATGGTGTTATTTTATCTTTTTTTTTTTTTTTGTTATTTATCAAATTATTTTTGACTTCATTATCAATATCAGCATTATCGAGTTATTTTTTGAAAGAGCTGAGTCCCTTCTAGAATGATTTGAAAATAGGATGATCTGCTTCATTTTTATTTATCAAGTAATTTTTCTGTAGTATTTGTGTAAATGGAATCATTAAAACATTTTATAATCCTTTTTCATTTAAATTACTTATTCTTCTTTACATTAGTCTTCCGATTTTTTTTGTAATTATGTTTGTGACTACTTAATTTTTTTCTGGGTTATTATGTAAGAACTATTAAACTATTAAATACTATAAAATAGTTTAGATTTTTTGTTTAAAATGATATATATTTAAAATAGTATATATCTAAAATAATATATATTTAAAATAGTATATATCTAAAATAATATATATGTAAGATAATATATATTTGAAATAATTTATATTTAATATAGTATATATTTGAAATAATATATATGCCAAATAATATATATTTAAAATTGAATATTTTTAAAATAATATATATTCAAAATAACATATATTCAAAATAACATATATTCAAAATAATATGTATTCAAAATGATATATATTTAAAATAATATAAATTTGTTATACTTAACTTTTTCAAAGTTCTCTGACCAGTAAAACAAATGAACAACACATCTGATCTATATTGAATTTTTCTTTTTACTTCTGTTATCTTCCTTTATATTTTTCTTTTTAAGTTCTCTTCCTTTTTTCTCTTTCCTTCTTCTTGCTCGATTCCTCCCTTTTTTTCGGTCTTCTCTTCTTTACTTCTGTCTTCACTTCTTTTTCAGTTTATATCCTATTCTCATTTATCTTTTCTCCTGTCAACTCTTCTCTTTCCTTCTCGTTCATCTCCAATTCTCTACCTATTATTCCTTTTTCATTACGTTTCTCTTCTTTTACCCTCTTTTTTTCTCATCACTCTATTTTTATTTTTTTCCTCTTTTTGTTCTGCCTTGATCCTTTTGTCTGGAAAATAATTTATTCAAATCAATCTAATTATTTCATTTTCTTAGATGAAGAATTGACTATTTCATTAATTCCATCTTATTTCTCTTGCTATTAGTTACACTAGTAATATTAATGGTAATAATCTTTGATTCATTTTAAATTAAGAAGGTTCGTTTATTTTGAATTTCAGCTTAGTATTTATATTGTTTCTTTTACTGTTTATTTCCCTGCTAGTATTAGATATAATATTATTCGAATTGCTAACATGAAAAACTATCAATCATTATTAACTAACAATACTTAAGCTGATAGCATACGGGTTTTAAGATGGTTATTGTTGTTCATAAGCTATATATAATGAGTTTGAATAAAAAAATCCAAACCAACATAAAAATATAAACATGAATCTTTTAAATTTGTGTTCATAAAATAAATATGTCTACACAGTCATTTTTAGATCATTAATTTCCTAATTTATATAATAAAAGAAATATGGAGACAATTATTTCATTACAATTTACCTTTCTAAGAATCGACGTAAAATCATGTCAAACAACATAAAACCACAAAAAAGGCTTAGCTGTCTTACTAATAAGTCATCTACATTTAATTAAACGTAACTTATTAGATTTATAAGACTTTCTTCTGGAGATTCAAAATAATCATATAGCATATATTATTACTTCATTGACAAATCATTCCTTGTTATATCTGTGAAAAAAGTTATTGCTTTCGTGCGATTCTTAAAAATGAAGTCTGTTCATTTCGGGTATCAATCGTCTTACATGTTTACCTCCCAAGTAAATGCGTTTACTTAACACACATAAAAAGGGCATTTCATTTTAGAGCGTAAAAAAAGTCCAATAACCTTTGCTGAAAATAGTTTAAAACCTTTTCAAGGAATATTAACAATAACTGAAAGTTGGTTTGGTTTGGTATAGTATCTTTGTTTTATTAGATATCAACCTTCGTGGGTTATTTAATTCGATCGCTATAGTTTTAGAACTACAGTTATACTATTCAAGACAGAGCCAGGTAAATAAGTGGATCCCTGACATTCCTTAGGGTATTACTCTAAAAATGAACGCAATAGTGATACTAGGCTTTGAATTTACTTGCACTGTCCAGCATTTTAGCCATGACGACGAGGAGCTGACCTCTGAATGTTAGGTTGAAATCTAACCAAAAATGTCGGAGACATAGTGTTCGAACAGAGAGGCAAACATTTAGCCAATTATAAGATTATCGTTTTTGATTCGGTAGATTCCTCAAAGCTTTGTTCAATTTGGTTAATATATGGGGCATCTTGCGAGAATCGTATTCCCTCAGACTCGTCAGTAACCTAACGACGCCAGTACCCTTGGCAATCAGGATAGTTGATGCATCAAACATTTCTTAATTGAAAAAAGCAGAAATATCTATGTATTTTGAGTTTTTACAAATACGTAAAAACAACTTTAAAATGAAATTTCGTACCTATCTAGTTGAAGGAACGGTAATCATGTTATGATATACGAAATTCAACTTTATGTAATTTGGGAGTAGTGGTCTCTTTGTTCTGTGATAAGTCATCGGAACAAGCAAAAGATTTATCACATTTTAAAGGAAACTGAACATCTCTACGTAACCCAATGACATTTAACCAGTGGACTTGGATTACATTTAGCCATCTTTACTGCTACAACTATTCTTTCTTTGTGCGGTTAAAACCTTTTCGTAAGATGAAACTTCTGAATTCCAAGTCATCCAATTGAGTTTTACCAACAAATACAGGAAAAGTAAAAAATTCCGAGAAAGAAATAATCTTTGGAATTTTATCAACATCTGGATGAATAATTCGGATTTCCTGGCTACAGGAAACATGTATCGGGATAAGAATTTTAAACTCGTCCAATATGACGTATAATATCCCAATCAAATATTTATCATGTTTTATTTTTTTTCTGAACTAAAACATCAGCGATCTATCATAGACTGCTCAACACCTATTTCCGTTAGAATGCCTATTTTGAATTTTCTATAAACTTCTTTGTTTGACTCATTTATTTAAACATCCCAAATGCAGTTGGCTCAAAGACTTGAATTGTTTTATTCTCTATAAGCTGGGTTTTCTAGTAACGATAACATTATGCTATTTTATTATCTTCATCCAAAAATCAAATATTTTATTTCATACATATATGAATAGAATCATTGAGAACTGGAACAAAAAGCATAAAAAGAAATAATTTTAAATGATGATTTGATTGAGAAAAATACAGATATTTCTTCTTGATCTATGCTTGTTACGCTTTATGCTAAGTTAAAAAGTAAATAGAAAGAGTTATATAATATTTTTTAAAAATCTCATAATGTAAATATGTAATACTGACCCAGTAAAATCAGTTTAGGAGAGTACTCGTGGTATAAAGACTAAAATGCTGGACTTTGGTATTGAATTAAGCATGTTCGAACTCCAGTCACGCTGTCAACCTTGGAAAAGATATACCCCACTTTTTCACACTGGTTAAATAGCACCACTATCATTCTAAAGGGGTGGTTTTGGCATTAAATAACCCCCGAAAATTGATATGCTTTTAAACAAAGAAACCGAAACAGGTACATTTAGCCAGATTGTTATTAGAATTTAAAATATTTCAACTTAGAGAATAAAACAATTTCCAGTCCAATTTGTCGCTGAATGCTAATTCCTATGCTCTTTATAAGTACTGAATGTTATTTATAAACATGCAGATACTCGATATTAAAGATAAATCGAAATAATAATTAAAATCATTCATTACTTTGTAAATAGAAATATCACTGTTATTAAGGACCGCCACCACAATGGGAACTTAATGGGTTCATGAGGCATTTAGTTTTAATTAAAGATAGCGTCGCGACTGATTGATACCAAGAGATATACGATTTTTCAAATAATTTATTCCAAACTAACAAAATGTTTGCTGCATAAATTATTAAGTAGAGAGAATTTCTTGATCAGAAACTTGAATTCTTCAATCAACTATTTATATTTCGATTAAGTTATTCTTTTGAAGTTTTTACTCATCATATTGAGTCTCATCAATTTAATCATCATTGCTATACATACAATCTAACTCAATACAAACTCTTGCATATTACTTGGAGAGGAGATGGGCACCGCCATGTAACTCTCAATGCTTTGAGAGAAGGTAAAGAACCTGGTATTGCATTCTAACAACCTTACATCTTATGCGAAGCATTCATCCAATCATCTATTTGATTTACTTCATGGTAAATATTTATATAAACACACAGAATGATCAAAAAGTATCCCAGAGAAAACTGTATTTACCAAGAGAAAAATGAATAATGAATTAAATGTTAACTTTCTTAAAATCAAACCGACAAAGATTGATCATACTTTTCCAACGAATTTACTAATGTTTGAAGTATATGTGAACCTCTTCGTTTGATTTTGAAGAAAGCTGCACCATTTAATATCTACCACATTGAAATAAATGTTCAGTTTAAAAAACAAAAATCACAGTAAACAAGATCTGGTGAGTATGGAGGACATGCACTTGAATACGCCTATCTTATATTAAAACTTCAGATAAAATTGTATCGATATTGGGAATTAAAATGTATAGATATTATTACTGATATAAAATGTATAGATATTATTAAAATGTATAGATATTATTACTGATTTAATATATAAGTTTGTGTGCGTGTATGTGAGTGTGTATGTGTTTGTTAAATTTGATAACATATTTCAAGAATATTGATTTTCATCATATTTCACTATGCTTTTTTTAACAGACGACGCCAATTAAACGATTTTATTTTGGTTTGGTTAAGTGTTATGACATATCAACCACTGAAAGTTGATTGATGCGAGTTCATCTTAATACATAATAAAAATGCTTTCTAAACGCACAGTTTATAGTCAACATTTTTAAGCTCGTTTGTTTGCATACAGTTAAGTGCTTATACGTATGATTTGTTTGTCAGTAGTTTGTAGGTAATCTTATTTTTAAATAATTCAAAGCTAATTTGTTGCACACAAGCATTACTATTGTTAACATATAGTTAAATGGCTCCAAGTATTCAAAAACGAATAGTTCTATTTATATTAATCATTTATTTGCACTCACTTAAATGGTTCCTGATATTGTAATGTAACACTAACAGTTCAATTTAAGAACACAGTTAATTGTTCCAAGTATTACTATGTATCACTAATACTTCAATTAAACATCATTCATTTGTTTACACACAGTAAAATGGCTAACGTGTTCTATTTCTTACAATTCAATTTAGCATAGGTCATTTATTTGCACACTGTTTAAATGACTCACAGGTGCTACCAGGTCCTACCGCACAGAATCAGAGCAATGGCAATAAAGGCGTACTCCATATTCCCTAAAGCTCCAGGGCTGGAGCTTCGCCATCAGATGGTTTAATGCTGAATCCTGGACATTTTTTAGGGAATTGTTACCACTCTACAGAGATGCAGTCGTTGTATTCCACAGCTCCAGCTGATTGGGCTGTAATTGATTTTAATTTTTGCTGAGAATCATACTGTCTGCTCTAACACTTTTTATATTATCACTTTGAACAAGAAAATATCATCTATGCAGATAATTGGAAATATTGTTTGAATGTCCTCAATAGAATGACAAACTCTTTTATATGGAGCTTCAAAATTCAGTGTGCCTACGTACCCTGGACACAGAGGAAGGTTTTGATATAAGCAATTATTTCTCGTGAATAAAAAAAAACATCTGAGTCACTAATGACAAATAATAGTCAGTGGAAGCAAAGTTAGTGCCAGACGTTACTAATAATACAAAATCTAGATTCTTAAATTAGATAATCGGTTGCATTGCTCAAATAGTTATTTTCATTCAATCAAACACAACTTATATCTTCATTTCGGAGAAATTGTAAAATGTGTAAAAAAAGTTACATAACCTTACGGCTTACGAATGAAAAATAGCTGGCATTATAGCTTAGTTTGTATTAACACCTATGCAAAAAGTGAAATCTGTTTAAAAAGATAAATCTATTAAATTTCTGTAATTAGAATTTAAAAATCAAACTGATAAAATGTCACATGTGTAATCGGAAAAAATCTAGCATTTTTTAAAAATTATTTTTGTGTGATTTGAACTAATTAGACCCTCAAAATTACCAGATTTTTTTTCGAAAACAATACAAATTACAAAAACACAAAATTATTTTACATTTTATAAAGTGGGTTCCATTTCACAAACTAAGTTAACTAAGATAGACACCTATTTCCGGAAAAGTTAGCGTTGGAAAAGAAAGGTAACCAGAGAGTCGAATTAACTTATATATGTATTCACTTCCTAAGGGAATAGGGTTACTTTTCTTTAATTTATCAATATGAAAATGAAATTTTGTTATACGTTTTTGCTTTCGTGGAGTTCTTTGAAGAGAAAACTTTAAAACTTTTATACATTAATACTAACCTTATCATATTCATTAAATTTCACACCGGGGTTCAATCCCAGGTCGGGTTATTCCAAAAACTTAAAAATGTTACTTGATACCTCCTTGCTTAACACTCAGCATCATAAGATACGTACCAAGAGTAAAGTGGAGCAATCTACCGAAAGGGGTAGCGCCCTCCCCTACACCTCAGTGTAGTAGCTATTGAAACCTCCGAGTTGCCCTCGACTACAGTCGCCATATTTTCACTTTCCATTGACCAAGTGGTTAGAGTTTTAGCCAATGGTCTGAGAGACCGGGGTTCAATCCTTGGTCGAGTCATACCAAAGACTCAGAAATGTACTTGATGCTGCTTTGCATAATACTTAGCATTAAAAGGCATTGATCAAGGTTAAAGTGGAGCAATCCAGGGAAAGGAATAGCGCTTTTTCCCTACATCTAGGTGTAGTAGCTATTGAAGAGGGAGCCTTAGGGTCACCCTCGACTATGGTCACCAACTTTACTTACTTACACATATATAAATCTATAAATATATATGTTTATATACACACACACATACACACACACACACACACGTGTATGCACACATCTATGTATATACGTATACACACGCGTACAAACACATATATACATATACAGAAATATACACAAACATAAAAGATATATAAATTTACATACTTACACATATATATGCACAGAAAATTATTTACACACACCCACACACACACATATATATATATATATATATATATATATATTAAAAAATAAATAGGTCCACTTAGAGATTTATATTTTTTAGAAATTATTTATTTTGCTCTTACATACATGTACGTTTCCAGCTTATTGCTTTTTCAGAGAACATTTAGTAATTTACAAGGCCTTATGCTTAAATGTGGCACAAGGCCATATGAATGGGTCACCAAATGAGACTAGAACTCGCTTGTATAGGTTTATTAGTCGAATGTTTTTCAGATTTTGTATCTGTTTATATAGAGGTCAATGTTTTCTGTTAGATTTCTTGTAGGGGTTGGTTCTTTCTTACCCTTCTGCTTCTTCTCTTTCTCTTTTACGGAGTTTGTCGCCTATTTTCCTTGGCGGATACATTTTTATTCCCCCTATTAGTCTTTGATATTTGATAGGCTATAAAGTTTTTCGGTGTTTTACTCTTAGTCGTTGCGGGTGTGTATGTACGCGCGCGCGTGTATGCGTGTGTGTGTGTGTGTGTGTGCGTGCGCGCGCGTGTGATATGCTATAAAGTTTATTTGTCGTTTTTTTTTTTGTTGAAGTGTTTTTGGATTCAACTAACAGTTGCTTTTTGACTTTTCCTCTCTGCATGTGTGTGTGTGTGTGTATGTGTGTGTGTGTGTGTGTGTGTGTGTGTGCACTCTCGTGCGTGTGTATGTGTGTGTGTGTGTGTGGTTTGGGCTTGTTTATTTCTATGAAGCTTTTTTTCTTTTAAAGTAATGTGGTTTAAATTTTGACTGGCAATTACTTTTTACTATTAATATTTTTGTGTGTGGATATATCCATATATGCGTATGTTTGATTCAATGAGTGTGTGTTTGCGTGTGTGTGTGTGTGGTTAATTTTTGATTCAGCATGCAACTGTATTTTTTTTTCTTTTATTTAAAGTAATGTGTAGTCGTTAGTTTGATATATGAGCATTGTTTTAAATTCCCTTCATCTGTATTCATATAAGTGTTCAGATATATCTACATTTCTTTTTTCGGGTATTTTAATGTTGCTTTTCTGGAGTGATATCCTGGTATAGAGGGCTTGTGTCGATCTTATGTATACTTCTTTACATTTGTTACATTAGATTATGTAGACTACGTTTTTGAGTTGCGGCTTAAAGCTTTCTGTTTCAAAGTTCTGTGATGTAATTAATGTTCCAAAATTTATTTATAAAGACAAAAATCCACATCATATCTATCAATTTCTCTATCATTGTATTCACATTATTTAGTTTATATGTACCAATTATAAATATTCAATAATATATCTTTTCATCTTTACGAGTATTAACCTTTTTCTTAACTCTTTCTTTTATATTTAATTCTCCATCTATTAATTTTTATGTGCTTGAAAGTATATATAAACGATGAAGCACTAATCTGAAAGAATAATGAAACAAAATTAACAACAAATATTTTCCTCGTTTTATTTTTTATGTATGTATGTATGTAAACTACCATTTGGACTCTTCAAAATCAAATTTGTGATTATTTTTTAAATTATGTTTGACCAAACCATTATTTATATTTGCTCTTTTCAAATTTCTTATGTGCTCGAAAATTTGTAAATTAATAAGTTTCAACCACATATCTTTATTACATCTAGACATAGAATTTTATACACCCTTGTTCTGGATTCGATGTGAGTATCTTTGAAAAGTTTGTGTCTATTTTAATTCCAAGGTTGTTTATTGAAATGTTGTATAAAAGGATATACCTATGCCATGTATCATAATGTGAACAATTTTGTTTTGAATTTCTGGGGAATATTTATGTTTGTGAATTTTGAGAACCTTTATTTTGGTAGGTTTTATGAATTATTTAGGATATAAGTTCAGTGAAAGATTTTTTTACATCGTCAAATTCCTCTTTTAAAAAGTTGGGGTGATTATTCTAGGAAATCTAAGGTAAAAACTTATTCCACTGTTTATTTTGGTATTTTGATGAGAGTAAAAATGTAAATAACCATTTTTATAATTGGATTTGTGATTAACTTTTTGTTCTCATTTACTGTTATTAGTTATAAATAAAATATCTAAGAAAATAAAGTAGTTTCACTTTCGAGTTTAAAAGTAAAATCCATCAGTTTCAGTATTGTTAAATGTATAAGTAATTCCTCGGATACATGAGTAATAGATTCATCTTTGTAAGGTAAATAATAAGAACCTTTAGGGGCCAAATTCAAGAAATTAAATCAATAAACATAAAAAAACACATAGAAGCTATACCCTGGGTAAATCAGATTCATATTTATAAAAAATACCGTTATATAAAAAAGTAATGTTTCATGCATAAGGCACAAATTATTTTGTGAATATTGCAGGTGATGCGATGTTTGTTTCCTACTGGTAAATTTCTGAATGTTTGATGCTTTTTTATCAGGAATAATCGTGTATAATGGTTTAATAGCAAAATTGGTTTGAGATTTGTCTAAATTACTGATTTTATTAAGTAAATCCCTGGAATTTTTGATGCGCGAATTACTAATTGTGTCAGAGAGTGGATAATATTTCGGCTAAATATCTTGTGATGTTATGGGGGTAGATCTAATTCCTGGTTTATGGGTTTTATAATCATCCTCTGAAGGTCTTGAGTTTTTCATTTCTATATATCTTCGTACTGTACTGTCTTTTAAATATATACAATGATACGCATTAGTATTGAACACATGTTATTTTCAGTTATAACTCTAGTTTGTGTTTACCATTTTGCCTAATATTTGGTAAGTAATATCTCGTAAAGTTGTTTTAGTTATATGTAGTAGGAAAATTAAAAACTCATCGTTGAATCCATTTCTTTTATCAAAGTCCAAAATTACCCTATGAAAAAGTATTGGATACATCAATTTAATATTTTATTGCGTATCCTCTGTTTTGTTTCACTGCTTCCAGTCACTTTTTTCTATTGTTGGCCACAAGTTTTCTGCACTGATCTCGCGTTACTTTACCTCATTCTTCTTTGCATAGTTCCTCTAATTGCTTGATATTTTGTGGATTCCACTTATGAACTTTATCCTTCAAAGTATTCCACAAATTCTCAAATGGATTCAAGTCAGGAGAATGACTTGGCCAATTGAGAGTACTAATACCATTATTTTCAAACCATTCCTTTATAAGTTTTGCAGTATGCTTGGGATCGCGTTACTTTACCTCATTCTTCTTTGCATAGTTCCTCTAATTGCTTGATATTTTGTGGATTCCACTTATGAACTTTATCCTTCAAAGTATTCCACAAATTCTCAAATGGATTCAAGTCAGGAGAATGACTTGGCCAATTGAGAGTACTAATACCATTATTTTCAAACCATTCCTTTATAAGTTTTGCAGTATGCTTGGGATCGCGTTACTTTACCTCATTCTTCTTTGCATAGTTCCTCTAATTGCTTGATATTTTGTGGATTCCACTTATGAACTTTATCCTTCAAAGTATTCCACAAATTCTCAAATGGATTCAAGTCAGGAGAATGACTTGGCCAATTGAGAGTACTAATACCATTATTTTCAAACCATTCCTTTATAAGTTTTGCAGTATGCTTGGGATCGCGTTACTTTACCTCATTCTTCTTTGCATAGTTCCTCTAATTGCTTGATATTTTGTGGATTCCACTTATGAACTTTATCCTTCAAAGTATTCCACAAATTCTCAAATGGATTCAAGTCAGGAGAATGACTTGGCCAATTGAGAGTACTAATACCATTATTTTCAAACCATTCCTTTATAAGTTTTGCAGTATGCTTGGGATCATTGTCGTGTTGAAGTACGAAATTCCGACCATGTCCTAAAGAAGTTGCAGATTTCTGAAAGTTCTTCTCTAGAATCGCCCTGTACATGCTACCATTCATTATGCCATGGATAAGTTTTTGTCATGTTTAATCCTTGAATCGAAAAATGCACATCAAATAGTCAGATGATTAGTAGCACTATCTAGTTAAAAAGTGTGTGTTTCTCTGATTGGTCAGAGATAACATTCCAATATTATCGAAAATTTGAATAATAAAATTATTTTTAAAAATACATTTAGATTGGAAATTTGAAAAAGTGTCTGGTATTCAATACTTTTGCATAGGGTAATTTTGAACTTTGATAAAATAAAAGAATCAGTCATAAGTTTTTAATTTTCTTTCCACAGACAACTAAAACAACTTTACGAGATATTACCAAATATCAGGCAAAATGGTGAACATAAAATAGAGTTATAACAGAAAATAACATGTATCCAATACTAATGTGTGTCACTATATATATATGTATATATAGAGAGAGAGGGGGGGAAGAGAGAGAGAGAGAAAGCGAAAGAAAGACAGAGAAAGAGAAGTAAAAATACTATTTAAAGAATTTCCCAGACGCTCTAATGGTATAAGATTACATCATATTAAATTATCATTGATAGATAGATAGATAGAAACAGACAGGGGTAGATAATGGTCCTTGCAAAGATGGTATTTGACAAAGTCAGTCGGGAAATATTCGCTCTTTAGGATATCAATATCGTTTCCTAAAGTTTCCTTATTTATCTGCATAAGGATGAAATGAAAGGAGGAACCTTTAAAATTGTGAACCTCTCTGTTTTTTTTCTTTCTATTCTGGCCAGGATATAGACAAACAGATTGGGAGATTTAAATCGCAAGTGTTTTACATCCTTATATTTGAGAGTGAAATTTACACCTTGAAAAGGTCTCTTTTCAAAGACTTCATGAAAGAGTGATTCTAAGTGTACATTTTCCAAAGTGATTTAAACAATATTCTATTTGTCTCAGGCATTTCCATTTGGAAAAATGTTGGCTGTTTGCCAGTTATAACCGAGGAAAGTGCTGTTTGAAAACGGTTTACTTGGCTCAAGAAAACGCATATTTAATCCTTTGAATTGCATCGGCAAAAATCAAGTATGAAAAAGAACTCTATCCCTGTAAAAAAGCGTCCCTAAACACTTATCAAACTTTAAAAAGAATCTTTCCCCTAAGAAAAAAGGCCATGCATGCAATTCTTTAACGTAAGGTAATTCAGAGTTCATTTTCATTTTATTTTTTTATTGATTGCATATTATTAGAGAGTAAACAAAAATTTACCACTCGAAAACATCATTTTCCTCTTCAAAGCATCCCATAAGGAAAGTAAGAACACATTACTGATGTTCCCCTTTCACACTGACAAATATTAAGAAAAGACCCCCACCACCCAAACATAAAAGTGTTAAAGAATTTGAATAATTCGACCTTCTGTTTACTTGTCTTTTCCAATGATTACTGTTCCGGAAATGGATGATCATTCAACACAGATATACAACGTGAATATGAGCCCCTTCTCATAGAATGTGAAATATTACGATTTAAAAAAAATGTGGCCAGTTAGAGCGTCTAATTACTTTAAATCGTCGAAATAAATAGTAGAATTTTGTTTCCCAGTAAACTTAAACGGACGCATATGTAGAATAATAGAAAAATATTTCACTACAGAAACACATGAAGTTTTTCAAAAACAAAATTGGTAAATCACTTTTCTCCTGCATGAATTTATTTTCATCAACTTATTAACAGTAATCAGAAATCATTTTATTGTCCTTGTAACTAATTGGGATTCATACTCGATATCTTACCCAGCAGAAACGAATACATCTGTTTGTAAAGTATTTTTGATAACTAATAAAAATCCTGTTAATGTTTAATCCTAAAATTGGTAATATTTTAAGAAGTTTTCAAAGAAATAAAAATGAAACTCAAAAAATAGTCAAATTAAATTCTTGAAAATTGATAGGATTTAATTTTCTTAAATATTTATCCTACTGTAGCCCTACAAACATTATGAAATACCTTTTTTTAACTATGTATATCTGTTCGCATGGGTTTTCTATCTATATATCTCCCCACCGCACACACATAGATATAGAGATAGATCAAAAGGACGAATAAGGAATAATATGAGAGACAACCTCCTGTGGATATAGGCATACACTTCTATACATTGAAATAGGTGCACAGCGTGTTAATGGAAATACATTTTGCCATGCCCTGGTGCAATGAACAGAAGATCAGTCCGATCTCTCCCTCCAGTTACCAAATTGCTCTTACTTACGAAAGGCTAAAGTTCGTGGTCTCCTTTGTAAAGCGAGCCCCTTTTGCGTCATCACAGTTTCCTTTCCCCACCCTCACCACTGATCAGCAATATGGTTTCCTAACAGAGAAATCGACCAGTAACCTTTCCCACCTAAAGCATTAACAAATGGTTCCAGGCGCTGCCAATCCGCTGTAAATAGAGGTGTTGTTACTTGTGACATAATGAACGTTTTTCTCGGGGTTACACTCCACAGTGACCCAAATGAGCCCCACCGTTTCGTATCGTCCGCCTTCAAATCATAAATTGGTCGTCTGGCTTTGGAAGAGAAAGATCTCCAATTCCGGTTGACACCACCCCCGAGGCATTTCACATTTTCTCTGCATTCTTCATTCCTTTTCACCAAATTTCGATCTAGTTCAAGCAACAAAAATCGTGTTCGCCCGTGAACCAACCTATCGATACTCTGGTCAGAAGAAGGCGTTAACTCTTGACCCGCATATTGCAAAGATTTATTACGACAGAATAATGAACTGGACAAATATAACCGATGTAGTTTTGATTTTCAATTCCTTTATTTGATTTAAATGATTCTAAAAGAAAACTCTTTATATTAAAAACCTTATATATCTTGAATCACATGGATTGTACAGGAAATATGTTTTCTTTAGTATAATCAACTTAATATATTTTAATATATTGCTTAAATCCCATATATATATATATATATGTGTGTGTGTGTGTGTGTGTGTGTGTGTGTGTGTGTGTGTGTGTGTGTGTGTGTGGAAATGACCACTAAAAATAATCATTAAGAATAAACACTTTTCAATACAATGTAATTAAAGGATTATTTGTGACGACTGTATACACACTTACATTTCTTTTAATCACGCAAATTTTCGATTTAACTGTTTTAACTTAGTAAATACTACTTAACATCCTTACCTCTTTCCTAAATAGTAGCGTCAGTATCATCACAGACCAGAGGTACAATGGGAATTCAACAGGTTAAAGAACCGTCTTTTAATTCACTAAATGCTTTTTGTGCTGGCCATAAATCAATAAAAAATACTTACATCACTCAAGGATTTCAACAGCTGTGATCACAAAGGTTTATAGACCATTTTTTTCTAATCTTTTTAAGGATCATCAAAAAATGTTGACGTAAAATCGTGAAAATCGTAAAAAATTTGACGTAAAATCGTATAAACGTTAACTTTTCGATGGCGTTTATTAACTAATATATCATTCTAAAATCCTTGTTGGATATCATGCTTGTGTTTACAATAAATACTGTGACCGATAAATTCCTACCTGTTTGCATATTCCGGCCGTATTGTGGGTGTTCTGTTAGCATAGAATAATTCATACCTTTTGTAAACACGTTTCTAGAAGTAGCTAACTGTATACAATGCACAATAGGTTCTTTTATTCTCTTGAATTTTTGAAGGCCTAGACTTCGGGCTCTTTTGACAAAATATTCAAGAATGACTGCAAGAAATAATCTTCTAAAATAATCTTCTAAAATAATTTCCATTTATCTGAAATGAACTAATTAATCTTTATCGAGATTTACTAGCCTTCAATCTATACATCACTCTCTCACACTTTCTCTGTCTCTCTCTCTCTCATTCACTCTCTTTCACTCTCTCACTCTCTCTCTCTCTCTCTCTCTATATATATATATATATATATATATATATATATAGGGTGCCTCGAAATAGATGCAAATTATTAACATGATAATGATTTATTGCTGAGACGAACACAATGCCGGTCATTTGGAACACGTCCTGTAAAAACGCATCCTTTGAGCTAGAAACATCAAATCAATGTTTTTTTAAATTGTTATTATATCAGTTTCCAGGACATACCATTTTTTAAGTTTCTTATCTCAGTAATAAATAATTATCATATTATTAGGTTGCACCTATTTTGAGATAGTTTTGAATGGTTTTGAGGTCCAAATAAGAGTGACGCAAAATATATTTCTTACCTGTCCAAGGCATTGTGATCGAGGATTAACAGTTGTTATAGATTACTATTTTCAAATCAGAAACAAAAGAGAACACTTTTTTATTTGTAGAACTATAAGTAGTCACATGGATCCCATGTATATTGAAACCCCATGCGAGGTTCATGCAATAAAAAAGTGGATTTTTTAAGGAGTTAGCATCAGGCATCACTATTTACAGTTGCAACTTTTTCAAGAAAATTAATAGGGATGTGTTCTTTCATATCCTAGAAAATAGTCTAAAGACCTTTTTTACTGGCTGACGAACTTCTAACTTTTTACCGAAGTGTCTGTGTAGTTCCACTCCTAACACAATATACATTCTTCTGTAGATTTCTCATGTTTTGCTCTTTTCTTACACTAAAAATTTCATGACAGACCATATGTCAAGTTTGGAGTACGATATTTTATTTACCGCCACTTTGAATTGCTGCAAAATGTATTTTTGCTAGATTAAAATATATCCTGTTAATCAATACCAACAAATGCATAGTTAAAAAATTTGAAAACATTCTGAAAAAATTGCTTTATACAAAAAATCCCTCTCATATACAAAAGTGTGTGTGTGTGTGTGTGTGTGTGTGTGTGTGTGTGTGTGTGTGTGTGTGTATTAAATTCTGTGCATTGTTAGAAAACTTCTTCACCATAATAAGCGTTTTCTTTTTCATGAATAACATTCTCCATTAGAATAATAGCTTTGCATTTCAAGTTGGGTAGTTTTCGATCCAGTGGTGTGGCTATCTATTGAGCAATGGCAAACCAACACGTCCCAGTTATTGATATAGGTAATAATCAAATTAAATACATTTATGCATAAAATTGTAGCTGCATTGCAAATCAACCATTTCTTGAGTGAATTTTGGAAAATTGTAAACTACATGTATAGCGTAAGGCAACATCAGAAAAATCAGAGATGATTTTTACCAATAAGAAATACATCAACAAAACTGACGATATTTTAAAATTATTTTCTCTTATTTTTTCTAAGAATTTTAGGAGAGATTTATGGAGATAGTGATATGATCTTTCCTTCCCAAAATGCATCAATTGTACAGATAAAAACAGTCTGCGGAGTATCAATTTGTATTGGTCTTATTGTCTAACATCAAAAGGCTAACTAACTAGGGAGTAGTTTTTAGTTGACTGAGGCTTTTAGAATAGAAAATAAAATGAAAGTAAAGTGAAAACGTCAAAGATAAATTGAAAATGGAATACTCAAAACAAAGTAAATGAAATTTAACTGAAAACGACTATAATAGAAGTAACACTCAATCACTTTATATGCAAATAGCAGTTTTTATTTCTTAGTAGCTTGACTTGACTTCTACAAAAGAAGCGCTAACAAGAAAAATTAGTTTAAATTCAAACAAAATGTACATATATTTATGAGATACATAAGAATTAAAATGCTACCTTTGTTTTGTTTAATAATCGAACAATAAATACCGCAAGAAAGTTTTAAAATAAATTATTTCCGTTCAAATGAGATTTAAAAGACGAAGCAAAGGACTAACTGATGTTATAATAAAAAAAATAATAATATTGATCTCAGAATATCAAAGCAGTAAAAGTTTAAAAGTAGCCTAAAACAGAAAATACTAAAAAAAACAGAAAGAAAGTCAACTGGGGAAATAAGCAAGTGACATCTTTTGAATTAAAAAAAATCTGTTACTGGGTGACACGGACTTTTTATTTCTTTTGAACGAAAAAAATTAAATATTGCTTCATTTATTTGCTTTTTTATTTCTTTTTTCAAGATTTTAATCTTCTTTCTAATAAAAAGTATTTTATTCTCAGAGGCAAGAATGCCTGCTTCGCTTTGTCATGTGATTTGTTTAGTGCCTATGGTTATACACTGTCATTGGTCACTGGGGTATTAGTACAAGGAAAGAAAAATCCACTGAGATCGCCCGCCTTAGACCTGACACTGCTTTTGTTTTAATTATTCATTATTAGTTCATTAACATTTGTCAGGCATTGTCAGTCAAATGGAAGCATTTTAAAAATCATATCTGAACACTTTCTAACTTTCTTTCTTTTTTTTCAAATTTTTTTTTTTTTTTTTTTTTTCACAAAATAAATCCCTTGACTGGTAATTGAAAGAAAGACAGCAAACAAATTTCAGTTTTTGATTTTGATGAACTTTTACCTAAAGGAACAAAATATTCTAAGCATGAATAATAGCGATTTCCATCGAGAAATAACGCTAAATCTTTAAATTCACCAAAGAAGAAGAAGAAGAAGAAGAAGAAGAAGAAGAAGAAGAAGAAGAAGAAGAAGAAGAAGAAGAAGAAAGCAGTGGGTAATATAAAAATAGTTTAAATAATGTCAGGTAAAACCCAAACGGTTTTCTGAGTTTGTAGTTTGAAATCATATCATTTGAATCTAACAAACGGTATTTCTCCAGCAAAATTGGTCGTATGACCTGCCATTCCTTCTTTGTTACAGTAACAAACATTCACGTCTAGAGAAATCAGATTATTTTAATTATATTGCAAATTAGGACGAAGATGCTTGACTGTCATTGCGAATTAGGCCCAATATTACTGAAAGACAGATTATTCTGTTTTTTTACATCTTATTGTTGCTTTGTATCAAAGGAATTTTCAAACTGGCAACTTTATTTATATTTCTATTTATCTATCTGGTACACACGTTAGAGAATGATGTCCAGAGAAAAATCAGTTTTATAAGTTAACTTTAACTGTTGTTGTTATTACTGTTACTATTGCTGGAGTTTCGGAAAGAGAACAATAAAAAATTCTAATTTTCATGACAAAATTCACCTCTTTTCAAATTTAGTAAAAATAACAATAAAAAACCATTTACAAATCCTTGAAGCATTAACTAAAAAAAAACTTTTAAAAAACACTACGAATAAAATAGCATTCACCACAAGTATAAACATGTTAAACATATTCAATAACTAATCACCCATTCTAACAGAATGAACCAACCCCATCTATAGTATATATATATGTATATATATATGTATGTATGTATGTATGTATAAAGCCACCCCAAATACATATAAAACTCACTGCAAAAATGATCTAACACAAACCCTGAAGATGTCCAGCAAAATGGTCAAAAGCGCTTGGGCTAATATAGGGTTCTTTCGCTACCAACTTGACCCAGAAGTGAGAAGACTTGAACAATCAGCGCTATTCAACAATGTCTGTTTACACACACACACATACACACGCACACACACACATACATATATTTATATATATATATATATACGAGGTGCATACGATAAGTTTCCAGACTTTTTTCGTATGGGCAATTTTATTGATAGTACAGGCATGAAACTCTAGTCCCCTTCAAAGTAAATCCCCTTCGGCTACAATGCACTTGTTGTACCGTTCCATCAACTTCTAGAAGGCTCCATGGAAATCCTCATTCATCTCCTCAATTTTCTTATAACGACAGCCTCTGATCTTAGGGTATAACAAAAAGTCACAGGGAGCAAGGTCTCGACTATAGGGAGGGTGACGAACTGTCTTGATGCCCATCTTGGTCAAATAATCTATGACAAGGATGGAGTTGTGCACTGGTGTATTGTCCTGGAGGAAATGCCACTGAGCCAATTTGAAGACGGCAGACCCCTTCCCAAGGAATCTCTTCCTGAACTCCCTTAAAACCTCAACATAGTAACCCTAACCCTAACCCTTTGGCCAATCAACTCTGGTGTATTAACTTCCTTCCTCCTTCCACATCTCTCATCATCCCTCATAGAATCCTTGCCTTCCTTGAATCTTTTATGCCACAAATCTGATGCTCGATTCATGCAAGATGGTCAAAAAGCAATCTGAAGCATTCCATACGTTTTTGTGGCATTTTTTCCAAGTTTAAAACAGAATTTTATTGCATTTCGTTCTTCTAAAATGTCAGATTGCATTTTTGAAATTCACTAGCTGTGACAATCAGGCTTTAGTAGGGTGTATTCCAATTGCTACAGTAGATGTTCATTTGAACCTCAAATCATAAAAATTGGTCAGTCATCTCATAGGATGCATAGAAATAACATACTGAATTTTCAAGTGTCTACGCAAATTTTAAATGCCTATAAGATAAAAGCCTGGAAACTTATCGTATGCACTTTGCGTGTATATATATATATATATATATATATATATATATATATATATATATATATATATATATATATATATATATATATATATACACACAAAAGGCTCATTCAATAAATCAGGGGATTTTTTTTAAAGTAAAATTAATTTTTTCAGGATTTTTTCCATAAACGTTAACTTTATATTGTTTTGATTAGTACAGCAAATATTATTTTAATCTCATAGAAATATTTCTTTTAAGGCTATTCAAAATGCCGGCAAATAAAATAAAGTTTTTGTTGACACTATATGCAAACTGTAGTTTACAAAGTTTAAAGTTGAACAATTAAAAAAAAACAATAAAAAATAAGGTGCTTATCGAATGAGCATGTTTCGATCAAATATTCTATGAGATGTTTTCAACCTTGTTATTAAAAAGGTTTACTATTTTTAGCTAAGATAACATATACACTTATTTATAATGCGAGAAGAGAGCTTTCAACATAGGTCAAAAATCAAAGAAGATAATGTTTGATATCTTTATATCACAGAGCCTATGACAGTTTTCATCATTTCAACATTTCATCATGTAACATTTTCTGTGTTACTGTCACTACTGGAATGAAATGAAACCGTAATTTTCTCTTGATAGATAGATAGATAGATAGATAGATAGGGGAGGAAGTAAAATATTTTTGCCAAAAGAATTAGACAAACTTTTATCTTTTTATTATTAGTTTTACGAGAAGAATTCGTTGTTTTAATTGGGTGTAAACAGTTGACAAATATAAAAATCATTATCGAATGAGAAAATTTGAACCAAACTTTAAAGAAACATAAACACGCTGAACATTAATGTACGACCAGAATTTAAAAGAAAATTATTGATATGCCTGACATTATTTCCATGTAACTTATTTTATATTGGTATACTATTTTTATCTTATTCGACTTGTTTTTATTTCAAATTATCATTATCGTCCCATTTGCATCTAATTATGTCAGGTCTTCATACGCGCTCACGAATCTAGGTTTTGATTTATTTTAACTTTATTATTATTTATCATTATTAATGATTATCATTTAATCCTTTACGAGTTTTTCACACCAGCGTTAGCCGATTTTTTCACACTGGAATTTTAGTGACAGCAAGTCTCCTCAAGTCTCCAGGACGCTTCTTAGTATTCTGGCTGATCTCAACAATGCTGTCGATAGGATGGTATCTTCTCTTACTCCTATATGCAAGTCCTTCAGTCCTTGTACTAATCCTTTGGTGACTGTACCAAGAGCACCAATTACTACTGGTATCACCGTCACTTTCATGTTCCTCAGGTTTTTCAATTCCCTAGCGAGGTTCAGGTATTTATCCTTCCCTTCGCTTTCTTTCAATTTCACTCAGTAGTCTTTGGAGACTGTTAAGTCCACAAATCGGCAAGTTTTTTTTTTTTGTTTTTTGTTTTTTTTAGTTTTTTTTATAACTAGGTCTTGTCATCTGACTGAGATTAGGTGACCCGTTTGTATCTCCCAGCAAGTTTGTGCGTCCCATTCTCCAGAACAGCTTCTGAGTTGTACAAATACCATTTGTTCGCTTTGCCCATCTAGTTGTTTTGAGTAGCTATTGGAAGAGATTCGGTTTATTGTTACAATTTTATTTTTTTGGCTTTTGGCTTTTGAACTGAAATAATATGACAAAATGTTAAAATAGAAAAGTTATTATTAACAACCCATGGTACGCTTACCTTCAAATGAAGCAAGCAACATTTTAAAGGGAATCAAAAACACCTGGAGTGATTCTATTCAATTGGAATCTTTTTGCTCGTTTTTGCAATATCTGTTAATCAGTTATTACTATTTCAATTCGGTTATTCTTCAAGTAATTATGATATTGGTAATAAAAAGCGAATGACATTCAATGGCCTTCAATTGAAATATGTCAGCAAAGTAAACAAAGAAAAAAGGTTCTGAAACATAATGTATTTTGTATTCCATTGTTGAATTCCCACTAGAAGACAATTGCTCTGTTCAGAGATGATTTGCTAATAAGATAAACAGAATATATTTTTACTTGGAATTATCTATGAAATGCTTAAAAATTGTATTCGCCAATGTAAGTGAGGAATACATAGCAGTGAATAAGAATATAATTAATTTTATAGCGTTTTCGGTTATTGTGATGAATAGGAGAACCATTTTTGAAAAAAAATTCCCACAAATTTAATTACTGAAAAGTGGTGTACTGAATAAGTTAAGCCATTAAAGACAAATGCTCGTATAAAAAAAGATCAGAAAAATGGAAAGAAAAATGGTTCAATAAATTTCCATGAATGTCGATTATTAAAGATTATGTCTTAATTTTTTTCTCCAAGAAATGTGTATGTAAGATTTTTAAAATGAATATTTACCATTATATGTATCGTAACGGAATTTCGACGATATAGCTTATTTTTAACAGCTCAATATATATAGTCATCCACAGACAGATCTGTTTCGTTCTATCAGAACTCATCAGTGTGGCTAGACAATAGCCTCCCGTAGCTGGGATTGAAACCCGGTTGACTCAAACGCCAAGCCAAAGCCTCTTATCATTCAGCCAAGAGGAGCCATTTGCTGCGAAGTAAATTTTAAACGGTTATGAATCACAATTACTATTGTTTACATACATCCGTTCAACGGCTGCCGAGACCTCAATTTATATACGAAGAGGCTTGCAATGAACGCTAATGGCAACACGATTACTTTTTGTGTGTGTGTGTGTGTGTGTGTGTGTGTGTGTGTGTGTGTGTGTGTGTGTGTGTGTGTGTGTGTGTGTGTGTGTGTGTGTGTGTGTGTGTGTTTATCCGTTTAGTTTGAGAGTACGATTCTTTTACAATTTAGCTTGTATTTGCAGAAAAACGATGTTTAGGTTTATCTGGTGTCGTTTATCTTCATTGATATACAAAGTCAACACTACCAACAGATCTAATTCTAGGTATCAAATAAAACATGAAAGAAAATTATGTTTTTTGAAATTTGGGATAAAAATTACATCTAGTTTTCTTGAAAAAACATTTACGAGTTAAATAACTAATAAGAAATCAATTTAAAATAATTGACCATTATCTCTCTTGTGCAAAAAGAATTTACTCAATAAAATAAACGATAAAATAAATGATATTAGAAATGTCACACGTTTTATTTTTATTTTTGTTTTATATTTTTTTACTTCTGCATTGATTTTTACATGTAATGAAGTAGTCGCAAAAGAAGTGGTTTAAATCTTACAGTTTTGAAGTTCGTCAAACCATACTAGAAATATTTGCACTCAGACAAAGAGTTCGAAGTATTGCGATGTATCACAAATAATTCAATTAAACATCAGTCATTTGTTTACACACTGTTAAATGGCCACACTGTTGTATTTTTAACAAATCAGTTTAACATTTTTCATTTGATTGCACACAATTTAAATACTAAACAGTTCTTTTTGACCAAAAGATATGACCCTATAGTGTGCTACCACACCGGGTCTGAGTGGACCAGGGAGCAAAGGTAATAAAGGGCTACTCCATATTCTCCAAAGCTCCAGGACTGGAGTCTCACTATTTTCAGAGATGCAGTCGGTGAATTATACGGGCCCAGCCAACTGGGCTCGAAATGTTGCTTGCATTTTTGTCTCTCTTTTCTTCATTTTCTATTGATTTGTTTAAAACTTAGGAGTAACATTTCATTCAAACAAAAGAGAATTTGTTCAATGAAAACGTAAAAAATCACTGAAACGACAACATTTTTAACATTTTTTTTTTACCTAATAACCCTGAACTCTACTATTATTAAAGATTAAAAAGAATTCTCACAATCCATAGTCCGTTTATTATGTGCTATCATATTATTTACTAAGTTTTACATTATGTGAAAGATAGGCGGGTTGCAGGAGTTGATATTACTAAATGATCACCCATTCAAATAGCTAGTAAGCTCATCATTGGCTACATTTAGCGATGATCTGGTGCTTTCAGCCAAACATGATTTAATCTTCACTTAGTGTAGCAAATAGGCCTCACCGTCTTTACCGTATATGGTGTCATTAAATGAGTACTCAAGTAATTACAGAGCAGGATAATCGCAGCTTAACTTCGAATAGAACCAGGGAATAATGTGTGATGTTTTTCAAAATAAATCAGATACTAACTGATTTATTTCTTCCTGAATATTTATCCCATTTTAATAAATTTGTTTTTAATTCGTTTACTTTATACAATTCAAGTAATATTCGAATATTATTTTTTAAATTCAGAAACTTAGATAACGCACTGCGAAACAATAGTTTTGTTCCGTAATGTCTTATATTATTTTTTACCAATTCCACCCGACTTACTTATTACATACATCGAA